>WNWU01000049.1:16743910-16759229 GCA_012654045.1 Ptyas mucosa | reverse complement strand
ATAGATAGATAGATAGATAGATAGATAGATAGATAGATAGATAGATATTTCTTAATTTAACCTTCCCTGATGGGTCTTGGATTTCTGTGAAAGGTTTCAATAGCTAGAGATGCTTTTTCAAGCAGTGGCTAGATTTCTAGATATAAATTATCTACAGTGATCTGAGGTAGTAATCTCAAAAATACAGTCTTTTTTTAAAAAAGACTGCATTTAAGCTTGATTTAGGAGCTTCAATTAGTCAGAATGCCTTGACCGAGAAATTTAAGTGAACAGTCTATTACAAACAAACTGCACCTATTCTGAAGAAGTTATATTGTTTGCTAATATTATTAGTTAGTTTGCTAAATTCAAGAGGCTTGTATTTGGATTTGCATAGATTATTGATGATCAATAATGTCCTTTATTACTGTGGTACTACCAGAGACAAGGCTCAAAAAATCCAGATGACCAGCACATAGCAGCAAACAGTAGTGTTTTCTGTATCTTCTTATTGCTTGCCTGGATTTTTGCAGCCCAAATTTGGTGTTTGAACCTGACTGTCCTTAAATAAGGATTCCTCTTTCCAGCAATTTGCTATGTAGCCTCCATAGAAGGATATTCAAGTGCCTGAGGCTTTCCTTGGCTTATGCGGTTGCTATTGAGGTTCACCATAGTCTAACAACATATATGTTCACTTGAACTTCTAAGTGAATTTGGGGCATTATGTTATTTTGTTTTGCTTTTAATATTCATAAAGTTTAGGTTTTGTTTGTTTTAAGATGCGATGATTTTATTCTTGAGTGTTACTTTGCATCAACCAACCAATTAATCAATTGATGAAATACGACCTCTAGGAGGACTTTATTTCTCTGACATGTTGGACTCCACTCATCAAACTGGTAATCTATGTTACCAGAAAATTAAATAGCTCTACTGATGTTTGCTGCAAATTGGAGTTGTTTAGTTGGCAATGAATGCAGGGAGCATGATATGGCATAGATATTTAATATGAGAAAGAGCCAGAGTTAAAATTATTCCTTTTTTTGAATTCAATCAGTTCATAAAACTGGTGTCAGCCTCTTTGGCAGCTCCCTATAACAAAACCCGATGCTTAGCTAGCATAATTCCCACAAGGTTCTTTTCACCTCCCAATAAATCTTAAGATGAATGGGATGGATTTCAAGAATTTCAACAATTATTTTAATTATTATTTCATTTTGCTTTCATTTGTGAATTATTTCCAATTTACAAATAATATCTCTCATGTATGAAAGGATAGGGACTTTATGTTTTTCTTTGCAACAAGCTGTCTTTCTGTGATCTAGTAAGCAGGCCATTTATTTCAAAAATAAAGGGGAAGTTTGTGGTTCAATTTATACATATTCTTGAACCTTTATTGGTCGCAGAATCAACTAGTACATTTGAGTTGGTGGCACTGGTGGGATTCAAGTAATTTAACAACCGGTTCTCTGCCCTAATGATTTCTTCCAACAACCAGTTTGCCAAACTGCTCAGAAAGCTAACAACCAGTTCTCCCGAAGTGGTGCGAACTGGCTGAATCCCACTAATGGTTGGTGGTCTAATTTTATATATAAAATTTTATATATAATTTACTGTTTTGATTTGCTTTACAAACAAACAAATCTTTAACAGAACTTTTAACAGATTTTAGAACATATTAGTTATCTAAGAAACATATCATGCTCTTAATATTTTACTATTATTTTAATTATTATTTATTAAATTTGTTTGCTACCATAAGGTGACTTTAGGCAGTTTACAACATTATTGCATAGTTTCATGTTTTATCCCTTCCATACTCAGCATTTTTTTTCTATTATTATTCAATCATATGAAAAATGTTTAAAACAGTTTAGAATTAATTATCTGGACTACATTTTCTTTCTTTTTCTGTAGATATTATTTTTTTAAAAAATCTGAACATTTTATTAACATTTAAAATTAATTTTAAGATCTTTGAATTTTTTCTCCCTTAAACATTCTATTTCTAACAAATGAAGACGAATATATGTGTCCCAGGATAATGTTGCAGAATCCAATCTGGGTCGATCACCGGGACCAGAGGTTTTGCTTTCTGAGCTTTCGGACTCATGCTAGAGCTCATCTTTAGGGAACTTCTCTCAAGCAGTATCTGTGCTGTTCTGTGTGTGGTATTTATAGTGCTGGTTATAAGTGGCTTTTTAGATGTTGATGTGTTGATGGCTGGCTTTTAAATCATTAACTGCAATTTGCTTGTGCTGCCTAGGCCTTGCCTTCTAAGTACTTGATAGGCTAGTGATAAATCCATCCTCCTGTTGACCAAGTCTATTCTCCAGCCTTCAATCACTTCCCTGGCTGTTTTTGTGCCTGTTCATCCAACAATCTTATAGGTAAAGGTAAAGGTTCCCCTCACACATATGTGCTAGTCGTTCCCAACTCGAGCAGTGCTCATCTCTGTTTCAAAGCTGAAGAGCCAGCGCTGTCCGAAGACGTCTCCGTGGTCATGTGGCCAGCATGACTAAACATCAAAGGAGCACAGAATACTGTTACCTACCCACCAAAGGTGGTCCCTATTTTTCTACTTGTATTTTTTACATGCTTTCGAACTGCTAGGTTGGCAGAAGCTGGGACAAGTAACAGGAGCTCACCCCATTACGCAGCACTAGGGATTCAAACCGCTGAACTGCTGACCTTTCGATCAACAAACTCAGTGTCTTAGCCACTGAGCCACAGCGTCCAAACAATCTTAGCTGCAAAATTGAATGTATGTCCTTGTTCATTGTAGTGTGAGGCTACCAATGAGTTTGGGTCTCCTCGTCTGACCGTTCAGAAGACAAAGCCTCTGACCTGGTGACCGACTCAGATTGGATTCCATTTCTAGGCCACATGTGTAATTCAGAACTAGTAAAAACAATTCCTTTATTTAAAACATTATTACTAGCTGATCAGGTACACCTGACTGCTGTCAACTTCACAAATTTTCTTCACGTATTTCTTTGATGACAATAATACCATGATTGTGTTCCATATGAAATGATACCATGATTGTGTTACATATGAACTGTATTTTTTTTATTTTTTTCAACTATGATTTACAAACATTATGAGATAATTAATTTAATGTAAATCCAAGAGTATAGAGAAAAAGATACAAAAGTACAAACAAATTATTAAAAAGTAAGTAAAGAACATGTACAAATTTACCATATACTGTACATAAAGTATTACCAAATTATGGTCTACTGCAGGGGTGGGTTGTACTTAACTTTACTGCCGGTTTCTAATGGGGCCATGCGTGCACGCTTCTGCGCAGAAATTTCCTGATGACATCAGGGTTGGTGGGCGGAGCCTCCCACCGATTTTACTACCAGTTCTTGCGAACCGGTCTGAACCAGGGCCACCACTGGTCTACTGCTAGTAAGGTAAACCATTAAATCCTTTCAGATTTACTAGAATTGTGCTTCCTGCTTCTGATGTCTCGTTATTTTAAATCTGTGATTCTGTTTACTAATATGGCAATTAAAGCAATATTGTTAATCTAAATCTTAATCCTAAATCTTACATTATCTGAAGTTTTGCATGGTGTGCTAAGCTACTCACTCTTCCTTTGACCCAGCTATTATTTCCATTTTAACCAGTTTACTTCGCTAAATACTTTAATTAGACAGTAAGATAATTCAAGCAGAATGCTAAGGAAGGATAATCTATGCAAGGGAAAGAAGATCAAATCTTATTTGGAAGATGTCAAGGAGGTTGAAGAGGCATCCCTCCCTAGCAATGACAAAGTGACAATAGAGAAAGAAAGTACTACCCACAGATATAGTCAAACATCTGATATGGAAGTAATTGGACAATTAGTAATATATATTTTTTTAAAAAGCTGAAGGCAGAATGGAATAAAGATATTGTGGGAGTAACTAAAGACTTAGCAGGTATGTCTGAGCAAGCAAAAGAATTTTAGATAAGTGTCACAGCAAATAGCAGATAGTGTATAGCTAAAATGTAATATGGCTATAAATAATATTCTAGAGCTGTTCTCAACTTTGGCAAGAAGTTTGTGTGGACTTCAATTTCTAGAATTCCCTAGCCAGCATGAGAGTTGAAGTCCATACCAGTGGTGGGTTGCTCCCGGTCCGATCTGGTCCTATAGAACCGGTAGTAAAACTGGCGGGAGGCCCCACCCACCTGCCATGACATCATCATGGGTGATCTGCATGTGCGGTCCCGTTGCGAACCAGTAGTAAAGGTAAGTAGAACTCATCCCTGGTCCATTCATCTTGCCAAGGTTAAGAAACAGTTCCCTAGAAATAAAGAAGGTTGAAAAGAATATTTCTGAAAGTAAGATTTGAAATAGCATATGTACAGGATTGTAAAAGGAAAAATAATTTATGGGTTAAGAGTGTTAGAGAATAACTGGAATGATCAATTTAATTACTTATCTCTAAGGTTAAAGACTTAAGCTCTGATTTAAAGTAACAGATAAAGATATTGAACATGTTCACTAGGTTTACTCTCCTAGGAACATACAGAAATGTAGAGATATCTTAGTCAGATTTGTTAAGTCAAATGTAAGAGACAAAATTATAAGAAAATCATGTGAACCGAAGTAGATTAAATGGGGCAGTAAAGGAATATTCTTCATCCAAGAAATCAGGATTGCTACACTGCAAGAAAGAAAGGAATTTAAACCACTGATACAAAAATTTATGCCGGATGAGATTTGTTACAAGTGGGGATTTCCCTTCATTCAATTGTTTTTATATCACAGGGATGAAAAGTTACTTCAACTTTGACTGAAATGCACAGCTTTCTGGCATTGCCCTCTAACAAGGAAACCATTTCCAACTTGTCCTTGGAACTGTAGAAAATAGGCTCAGCCACAAGCTGAAGATAAGAATGCTGCACTGAGAGGCAAAGTAAAATAAATTATGTTGACTGTATTAACTCCTTTTGAACATTTTATTTGTAGGAAGAATAATAATAATCTAGATTAAGCCATGGCTAAAGAACTATAAAAATTGAGGGTTTATTGACGGGGGACAGGATGTAATCATTCAATGATTCAATTTTTTTTACTACCGGTTCTGTGGGCATGGCTTGGTGGGCGTGGCATGGCTTGGTGGGCGTGGCTTGGTGGGCGTGGCAGGGGAAGGATACTGTAAAATCTCCATTCCCAGCCCACTCCAGGGGAAGGTAACTGCAAAATCCCCATTTTCTCCCGATCAGCTGTGACTCAGGAGGCAGAGAATAGATGGGGGCGGGGCCAACCAGAAGTGGTATTTACTGGTTCTCCAAACTACTCAAAATTTCCACTACCGGTTCTCCAGAACTGGTCAGAACCTGCTGAATACCTCTGGATGTAATTATATGGGGAAATATCTTGGGAGATGACACATAGAGATACTGACTAGGAAATGGTCAGGTAAGAGATAATATAGTTCACAGGTGGATAGCAGGGCAAGAGCCTTAGAAGGCACCCTTCTTAGTTTGTCAGGATGTAAAGAAGATGGTGGTAGAACTATACTTTCATACTTGCAAGATTGTTGTTAGCTTTACCACATAGACCAGACAAGAAACAATATATTCTGATCTATTCTCCAAAGCACCTGAGGGTAGGACAAGGAGTAACCTGTGGAAGATTATTAAAGAGGGATCCAACCTAGAATTAAGACAGTGAGAACGATTAATCAGTGGAACGGCTTACCTCCGGAAATTGTGGGTGCTCCATCACTTGAGGTTTTCAAGAAAAGATTGGAAAACCATTTGTCCAAAATGGTATAGGATCTCCTGCTCAAGTAGGAAGTTGGGACTAGAATACCTCTAAGATCCCTTCCAAATCTGTAATTTTATGTTCTACTTAAAAAAAAAGAAAGAAAGAAAGCTTCCCATAGATAAGTTTACTGAATTTATGTACTGGAATCTCAAGCGTAAAAATAAGAAATGTATTATCTATTTAATTTTAGCAATTAAAATAATAAATTGCCCAACTTTCAATGAAGATTGTATTAAAACTGGAATGCGTGGCTAACCTCATGCACCCAAAAATATTGGGCATTAAAGTAAGATTTTCCAACCAGATGCTTATTGCACTTTCTCTGAAATCAAGCATTTGAAAAGCAATACACTGAAAAAGTCTATACTGTAAATTATTAGACAGCTGGTAAATTGCTCTTAAATATTTTTCAACACTCTAAATGAATACAACATGCTGAAAGTCAAAAATATGCAAACTCTACATAACATAAATAAAATGTAATTGATTGATAATACTGACTCTTAATCAGAAGCATTAATCTTAACTGATTTATTGTTGACCCAGCAGAGTATAAGTAAAACTTGATTGTAATATTAACCATGCTGATTATGTCAAAATATACACTCCAGTCAGCACATGCATATTTACAGTTTATGTCCAATACAATTAATTGAGGCCACTGCTTTTGACTACAAAGTTTCTATATTAGATTTAATGAGCAGTATCTATCACGCAAAGATCAATATTCTGGTGAAAATAAATAAATAAATAAATAAAAAGATAAGAAATTCTAAACAGGAGCAGATTCTCAAAAAGAAAAAAATGTTGAGTGTTTGGGGGGGGGGGGGGGAACCTAACTTCCTGCATTGTCCAGATATTCAAATGTTTGCTTCTTAATAAAGTATCTGGCAAATAAGGGCTGGCATGAATTTTTGACAACAGATAATCTTCAACAGCTGAGCTATGCCATAAATGTGCAGTGGGGGAGTATGTAATTAAGACATCTTCCTTAGACTTTGTATTGCTAATTCAATATTAGTCATAAGAAAAATATTTGTATTTTAAAAAATAGTGATAAATAAATAAATAGTTATAACCATAAAGCATAACTAACAGTGAGTTCATATTAGGTATAGAAAATAAATAATCACTACAGTATGAACGTTTAGGAAGCTGCTGTATGCAGTATTTTTAAAAATTGGTATTCCGCCTCCTAGATGTCTTAGCTCATTGGGAGGAACTGAAAAATAAAATCACCTATATAGTACCACTTATGCAACAGAGTCCATCAACATTAAGAATTCTTTGAAGGCTATATAGCAATAGCACTTAGATTTATATACCACTTCATAGTGCTTTTACAGCCCTCTCTAAGCGGTTTACAGAGTCAGCCTATTGCCCTCAACAGTCTGGGTCCTCATTTTACCCACCTCAGGAAGGATGGAAGGCTGAGTCAACCTTGAGCCGGTGAGATTCGATCTGCTGAACTGCAGCTAGCAGTCAGCTGAAGTAGCCTGCAGTACTGCACTCTAACCACTGCACCACCTCAGCTCTTTGTAGATACTGTAATTCGTTACAATATCTACGATACTATAATATACAGTATACAATATTGGAATTCGTTAGCAAATTAACTCCTTAACTCCTTTTATTCAACTACTTTACTTTTTTTTAATGGCTTTCCAGTTATAATCCTCTCAAACCTAAGATTTAAATTTACTTAGATGGATTTATCAGAGAAGTTATAAACTCAAATCTAAATTAAGTCTGTGCTGTTGGGAATTTTTTTTTTATGCCATTATGCCATAAATGTGCAATTTATTCAAACTGTTCGTGATTACAATTAGATAACATGCAGCATTGGTAGCAAGGCTGAACAATTCTTTAAATCCAATCTCTCAAAGAGGTTTTCAAGTGTGGAGAAGTGTGAATGTATATCCAATCTGCCATATCTTAAGGCAACTTTGCCTTAAGATATTGTGCACAGGTAATACACTCATGCTGCACACCTTCCAAAGAAGAAGTTGCAGAGAATGAATCACCTGAAATGCTGCAAATATTATAAACAATATCCAGTACTTACTTCTTTTCTTAGAGTATTGACAGGATTCACCAACAACTTAAATGTAAATCATTTCAAAGTTCTGTCTAGGGAAACGGTAGTAGCTAGTAGGATAGGGATGCTGAAAGTTTCCCATCAATAATTGAAAAGGAACCTCAGTCGATGACAAGAGATATAACAAGAAAAAGGAAAGGGGGAATATTCCCATAAAGTCCCCCAAAAGAAGTTCACAGAAGACAGTGGTGAGTTTTGAAATTTTTTACTATCGGTTCTGTGGGCATGGTTTGGTGGGCGTGGCAGGGGAAGGATACTGTAAAATCTCCTTTCCCTCCCCACTCCAGGGGAAGGTTACTGCAAAATCCCCATTTCCTCCCAATCAGCTGGGACCCAGGAGGCAGAGAATAGATGGGGGCGGGACCAGTCAGAGGTGGTATTTACCGGTTCTCTAAACTACTCAAAATTTCCACTACCAGTTCTCCAGAACTGGTCAGAACCTGCTGAAACCCACCTCTTACAGAAGAGCATACAATTAATTATTAAACTATTAAAATACAACTATTGTCATAATAAATTAATTAAAAGAACATAAAGTTTAGAACTTAAACAGCAAAGAATATAGTGCAAAGTAAATTGCGACAAATATATCTAAGTAGTAGAAGGACAACTAATTAGAACAACTAATAACACATTTTAGAAATTCCTGAGGCTCCTAGGAATTAATGAGCATTTTAGAGAAAACTCAACACACAGTTAAGTCTTTGCTATTAATAGAAGTTTCTAACCTGAGATAATGGGATTAGAGTACACTTCGTTGAAGAACACATCATAAATCTAATACAATGGAAAGAATGAAATACAATCACCTCTCGATATTCTGTACAAAGATAAGGATTTCACTCCATGTTCAAAGAAAGTAGAACTAGAAACATCATAAGGTGCACAATTATGATGTTGACAATACTAGACCCTCAAATTCATGTAATATTAAAGACATTCAATATTCTTTAATCTAGCCAATATATCTGATCTTATCTTGAAAAACAGAATTAAGACACGGAGTATAAATTTAGTAATGAATTACTTCATTTATCTGCTTGCTGTCTAAATAAATGCATCTTCCAATCGCAACACAGATGTTAAAGAAAGATAAGCATACATAAGTATATTTTAGAATAATTCCGATGTAACTAATCAAAGGGGAAGTGACTATAAATATAAAACTAAATTCTGCTCAAGGAGAAAATTGAGTATTGGTGAACTATGATCATAGAACATGCATTTCAATTATAAATAGATGGAAAATTGTCAACAAAACCCAACACTTACTTCCCTTATGAAAATTATAAGGGAAATTATGTATGAAAATAACTTCTTCAGAATTAAATGTTAAATTCATAACTTTCTTTTTAATGGAATAAATTTACTGGCCATTACAACAAATGACATCTTTCTGAGTTTATACACTCCTAGAAAGTCAGTTCCCAGGATAAAACATATTTTTATTCAAATTGATCTTTTATTAGGTCACCTAATTTTAATGCCGATATTTGCAGGATTCTTCAATCCATTAATCTACTGTCCATTATTGTATATCAAAACTATTTAGTCAAGCTAAAATGACTAAATTTAGTCTGATCTTTGTCAATATATGGCAACTGAATGCAAAAAAAAAAGAAAAGAAGATAAACATTAAAATGTCACTATAGTTTTTGGATCAGAAAGGGTTTGTTTTGGTTTCTTTTCAATAATGTTAGAAACTATCTGAATCAGTTTTAGAAAGTATCCTAATTAAAGAAAACTAATCAAAGAGATATTAAATCTCTCAGGCCATCTCTCTTTCTCACTATATCACTGAATGACAACCTACCCTTTTTATTAGTTATGAACATATTGATTTAGCTGCTTGAATTTATTAAGCAGATATCAGAGGTGGCTGAAAGAGGCTCATAGGCAGGTTACCAATGGTAGCACTCTGATACAACGCTGAAGATATCTGCTTGCTCAAAGCCATGTGATGAAAAAAATAGCTGAAAGAGTGATTATCTTTGATCAGCAGTTTCATCTCATCTAAAAGTTGGATGTGATGCTATATAACTGGAATGGCTTACATAATGTAACTTTTTACCTAGAACCATAAAATGACACTGATTAGACAGGAAACTGATTTAGAGTTAGGCTGGAGTTTTGTTTTGTTTTTTTTAAAATTTACAATGCACAGGCATTTTGCTTCACTTGTGCTTTAGTAATCTCTCTGGTAGATTACTGCAATGAACTCTACTTGGGCCTGTCCTTGAAGACTATCCAGAAGTTGCAAATAGTCCCTAATATAGCATAGATACAGTTATGACTGTATCTATGCAGATGTTACATATCTGATCTGTGACCTGAATGGCTCCCAATATGCTTTCAAATGGAATTCACGGTGCTGGTTCTCACCTAAAACCCTTCATGGCATGAGGCCATGTTATCTTCTGGACTACTTCTACCCTGCTTGTCTCCATGATGAAGTCAGACAGGAGAGGCATACTCCAGGTCCCCTTAACTGAAGAATGGGACTTAGGAAACAGGCCTTTTCTATTGCTATGCCTGCTCTCTAGAACAGCAAACCTTGAGATTAAATTAGTCTTGATCTTGCTGGCCTTTCACAAAGCATTGAGACCTGGATGTGCTCCAATCTATGGAGGATCAGGATGTTAGAAGGCCTGTGATGTGTACAGTGATCACTGTAAGTTTTTTTTTAATGTTTTGTTGATATCATTTTTTCCAATATTTTAATGTGAGGGAAGCCATACACACACACACACACACACACACACACACACACACACACACACACATATTGATTAAATAATAAATATTATGTTTTATTTCTCTCGTGTGCCTCCAATTCCACTGACAGTTGAAGGTGACATAAATACAGACAACTATGGGTAGTCATGGTGACAGAAAAATAGCAAAATACTGGAGTGATGTCACACAGTAAATCCCAACCCTATGTATCCCTATCCCAAAGTCTGACACAGATAAATAAATTGAGATTGCACCATATCTCATGACACATACTTCATAAAATTAATTTGTTATACTCTCTAACCAGCTATATTTAAAAAAAAAACTTATATTGACAAATCTTCAGAGTGACAAGCCTTCTGCCTCCAGAGATCAGGATGGATGTGGCTTTTCATAAGGCCTAAAGATCTAATTCTATGCGTCGGCCTAAATCCCCAGCCCCCCAATGGGAGAAGAGATCCATCTCCTAACTCAGGGGTATCAAACTCATATCGTCATGGCAACGTCACATGACATATAGGGTCTTTTTTCCCCCTTTGCTAAACTGGGTGGGGGCAGAGCCAGCACGTAACGCATCCGGCCCACAGGCCACAAGTTTGACACCGCTGTCCTAATTGTTTTAGCAGCTAAGGGTTGTGATACTTTCCTTGGCGTTTTAATTTAAACTGTTTCTGTTTTTATTTTAATATTGTTCACTGCACAGAGTAACTTATTGAGACGGATGGCTATACAAATTGATTACATGAACAGATTAAAAATTAATTAATTAATTAAATCCCTTTGTTTCATTCTTTAGATTAACTTCATTCTTAAAATTAATTCACAGATTTCATTGTTTGGTCAGCAAAGCCGAAGTGCAAGGATTAATGTGATGTGACTACCTATGAAGAGAATATACAAAAGGCATTAAGGGTTGTTAAATAAACCTTTCAAGTACAATGTAAAGAAAAAAAGGAAGGAAGGAAGAAAAACAGCTGGACATCATCACTTCCACACCTCTGTCAACATCTATTTCACAGGAGAAGTTTACACAGGCGAGCATTGCTGAATTCAGCAGTAAAAGGTGTCTAACCATACAAATTCTAAACAAATGCATTGAGACAGCTAGTTACCATTTCAGGAAATCATGGGGCATAAGGAGGGTGAAGTGACATGAAAATATTAACATAGCTGATTTTAAGAACTTCCCTACTCAAGTCCTTTTTACTGAATCAGAAGGCAGTAATTTCAATTATGATAAAAAAAAGATACAGCTTCTACAGTAACCAATGTTGGACCTGGAAAATGAGGTATGGATTTGAAGCTTAGGAATTATACTAGGACAAACTGACATTCTTTGACACTGAACACTTCTTTGTATAGCATTATCAAGAGCTTCCTAAATGTTATCATACATGTCAATATGAAACTGACATGTACCTAAAAATCCTCTATAATAAGAACTCTTCTTCCATCCATATAATTTTAAAGAAATTTCAGCTGCAGTTTTACATATACATATACATTATTTTATTTTATTTTTTATTTAAAATATTTATATAGCCACCTATCTTATAACCAAATGTGGGGCAGCTCCCCAAAGTTAAAACAGCATACAAAATCATATTAATATCCCATTTACTATTCCACATCTGGGAGCAAGATCCACTGAGTAAATTTGTGAACTGATACATATAGGATGTATCTAGATGTATTAGAATGTATCCCCTCCCATTTAAAATTCTGCAGCTTTAAAAGATGTGAAATTATTCACTAAATAGCTTTTCAGCAATGGGGGGGACAGGTAATACAGATTAGCAGCAGGATTGATATATAGGTAGTCTTACGACCACATCTTACGACCACACTTGAGCCCAAAATTTGTGAAGTGAGAAATTTGTTAAGTGAGTCTTGCCCCATTTTATGACTTTTCTTGCCACATTTGTTAAGTGAATCACTGCAGTTGTTAAATTAGTAACACGGTTGTTAAGTGAATCTGGCTTCCCCATTGGCTTTGCTTCTTAGAAGGTTGCAAAAAGTGATCACATGACCCTGGAACATCATCATAAATGTGAGTCAGTTGTCAAGCATCCAAATGTAAATCATGTGATCATGGGGATGCTGCAGTGGTCATAAGTGGGAAAAATGGTCATAAGTCACTTTTTCCATTGTAACTTCGTCTGGTCACTAAGCGAACTGTATGTAGCTATACTGTAAGTACATATCTACAGACCCTGCATAATGTTATCAGATTTCATTTAGTGTCTCCTCCTTCCCAATTACAACTATTTAAATTGCACTAAATATATCATCAACTGTTAAATTAATTGTCATATAATAAGCTTATCTACTGCTTTATATGTTAATTAAAAGTTAAGTAAGACAGTAGATTTAGCTACTAATAGGTACATTAAAAAGTCTTACGAATAAGTTTCTAAATGCTATCCACGAAAGAACTAATACTAATTAATGTAGAATTATCCCCAGCACAGAAATTCTGCATAGCTTTAAAGTAATATTTATTCTAAGGTAATAGAATAATTCTCAGGTTCAAAATATATACGCAACATAACAATGTATTCATCTAAGATACTGAAAGCCGAATAGGCTTGTTTTCATGTTATTGTCTTACAAAGATGTAAACGTTCAACTTTATATGTATATACTTGACTGATATAATCAGTAGTTTGACTGAATAATTTTAGAGATTGCACTTAATATCTTTTGTACAATGACATTTTTACTCCCTTCTATTGTTATGACAATTATAGGTCTGCAAAAACCACACAGACATTTATTTAGTGAACATAGAATCATAGCTTTTGAAAGGCCTTTAGAAATAATAACATCTAAACTCTTATCCAGTAAAGAATCTAGAATAAAAGTTCAGCACCCAGTACAAGTGGCTACTTGGTTGTATCTTAAATATTTTCAGAAATGTAGAATATATCTTCTTCTTTCTGAGGCAGACACTTCTAGAAGCCCATTTAGCCAATGATTAGAGATTAGTTCTTGAGCCTAAGAACTAACTTTATAAAATTGTCTTATTTTATCTCTAAGTCTGGGCTCTGAAACCAACATAAAAACACATTCTCCAAGCTTATAAGAATGTGAATACAAGTGTACAGGTATTCCTTTACGAATTATCTGCCCCAATCCACTTTATCTTACTTACAATGTGTTCTGTGTCCATAGATTCTAGCTCAAACTCCATTCACTAACTCATCTGTAATACAATCTATAACATTCATATCTGTTCATATAAATACTCAAAGTAAAAGAATCATACATACATACTGTATATACATACAATGTATGCCTTACCTCTTCTATACACTCCACCTATTCCATAAAGATCCAACAATTATCCGACAATAAAAAATGCTTTATTCTGAGCTAAAAAGGATTTTCAGCAATGTTCCAATAAAACTCAAAATGGAATGAATGTTTTTATTCTAATACAATAAAATTCAAAGCATTTTCATGCCCTGGTCATAATGAACATTCCTATTTTCACTTCAGGGCCGTAGGAATAGATAGGGTGGTAGACTTAATTGACTGCTATCTGCCACCACAAAGCAGAAAAATTAGACAAAGATACTGGTTTTTAAAGCATTTAAAATGAATTTGATACAGAACAATAAGAACATAATTTACATCTCCCTCAATGAAAAATCAACTTAGATTGGGAAGGAAGGAAGATGAAGCCAGAGCACAAGGTTTAAAAATCTGACCAGTTTATAATATGATTTATCATCCTTTCCTGATTAGAAAACTTTGCTTTTCTCATGCTGGAAGATTTAATGTTTTACAGAATTCTGGCACGAGCTTTTTTCCTTATGACCAGTATTCTAAGTGTGGTAAGACCACACTTGGAATATTGCATCCACTTTTGGTCAGCATGATAGAAAAAAGATTGTGAGACTTTAGAAAGAGTACAGAATAAAAGCAACAACAATGATTATGGGACTGGAGGCTAAAACCTCTAAAGAATGCTTGCATGAACTGTGTATGGCTAGTCTAATGAAACAAAAGGACTAGGGGTGACATGGTAGCAGTCTTCCAATATGGGGTTGCCATAAAGAAAAGAAGGTCAACCTATTCTCCAAAGCACCTGAAGGCAGGATAAGAAGTAATGGATGAAAAATAATCAAGGAGAGATCCAATCAATAAAGAGAAGTTGTGGATGTTCCATCAATGGATATTTTTAAGGAGACATTGGATAGCCACTTGTCTGAAATGGAATAGGGTGTCCTGCTAGAACAGGGGGTTCAACTCTAAAACCTCCATGGCCCCTTCTTATTCTATGAGGACCCGGATTGTGGGGGCAATAAACTGACTTTATATAAAAAAGTGCACCACTTTGGGGGGGGGGGGGCAAAAGCCCTACTAAGCAGGTATATACAAAAGTATGAAGTCTATTGCTTAACGCATTGTAAGCCGCCCTGAGTCTCCGGAGAAGGGCAGCATATAAATCGAACCAATAAATAAATATTCTATTCTATTCTATTCTATTCTATTCTATTCTATTCTATTCTATTCTATTCTATTCTATTCTATTCTACCCTACCCTACCCTACCCTACCCTACCCTACTGTTAGGATTCTATATGGTATATAATGTTAGAACCAGTTGTCCAGGCAATATATATATACTGTAACTTTAAGCTGTAAATGTTACCTTCTTGCTGAGTCATGCTGTAATGGGATAATGACTAGTTGGGAATATATTTAAACAAAGTATTGTAACCTGGT
>WNWU01000049.1:16722104-16738775 GCA_012654045.1 Ptyas mucosa | reverse complement strand
GTGCAGTTACTCTGCTGGTTGGTAAAACAACATCAATATCCTTAACACCTACCCTACCCTACCCTACCCTACCCTACCCTACCTTACCCTAATTTCAAATGCCTTATTTTTACTATTGGTAGCAAAACATATTTTTTTATTTCACAAATAACTTAAGCAACTGTCTCCAAAAGCCAACTTCTGTTTATTATTCATTTGCAATAACACTCTGTTACTGAACAGAGTTAAAAGAAGACTTTTAAGCTTGCTTACTTTATTATTTCTGATTGCTGTTAGTTGTTCAAAGGTGGCAATCAATAGCTGGGCTGTAAGAAGATGCTGGTTGACAACCATTTCAAAGTTAGTTGCTTCCTCACTATTGATTTGCCTTACTGTTTCTTTCTCTCATCCTTTACTCACTGGAATTTTCCTGTGGAGGAGTTCATTTACCAGCCTGTGATAAATCAGTACTTTCATTTGACCATTCAAGAAGAGAATGAAGCTTCTTGCAAAGGGTATTCCTCTTGCTTTGGTACTAAAAGTTAATTAGAGGCATGAAAGTAATGTAGATAACTTTTTTACACAAGGTAAATATTTAATGTTCAATTACTTAACAGATTTAATTGGATTTAAGGATTCAATCTGTATCTTTTTCTCTTTTGTTTTCCATTCTAGACACTTACTGCAGCACACATTCCTCTGACAAAAAAGGGGAGGAGACCCATATAATTGTTTTGAGGCCTATTTGGCTCAATTCCACATTAAGTGATGTGCTACTACTGCATCACTTAGCTGTTGCTTATCAACAACAAGAGTGTCTTGATAAGTGTTTTTTAAACATTTTTATTAGATTATAATATAGCATACAAAGAAAATACAAAGTAAATGGTAGGGAAGTTAGGGAAGGGAAAAGGAAAGGCAAAAGTGAGGGAAAGCAATGGGGGGAAAGAAAAAAAAGGAATTGTCTTCTGACTCCCTTTGGTACAGTAGAATAAAGCATTAACAACAAACCTCAACTTTTTACTTTTACATAATAGTATAAATTATCCGTTTCTATAACAACAAATCTGTCTAATCGGTAAAACCAAAATTAAAGTTTCATTTTTTTTCCACCTCTAGCACAAAGTCGAGAAGTGATTTCCAAGTAGAAATAAAAGTATTTGTATTTTTTTCTTTAACCAAGACAGTCAATTTAGCCATCTGTGCTAACTCCATCAGTTATCTTGATAAGTGTTTTTGATACTTTTAGTAAAGCAGATGAAGGTATATCTATAAATCGATCTGATCCGAGTGCACGAACATCTTGATGGATACGTTTTGCTGGGATACAACAACTTTTAGTATTCTAAAACATTACTGACGGTTGTGCTTTAAAATCTGACAGATTTTCCCATTGTATCCTCAGCTTGGACATAGTTTTGTTTCAAGTGACCTGGGCTCAGGAGGAAGGGGATCTCAAGTGTTTTTGCTCCATTTTGACAGATTTTCACAGGAAACAACAAGAGAAGAAAGTTACATCATAAAATATATTTTACAAATCCTAAGCTAAGTATTACTAGCAAAACTGAATGCTAGACTTTGACATCCTTATTAAAAATTAGAATGACTTGATAGAATGAATATAGAAAGAAAGAAAGAAAGAAAGATGGAAGAAAAGAAAAAAGAAAAAGAAAGAAAGAAAGAAAGAAAGAAAGGGAAAAGAAAAAAGAAAAGAAAAAATTGTGCCTTTAAAACTACGTATTATTGACTTTAAAATACTTTTGCATTCATATTTACAAATTGGATATGGAGAAAATTGGAGCAATCTTTCATAAATCGGTCCCTGCTATTACTCATTCAACAGTGTTGCACATTTGCACAGTGGTTCATACTATCATATTGTATTATATGTACAGTTGTAGTTCTAATTTTCAGATTCTGCTGCATACATTTTTTTTTAACTTGGGAAGAATAACTTTTGAACTTTCTGTGTCTTATCATTTCCCCAGGTTTGTCCTTCTTCCTGCTATATGCAGGTGCTACAGGTCTCCTGACATAGCTGCTGGTCTGAGAAGATTTTGTGGGCTACATACAATACATGGAAAACACATGGGAAAATATGTTAAATGTGGGGCTGTCTCAGTAATACTGAATACCGATGTCAAGAACTTGAATTAAAAAAACAAGCAATGTTATAGTTTATATATACTGTTCCTTACATGTATCTATGTATGCAGGGGTGGGCTGCTGGGGGTTCGCAGGGGTTCGGGAGAACCTCTAGCTAAGATTCTGTGCAGTTCGGAGAACCCCCAAATTCTATTCCTGGCTGGCACTGCCCACCCCTCCCCTCCCAGGAGTTCCCACATGGCCCATTTTGGATGCAGGTAAGTGCAGGGTGCACGCAGAGGTTTGGGGACGGTAAAAACACCACCCCTGCTGTGGTGCAGGAGACCGACTAGGCCACGCCCACCATGGCCATGCCTACCCAGCAACCAGGCAGCGAACCCCTTGCTAACATTTTTGAGGCCCACTCCTGTATGTATGTATTTTAAAAGACATTCTTTGCATGGAATCATATCCTTTTTTTTTTTTTTTTACAAAAACCAAGTAACATCTCTTGTATCCTTTATGGAAAGAACCCTTGATTTTGTCTATAGAAACTTATCAAATTTTCTGCCTTGTTTAAATTGCTGTTATATTAAGATTAATAAACTTTATAAAACGTTTGATATGGTCAGAAGACTAAATAAAGTTAAACTTGTATGCCACCCATCCCATCGGAGACAACTCTAAGTGGTTTACTGACATTCAGCGAAAATGCTCTATAAACATTAAAACAATAAAATTAACCAGGATAGAAAGAAGGAGGGAACAAAGTACCCACAAAGTTAGTTTTGAAATAAAACTAACCAGGATGGAAATAAGAAGGGAACAAAGCACCCACAAAAAGGAGATGGAATGCTATTGATCCCATTAACCATATCTAGTGCCACAAAACCATGCAAATCTTACCTGGGGTTGGGGCATGAAGTTCCAGAGGGCAGGAACCAGTGGTGGGATTCTACCAGTTCTGGCAAACTGGTAGTGGCGGTGATGGGAGGCTCCGCCCACCCACCCAGATGTCATCACAGATGCTCTGCATATGCTCAGGAGGCTCTGTGCATGCACAGAGATGGCACATGTGTTCACATTTGCGAACCGGTAGCGAAGGTAAGTGAATACCACTACTGGCAGGACCCATGTCAGAAAAGCCTGTTCTTCTGGATACCGCCTGCCAGAATTCCTTGGCAGATGGGGTACGAAGCATGCCCCTTCTGCCAGCGTGGGTGGAGCAAGCTTATACCATGTTTTAGTGTCTAGAGTGAGATCTGACTTTTCTCAGGTGCATTTTGTTGACTAGGGCCTAATGACTTGAGTTACTTTATTTCTTTCCTTTTATAATTTATCTTTCGTTGTCTATGAAAAAAAATGTGAATAAATGTAAATTTTAAAAAAGATGTGCAACTATCTAAATCTAATTAACATTTTATTAATTTGAACCTGCATAATTTAGTGCCCCTAGAAAATCATTAGTCAAGAACTTATTTTTAACTTTGGTATCTCAGTTCTGCAGTTAACTATCTTTCATTTCTGTATGACATATTTAGATTTAATTGATTGTACTCATGAATATTGTAAGCAAGAAACCTCAGGCTCTATAATGCTACTGATCTTAGACAAGTTGATATACATACAGAAAAAATGGAAAAAAGTCAAACCAGTAAGAAGTAAATTAGTCTGCTTCTGGTTCATGTTACTTAATTGAATATATCTCAATATATTCTGTTTTGAATAGACAACAGAAATATTTCTGAATTTTCATGACAGTGCCAAGCCAATTTAATAACAATATAAATAGCATTTAGACATATATACCACTCCATAGTGCTTTACAGCACTCCCTGAGCAGTTTGAAAAGTTTGCCAGCATATTGCCCACAACAATTTGGGTTCTCATTTTACCAACCTCAAAAGGATGGAGTCAACCTTAAGCAGTAGGATCAAACTCCTGGCTGTAAGCAGAGTTAGCTTGCAATCAGAGGTGGTATTCAGCAGGTTCTGACCAGTTCTGGAGAACCAGTAGCGTAAATTTTGACTAGTTCGGATAACTAGTAAATACCACCTCTGACTGGCCCTGCCCCCATCTATTCTCTGCCTCCCGAGTCCTAGCTGATCAGGAGGAAATAGGGATTTTGCAATAACCTTCCCCTGGAGTGGGGTGGGAATGGAGATTTTACAGTATCCTTCCCCTGCCACGCCCACAAGCCATGCCATGCCACACTCACCAAGCCACGCCCACAGAACGGGTAGTAAAAAAATTTAAATCCCACCACTGCCTGCAATACTGCATTCTAACCAATGTGCTACCATGGCTCTTAAGTAACTACATCAACCAAGACATCTCAGACATTTTTATATGTGAAAATTCCCTGATGTGATTTATTTATTCTATGAAAATCTACATCATCCCAAGAGAGTCAGAATCATGCTTTATACATATACATGTTATCAGTTACAAGAGGTTCTAAAGATCTCTTAAAGTTTCATGAGATAATCCTGCTTGGATGCTTTTCCTCTCTAAATAAACATCAATTTCCAGCAGACACGTTCTTAGCATCTCTTGAGATACAGTTCAGGTTAGCTGCATTATCTGCACAAAATGTGTGTTACCAGTCTATTAATCAGCATAATGGGGGTGAAATTCTAGATTTGGCAATGCTTACCCCATGGAAAAATTGTAAAGGTTCCAAGATATCTCCCTATTTTGTTATCATTTTTGAATAAGTATTGAACAGGAAAGAGAAGATACTCTCAAGTCTCAACAGATCTATACAGATTTATTTTCATGATTAGTATAAGGAAACAGTATAAGGAAGCATCCCTTTAGCAGGAATTTTTTCCCAGAATTTGTTTCAGAAGATGAACGAAAGCAACATAAAATTTATCTCAAAAATGAATCAACATTTGTCTTTAACAACTCAGTTGAAATGAAGTCTTCTCCGTGGCTCATTTTTAATTGTAAAATGAATTTAATTGTAAAATGAGTGGCAGCCTCAGATGGCAATGGAAGTGACTTGTTTGCAATAGAACTATTCCATACAATTTGTTCACCTTATTTGGGAATGTTTAGAGTTCCTGGGCTAAGATCTTGGAAACAGGGCAAAAACAGTGATTTCTCTTGTAGTCCCTCTTTAATGGAACCAAATCTGTCTGGAGGTCAGACTTGACTGGCACCAACTTTGATGGCTCTTTGATAAGCCATCTCTATCTCTATGCCAAGATAGAAATTTTCATCAGGGAATGTGAAAGTTGATATTGCCCAATATGAGTTGGTATCATCATACTGTAAGATATATTACTCTTTGTTTTTATATTTAATTTGTACTGCAGCTTTTTAATTTTGCTACGTTGTGCTTTAATACAACTAGGAGCTTATAATTTTGGTGGTAAATAAATGAATACACAAGGGAATAAATGAATACAGTAGCGTCACAAAAATATGAATATATTTGATCCAGACTCAGTAGAAGTCATACTATGTGGCTAAGCAGGAATTTTAGAGAACACAAATATCACAAAACTCCAGAAAGAATAGGAATCATTTCCTTTTACTATCCAGGCTAACTTTCTGCAATGTAAGTGAGATGAGTGGCTCAAGATAATGAAGGGAGAAGAACTTGTGGCTCAGAGATTAATACAACTGCCTGACATGCAGGCAGCCTAAATTCGAATCCAAGTAAGGGTATGGCTAGCTGATGAGAACTAAATAGCTTGAAATAGATCTATACTAGTCTCCCTTTATTTCTTTATCAGCGAAATATAAATTTGGTATAAAATGGTTTTCATGAATGCAACTGCTTGAGGGCTCCTGGATTGGAGCTGAAAGGCGAAAGGGATGCAGTATGCTCCCTCCCACATGTTGGGGTAGACCAGGTGCCTCGATAGAAAAACACTTAATCTCTCCCCTGGCTCAAGCTGATGAAGGGAGGAGAACTTGTGGCTCAGAGGTTAATACAACTGCCTAACATGCAGGCAGCCCAAGTTTGAATCCAAGTAAGGGTATGGCTAGCTGATGAAAGCTAAATAGCTTGAAATAGATCTATACTAGTCTCCCTTTATTTCTTTATTAGCGAAATATAAATTTGGTATTATATATATTATTATATATTTGGTATTATATATAGTATTATACACACACACACACACACACACACACACACACACACACACATATATAAATGTTTCCCAATCTTAAATCATTGCTGCCAAAGATTGTTAGAGTGAACAATTTTCAAAATACCTCGCCATTCGCTGATTAGGAATAGCACTTCAATATCACTTATATACTGCTCCATAGTGCTTCACAGCCCTCTCTGAGTGGTTTACAGTGTCAACATATTGCCCCCAACAATCTGAGCCCTCATTTTACTGACCTTGGAAGGATGGAAGGCTGAGTCAACTTTGCTGGTTAGGATTGAACTGCTGCCAGTCGGCAGAGTTAGCCTACAATACTGCATTTATAACCATTGCAGCCACCACTGCTGTTATGATGTTAGAAGGGGTGTAAGGAGTGTTAGGAGTTGTAGTTCACTAACTTATAGATGGCCATCTGATCCATTCCTGCTTTAACAGAATGTTACCAGATTTTAAAGCATCTTTTTGTTATACATGTTAGCAAAGTTTTGCAATTAAGCAATTATAAATGTTAAGACTACAGCAATTTTTAAAGTATCGTTTAATGACATGTCAATTACCCTGTGCTGTCATGATAAAATAAATTCATAATGCACCTGCATAACAAGGAGTAAGATGCAAATATGAAGACACTCAAGCAACAATAAAATTTATATTAGCTCTAGCACATTTCAGAATCATCCTAAGGTACAGAAGGTTCAATGAGATAAGTAAACAAGTTAGGAAAACAAAGCTGCATTCTTTTTCCTAGCTCTTAAAGTAGCTCCACTATCGGACACCTGGGCAGGAAGGAGGTGAGCTTAGAATGGGGAAGAAGACAGCAGGGGGATTTGGGCAGGGGTGGGTTCTACTTACCTTTACTACCAATTCACAACAGGACCGCATGCACAGTTCACCCATGATGACATCATGGCGGGCGGGTGCTCCCACCACTTTTACTACTGGTTCTATAGAACCGTATTGAACCGGGAACAACCGACCACTGGATTTGTGGGATCATTTTTTTCTCCACAGTCTCTGGATTGATCAGGCCCATTTGTTAATGTGATCTTTCTTTGTCTTTTTCCTCCCACCAAACAAAATTTTAACCTGTTGTGCTTTCAAAAAATAGAGCCCCTAGAACAGAGGTCTTCAAACTTGGCAGCTTTAAGACTTGTGGACTTCAACTCCCAGAATTGTGGGAGTTGAAGTCCACAAGTCTTAAAGCTGCCAAGTTTGGGGATCCCTGCCCTTAGAAGAAGGGAGATGGGTGGTTGAGAAGTCTGATTAAAATAACTAACTAACTAACTAACTAACTAACTAACTAACTAACTAATCCCAATTGTGTTCTTTAAAACATTCCACAGAGTTAAAAAACAACAAAAACAACCAAGGTAAGAAAATAAATTGACGTATCTTCTAGAATTCTTATCTAACATTTTTGCCACACAAGATATGAAAAGATATCATCCTTGCTATCCCACCCTCTTTCCTATAGAGATATAGTTGAGGAATTTTTAATGATTTTTCCCCCTACATCCCCCTGCTCATTTTTAAGAGTTGGTTCTCACACTGATAGAAAATCCACTAGTAGTTTAAAAAATAATGATCTGATCCAAAGTAAGGCCAAAAGAAAATGAACAGAGGTTTTACTACCATATATGGGAGCAAAATGTGAAAGTGAAGTAGTTGCTGGAAATCTTCCGTTGTAACCAGAAGTTTCTTTCTAACAAATATAACTTATCAGAGCTCTGAGATATTTCTTCTTTGGATTAACATTTTCTCTCCAGGACTCCTAAGAGGGAAAACTGGATGATACTTTCAACCTCATTCTATCTTTTTGCTGTTTGTCCCCATACCCTAAATTTGGTCCTTTTCTGTTCAGTTTTCAGTTATTCTGATGATGGATAGACAGAAAATCAGAGTCCACAATTTTTTTCAGGAATTTCTTTTTGATATTTCACTGCATTGGGTTGGGGAAAAAAGATGCAAAGTGAGAAAAAGAGAGAAACTCACAGACACAATTGGAGTGTGGCATGCAACTGAAATTTTAATAAATTAACTGAATACACTAATAGCAATAGCAATAGCACTTAGACTTATATACCACTTCATAGTGCTTTACAGCCCTCTCTAAATTGTTTACAGAGTCAGCATATTGCCCCCAACAATTTGGGTCCTCATTTTACTGACCTCGGAAGGATGGAAGGCTGAGTCAACCTCTGGTGAGATTCGATCTGCCAAACTGCCTGGAGCCAGTGATCAGCAGAAGTAGCCTGCAGTACTGCACTCTAACCACTGCACCACCACGGCTAATAATCAAGCATAAGATTTGCTTGATACTATAGAAAAGTCTACTTTCATATTATCCTTCCAACCTTGTCGTGTAAGTAAAAATTGAAATATTTTGGAGTAATATTCTTATACTCCACCAGCATACTTAAAGAAAAGTTTAATAAAGCAAGATGGACATTTGTAAAACTTCCAGTATCATGTTGTGCCATTTTGCACGTAAAAATGCTAACCATATGGAGAAATGTTATTAGATATTGTTGAAGTTATATTACTCCTAGCTTCTATTCAAATGTTCACAAAAGGCCATCTGGTTGCTCAACCTGTTATTAGCTACATCATTGTAACAGGGGAAGCAATTCCATAAGAAGATTAGATATTAATTTAAAGAACCTTAGAGTAACTGAATAAGCTTGAGCCTGAAGACATACAAATGCAAAATCCACTTGCATTATTTCATAAGCAATGAAAAACCTCAGAGTTTTCCAGAACTGCTAAAACACTTTCCATTGTACATAAGTCTATTTCACAGACATATCAAATCTGGTTATTTTTGAATAGAAACAGCCTTGCTTACTTTAAATCATAGTGCAATAAATACGTATAGCATTTATGCATAAAATTGTTACTAGTGACATTAAAAGATGAGAAGAATACTGAAGTCTCTTGTCTCCAACAAATATGTAACAAAATTTAAATTCAGTCTTATTCAGAATCATTTACCTCTTACTATTGTGCAGAAGCATACCGTCCATCAGTTCAGAATACAGATAACCTCTTAAACTGAATAAAGAATTACTCTGTCTCTTTTGACTGAATGCTAATTTTCAGTGTTCTTTTTTTAACAGAAGAAATCTATGGCCATTTTATTTAGATCAGTATGTAGTAGTATATTAACTGATCGTCTTACAACTATATCAAATAAAATAAAATAAGCAAAATAAAAGTAAAATACAGGATCTAATTCCAGGGTAAAATATGTCAAAGAAAAATAGAATAATGAAATACTGTACATACTTGCTAAATACAAAGAAGGAGCATTCAAATCAATAATCACCTTTACATTATACCCTGATCTATTCAATATTATGGGTTCTCAGCTTAACTGCCCTATCTATAAATTTAGCAGTTCTGCTCACAATATATAAATTAGATTTAGATCCCTATGGCCTATTCTTTCAAGTGGGAATACTAAATATCTAAGCCTAAAAGGAACATAGGGGTGATAGTAAAACAGTATCTTCAATGGCTGGCGCATTGCATATACATGTCCTTTCATGATATGACAGGTAACGGAAGCATTCATAGAATCCAACAACCCAAAACTTGCCCTAGAATAGGTTCTTCCTAGAAATTGCATGCATCCCTCATTGACATGTATTTTTTCAGTTTGGAAAATGAGGTATTATTTTTAGCCAATCAGTTTGAAGATGTAAAAGAACAGGCTGACCTGGAAGATGGAGTTAAACATGTCATCAGTTTGGAGTCATTGTGTTGCCACAAGAGAACAAAGTTCTTGCCCCATGAATTCTGTTGAGCTTTATCTAGTGCCAATGTAACTTGCTACTGTTTAATGGACTAGATTCTTGTGTGTAAGTAACACTAATAAACTCTTCTGTGCTTTAAACTCAACAAAAGATCCTGATTATTTGTGCTTAATGAAAGATCTATTTTTGTCAATAACTCTATGTTATTTGGACACTGAAATCTAATATTCTTGCTTTAAAAATTTCCTTTGTCTAGGAGGCAGTTGAGAATAAATACTGGATGGAAAACCCATGCTATATAAGATAATTTTGGTAAATTGGCTTACTCAGGAGTTGGACTGAGCCATAATTATCTGTTCAACTAAATACATTTTAAGTAACCTATCAGTGTTCATTGAATGAATCAGTATAGTAAACTTCATTGAACTAATTAGGTAATAATGTTTACATTTTAAATTGAAGATACAATATCTGAAACATATATGATTATGTGATAATCTCTATCATGTCTTCAAATAACATTAAGAGAACAAAATGAACTCTATTTTAATTAAACTTGAAAGTTTCAGTTAATCTGTATTCTGTGAATTTTTATTTTGTCAGCTTTTAAATTGCTTCTGCAGATCTTCCACAAGAAAAATTTTAAAAGCATATAATTCATTTTTTTAAAGTTTATTTCCAATAACCAGTACAGTTCTTTCTAGTTGCAAGATGATATTTTATATAGCAAGCACTGCAAAATTAAATGTCATTTCCATTAAATTGGAACTATGAAGAGAAAACTATACCAGCTTTGTTATAGATTAACACACAGGATTCCAAATAATAAACAATAGTAACTATTAAACATTACACACATAACCAATTTCATAAATAGACTAGTGGAATTTCTGTGCACACTTGCATATCTAACAGAAACACTCGTATCAAAATAATTTCACCTACTAGCCAAGAATCTGTGAATATGATTTGAGATAAAAGAATGTATTGAAATAAGTCTCTTTCTCACTCTGTCTGTGTGTTTGTCTCTCTCTGTGTAGGTAGTTACCTAAATAGGTACCAGATTTCACCTCCTTTTATCTTACTTCCTTTCTTCTTCTACTCCAAACTGGAAGATATTCTGATGGCTTTATAATATGGTTTTCAATATGTTCCTGTTAGATGTGCAATTACACATGCATTGGTTGACTGAAAATTAATGCCTACAATCTTTATAATTTAATTAAAAGAGGGAATTTTAATAAATGAAACAGGAAAACTATCCTTGATTTGATGCAGTGGTGAAATCCAGCCAGATCTATCTGGCTCGCGCGAACCGTTAGCGTGGCAGTGGGAGGCTCCACCCACCCGCCGGGATGTCATTACATCCTGTTTTTTACCCTTTGCACATGTGCAGAAGAGACACGCACACTCCCATTCCCGAACCAATAGTGGAGGTAAGTAGATTTCACAGCTGATTTGATGTCATTTGTTACCTGAATTGACTTTTTTTTAATATAATCACTGCCATTTGCTACACACTTCTTTTAACAATGTTAAGAACTCCACACTATTCTGGCAATTGGTTCCACCTATTCATTTGATCAAAGAGATAAGGATTTTCCTTCAATGTTTTGAAAAATCAGAAGTCCCATGGCAGAGCTATACTATACAGTGGATAGGGTAAAACAGTAAGATCCAACTTCAAAATTGCCTTTTGGGCGGCTGGTGAGATGTAAGGTCTAGTGTTGTCATGTTACAGCAAAATTTCCTTCTGTTTCTGAACTTTATTAAATCATTATTTCAAGGTTTTGAGTTTTGAAAAGTAGTACTTGAGTTGACAGATGTGCCAGGTACAGGGAAATCCATGAACTGCTTTCCAAAAAAACCTGTAATCATAGTCCAAGCCGAGGTTTTGAAGGGTTTTGAGGGCTTTTTTCATTGCAGGTGGCTTTGTAGTAATATTCCGCGGACCGCTGCTTCATTTCTGGGTCATAAAGATGAGTCTATGTTTCACTGGCTATCATAATACTGTAAAGAAATATTTCACTTAATTCTCACAGCACGGGCATCTGCTGACAGGTTTCAATTCTTGAACCTTTCATCTCAGCTGTCTGCATGCAAGAAGCACAGTTTACACAAACCTTCAAATATTAAAGAATGTAAGTAGAAGTAGTCCTTATGACCACAATTGAACCCAAGCTAAGTAAAACATTTGTTAAGTAAGTTTTACCCTATTTTACAACCTTTATTGCCACTTTTGTTAAATGAATCACTGCCATTGTTAAGATCATAATACGGCTCTTAAGTAAATCTGGCTTCCCCATTGACTTTGCTTGTCAGAAGGTGGCAAAAAGTGATCACATGCAGGGGTGAAATGCTCCCAGTTCGGACTGGCTCGGGCGAGTAGGTAGCGATGGTGGCGGGCAGTTCAGAGAACCGGTAGCAAAAATCCCTGCCCCCACCCCTCATGCCCAGCTGAGCCGCGTGATCATCAGAGCCTTTTATTTTTTTTTTTACATGGCTCCGACGAGCCAAGTTCTGACGATCCCAGCTGAGTTGCCTGCCGATCAAGCAACTCAGCTGGGATCGTCAGAGCCTTCTGAAAGCATATTTTTACATGGTTTTACATGTAAAAAAATGGTTTTAAAAGTAAAAAAAAAATTGGCCCCGCCCACCCAGTCACATTACCACCATCACCAAGCCATGCCCACAGAACCGGTAGTTACAAATTTTAGATTTCACCCCTGATCACATGACCCCGGAGCACTGCAACCTACGTAAATATCAGCTAGTTGCCAAGCATGCACATTTCATGATCATGTGACCATGGGGATGCTGCAATCGTTGTAGGTGTAAAAAATAGTCATAACTCACTTTTTTCAATGCTGTTGTAACTTCGAACGGTCACTAAATGAATGATTGTAAGTCGAGGGCTACCTGTGGAACTTGGGAGTCATTTTCTTTTAATTTGATCAATCAATCAGAATAGAGTTGGAAGGGACCTTGGAGGACTGTTTACACAACCAAGGATTGTATTAGCTTTTTTAGCTGCTGCCACACATTGCTGGCTCATATTTAAGTGATCGTACACTAGGACTCCAAAGTCCCTCTCACAGTTACTGTCAGGTTTCACCTAATCTGTACTTGTACCATTGTTTTTTCCTGCCTAAGTGTAAAACCTTGCTTTTCTCCACATTAAATTTCATGTTGTAGGATTGTTTAAGTCTGTCAAGATCTCTTTGGATCCTGAGCTTGTCTTCAGGAGTGTTGGCTATTCCTGCCAGTTTAGCGTCATCTGAAAATTTGATGAGTTCCCCTTCTATTCCCTCATCAAGTCATTTATGAAGATATTATTTATTTATTTATTTATTGGATTTTTATACTGCCCTTCTCCTTTCGGACTCAGGGCGGTGAACAGCCAAAATAAAACATTTGTACACAAAAGTTAAAATAATTTAAAATAATTAAATAAAGTTTGGCCCATAATTTTAACACATTCAATTAAAATCAGTATCAATATTGAGAGTACTGGGCCTAACACGGAACCCTGTGGTGCTTCACTGTTTACTTCTCTACATGTAGATGTAGTACATCTGGTGGTGATGCTGTCTAACCCACATTTTTCTAGCTCAAGAAGTAGGTTGTGGTCTACTTTGTCGAATGCCTTGCTGAAGTCTAAATATACTATGTGCACAGCATTTTGCCGTGTTCTTAATCAATTCAGCAATCTTTCTCATGACATCAGTTACTGGTACAAGTTATTCTTTTTATTCTTGATCGTATAAATCCATTTTCCCAGTTCATCATCTTGCATCATAGTCATTTAATGGGATGCGATGGCTCAGCGGCTAAGACGCTGAGCTTGTCGATCAGAAGGTCGGCAGTTCAGCGGTTCAAATCCCTTGCATCGCGTAACAGAGTGAGCCCCCATTATTTGTCCCAGCTTCTGCCAACCAAGCATGTAAAAATGCAAGTACAAAAATATGGACCACTTTGGTGGGAAAGTAACAGCGCTCCATGCGTCTTTGTCATTTAGTCATGCCAGTCACATGACCATGGAGACGTCTTTGGACAGCACTTCGGCTCTTTGGCTTAGAAACAGAGATGAGCACCACCTCTAGAGCCAGAAACAACTAGCATGCATGTGCGGGGGAACTTTTACATTTACCTTATGTATATGTATGTGTATGTATGTGTATGTATATGTATACGTGTGTTTGTGTGTGTGTACACACACAAAGCTATTTCACATTTCTCTCACTATGCTCAAAATACATATTTTGGAAAAAGAAAAAATTCTCTTTCAGTCAGCTTCAAAAATATTAGAATATAATACTTTGCCCATCAATACAATGGAACACAAATTACAAGACCTTTATAAAGATGAATATTAATACATAATATAATTGATACCGCTATATTATTGAGCCTAGAAGGTGCAGCTTTCCTCTCGGAAAAACTCAGCAACCAGTGTAATGAATCGTTCACATTCATAACTCTTGGAAATTTATCATATTTTTTAAAAAAATCTATAAACTAAAACATTACAGGGTCAATGTAGTCCTGTAAAATAAAGTATTAATTATCTCATAGTGACATCTCTCCATATATAAAAAGCCCTCTTTATTTTTATTTGGTTCTGAGGCGAACTCTCATTACAATAAAAAAGAAAATAAAATGATACCAGCCAAAATTTATGAACTTATTTTGGGATGGTAAAATTCCTTAGATTCTTTAAGACTCCTCTATGAGGTGCATCATTACTGCATCCTTGTTTTAATCATGACTAATTATTTTCTTTATCACCTTTGCACCAATCTAAAACAATTCTGGCTTTGTTACACATACTTAAAAACTTTTGGCTATCAACCTATCAATCTTTACATTCATACCACATGTACCATTTTAGGATGTATTTATTCCTTTATGCTTCTTCTTAAAGTCAATATACAGCCAGGCAACATGCACATACTGTGGGTCCATTTACTTTTGTTGCATTTTGAAATGTTCTCTAAAGATTTCTGCTCTGGGATATTCAAAAGCCGTGTGTTATCTTTGGGGCATGTTAAGCCATTTCAAAGCATTCCAAAGTAGATAAGAAGACATTATGATCTTGAAAGGGATTTGCTTTGTTTTGTCTTCTTTTTGCTTCTTTTCGCTAAAGGCATGTATCTCTTATTGGAATTAAAATCCCTATTAGTAAACTCATTTTAATATTACAAAAACTGTACCATTATAGTTTTGATGCTAGAACAGTCAATGGCAGGGGTGTCAAACTCGATTTCATTGAGGGCCACATTAGGCCCTCATTGTCATTGTGTTTGACCTTGGGGGCCGGGGTGGGCGTGGCCAGGGTGGGTGTGGCCAGGGTGGGTATGGCCTGCTTGATGTCACTCATGTCAGGGGTGCCTGGAGCGGCCTAAGTGCTCTGCCAGCAAAAACAGACTCCCGAACTCCATTTTTGGCTGTGATGGCTTTCTGCAACACTCTGTAAGAAAAAATGGAGCTCAGGAGAGGTGAGCACAGCCCTTGCGAGCTCCATTTTTACTGTAGAGGCACTGCGAGCCACTCCTTTGCTGTTTCCAGGACGGCCCTGTGGGCCAGATCTAACCATCCCATGGGCCACATTTGGTCTGCAGGCCTTGAGTTTGACACCCCTGGTCAATGGTCTCAAAATACTTTTTAATATTGTTTTTTTTTCCTACTGTAAGGAACTCCTTCTACCACCCTATTTCTTGCCTCCCATCATTAGCACTTTCCTTTCTGTTAAATGTCTGGTGCTAAAGACTTATTTCATTTTTATTTAATTTGTAGGTTTAAACAGATCTACAAACATTTTTTTTTAAAGTATAGCCTTCCTAATTCTCTGTTTGGGCCTGGCATACAAGGGACAAACTTTAACAGAAAGTAAATTGCTTTTTTCTCCCTGCTAAAATATCTAAAGCAGTAACAAATTTTATTGCTTGGCTTATGCGACCTGGTTGGAGGCCAAAGCTGATCTGAATACATAATTCACACATATACATGGCTTTTAAATAGCCAGAACAGAATTTTGATTTAAAAGTCTTTAGAAGCTGATAGTTGACTTAGAAGGATAATAATTAAAACATACATAAAATAACATCTACATCTGTATATACTAGATTAGCCAATTTAAACTGGAAAAATGTAAGTGTTTACAGTAAGTTCCAAATAATGTCTCACTGTATCAAAAGTACACAATCAAGGTATTAGGATGTGTTAAGCCTTCTAATATCTTCATGTAACATTTGTTCGTCCATCAGTTAAAAATGCAACCTTTTTTGTTCCTAGTTTCATTACAAAAAAAGTAAATGATTGCTCGTCCTAAGTAGGCGGCACTTAGATTGTTAATAGTAACATAGAAAACTGATGGCAGAAAAAGACTTGATGGTCCTTTGAGTCTACCTTTTGAGATTTTGCAATTATTATTATTATTTTAATTTTTGTAGGATGATGGGCAAGCCCTATGTAGCGGGATTAAGACCTTCTTTTTTTTCTGAAGGCGATCCCACTATTTTGTTTGCCTTCACAGCTGCCTGGCCACACTGTTTACCCATTTTGCAATACTTTAATCTGCTTCGAGTACACCTAAATCCTTTTCTTCTGCTGTTCTGTTCTTCTTTTGAAATCTCCAATCTATTATTTTAATTATTTTCATTGGTGATGGGTGTTTATATATATATATATATATATATATATATATATATATATATATATAT
>WNWU01000049.1:16661849-16722094 GCA_012654045.1 Ptyas mucosa | reverse complement strand
TATATATATATATATATATATATATATATATATATATATATATATATGTATATAACTTGTAGAGAGAATATAAATTATTGATTAGCCAAAAGCAGTTTTCTAGCATGCAATCCTATGCACATTTATTCAAAAAGAAGTCTCAGTGAGCCTAACAAGTAGGAGACCAAAATCTGGAATATATAGGACTACAGCTTGAGTCAACCGACTGCTATTTACTCAGTAGCATGATTATTTTAATAGCTTCTAACCAACCTCCCAAAGTGAAAGCATGACAAAGAAATGTGATAATTCAATCCTAAAATGTACTGTATATTGCCTTGAACAGTTTCTGGAGGCATATAACAAGAAATACTAGGAAAAGCAACTTATAGGTTTTGATGACAAAATGTATCGAATACCAGGGAGTATTTTGAAAAATATATCTTATCAGACAAGTTATTACAGTTGAATGAATATTGTGTGGAAATGCTAATGATAAAATTGGTCTACTATTTGCAAGGGAGAACTACTGAAATTATTCCCTGCCTATTATGAGCTAAAATCCCTGTATGACTTACAGCCCATATTCATGTCCTTTCAGTTTGCTTTATGGCACAATAACATAAAAATATATGTATAATGAGATATGCCACAGAAATGGCATGTTTTACTGATTCGAAGCATTGCATTATAGCTTATACTGTATGACTTTCTAATCTTTTTTCTTCCCTTTCCAGTTTGTTCTATTAAAGGTTACTATGGAAGTAAAGTATCACAAGGCAAACCAAGACACAGGAAACAGGTATCATTCTCAAAGATCCATCCTGATACATTATTTTCCATCAATCTATCTACAGAAAGACCTGCACATGGATTAGAGCATAAACGAAAGTATACAATATCACCAAGAGAGTAAAAGACTTGAAATGGAAATGGGCTGGTCACATAGCAAGAAGAACTGATGGCAGGTGGAAGAAGGCAGTCATACAATGGATCCCACTTGATAAAAAGCATCCACAAAAGAGACCTAAAACAAGATGGCTCAATGACAACAGCAAGTCCTGTGGGCCCAATTGGCAAAAAAAAGCTCAGGACTATATTGGTTGGAGACATGTGGAAGCGGCCTTCATCCTGCAGTGGATAGACAATGGCTAAGATGATAATGATGGTGATGATATTTTCTGCTAATTCTACCAACAGAAACATCCCTATCATGAGCCATTTATTCATTTATTCCATTTTTAGGGCTGCTTACTCATTCCATACCAAATTACTCAACTGGTTTCATCTGAAGACTTTTTATTACAATACCACAATGTATTTGTTGAATAAGCTATAGTAGTCTTGTCCACAGACAGCCCTAAATCATGAATCATTAGCCTGATGTACATACATCAGGCTAAACCAAAATCAAACAAACTACAACAAAACTATTGTTTGTGATGACATATGAGCCTATCTATATTAACAATATACTTATATACCACTTTATAGTGCTTTACAGCCCTCTCTAAGCAGTTTATAGAGTCAGCATATTACCCCCAACAATCTGGCTCCTCATTTTACCCACCTTGGAAGGATGGAAGGCTGAATCAACCTTGAGCCTGGTGAGATTTGAACTGCCAAATTGCAGTCAGCCGGCAGTCAGCAAAAGTAGCCTACAGTACGGTACTCTAACCACTGTGCCACCATGGGTCATACTTGAACAAAGACCTTTGTTTTATTTTTGTTCCTCATTGAAAAGACTGAAAGTCAAGTAAAGATTGTATAGGATACAGAAATAATAAAGGAACAGGCAAATTATTAACTTTTCAGATTTTCACATCACCCTCCATTCTACATACATTCTACCAGATTGATTATCATTTCACATAACCTATTCAATGCCACTAAATGATATATTATAATCCACTTAGATTGGTATTTACTCCAGATGGTCAAAGACTATTCAAAATTATTTAGTTTTTGAATAAAGTATTCCAAACAAGTGTATCTCATTTTATGCATCTAGTCAAAACATGAAGCTATCTTATTATATGAATATATTTTGGTCATTTTAAATTCTCAATCTTGAATTTTTATAGAGTCTAACAATGACAAATGATGCTTCCTTTGCTGTAAATTCCATTACATGCATTTTAAATTTATACACAACGCACACTCGGTGGCATTTTAGACATAATAAGTCATAGTGAATTTTATACCTTAAGAATACATTTATTGTAAGATGTGGACATAAGGAAGCAAGCAAGAATAATTGGATATGTATGTATGTATGTATGTATGTCATGTGTATGTATGTAAGTATGTGTGCAATGCATGTATGTATTTATATTATTATTTTTTGAAGTTCCCACATCATCTACTTCATTCCTGTTTTAAGGTACTCTGTTCCAAAAGTTGAAATATCCCTGACTATTAAGTGTACGAATCTTTTTTCTCTATTGCACACCACCTTTTGTCCAAGAATTAGTCTTACTACCATTATTAGATAGGAATTGAACATTTGCATTACAGGCATATCTTTCTAGACAGGCACAGGACATTTACAATTGGTCTATTACACTTAGATTTGTATAATAGAGTCATAGTTTTGCAATTAGATTTTGAAGCACGTGGTTTACTTTTAATGACAGTATGTAAGTTATAAAAATACATGGAGTGATGTTAGGTTTTATTATAATCTTACTTTTATGATAATCAGCACATTTGGAATTTTTAAACCTTTTTAATGGGCATGCTCACAAAACAGTTATCGTAATAGTTATGTCCATTCACAAAGAATAAATCTACCAAAAAGCAAACTAATGGAATTGCTCATGCCTTTTAACTCCATGGCTTACTTCTCTCTTTTTTTTCTAGACACTTTATAAAATACAGCAATGGACATACATGCACCCTCACTACTATCATTTTTACTTCCTAAGAATGCTTGTAGAAAATGTACAGCGCCCCAAAGCAATCCTGGAAGTGGAGATTATTGTTGAGGCTGATACTTTGCTTTTCAGTTTACAAGTTTTCTATTTCATTTTTTTTTTAATTACAAGAATCAAAATAGGTAACAAAAGGATCAGGTGAGAATCGAGTCAAGCAGACAGAATGGTGAAATGCCTGCAAGCAAATCAGAATGGAAACCCAGGCACTAAACCATCCTCAGCTACAAAGAACTGAAAATCACTGCTATGCAAGTTACAGATCTTTCTGTAGCTTTTATTTCTTTTCCATTCCTTTAATGCCAGGCAACTGCCCTCATTTCGATCAAACTTTTATTTTATCTTGAAAACAGGTGGAAAAAGGGCCTCTCTTTCCATTTCATGAGAAACATACGGATTGCATGCAAACTGAATCTCTTTTCCAATCTGGAAGAATCAAAATATAATTAGCAAGGCAGTATGGCATTATTGTGTCTTATGCCACAAAAAGAAATAGTGGCAAGTCAGTACCAATAACAGGAAATAGGCGTTTGTTGTTCTCTTCTAAACATCTGTTGCACAAAACATAATTTGCTCAGTTATTCACACTATACATCCTATGATTCAATTAAGCATTATTCTCAGTGCAAATCCATTCTGTATTAAAAGTCTGTTATTCAAAATAGATTATTCTAAAGATTCCAAATTATTTCCAGAATCTCCAGTTATCTTTAACATTCTGAACTGCTCAATAAATATGGAATTGGTTACAGATTATCAGAAAATAATTACTTACAGCATTTTTCAGAATATTAAAGTACTTAAACTTTACACACACACACACACACAAAACATATGCTATTTTACTTAATTTTGATCAACTTAAACATAAAAATGCTTATATGTTTGCAAGTCAGTTTAGTGCACCATATGGTTTAATTATTCCGTTAGGTACAATGCTGTAAAGTTAATAGCAATAATGTTGCTAAGCCATCAGAATGAATGCCTCCATTACAATATTTGACTGAGGATATTTGTTTCATACCAGATGACTGTGAGGTCAGAGCAATCATTTTCTGCTTGGGTTGCATTACTGCTACTAGTTAGCAGATGTTGTCTCTCAACAAGTCACTATGTACCATACTGGATGTTAAGATAAAAATCAGTAGAGCAAGGGAGCTGCAGTCTAGTAACTTAAGTTTTGCCTTTAAGCAGTTTAATTTTTCCTAAATTCTTTGAGAATTTTTTTTATTATATTTGTAAAATATTTTAGGCCAGTTTAGCGATGCTAGAAATCTCTAGCTGATATATAATAGAACCAGTGGTGAAATCCATTTTTTTTTACTACCGGTTCTGTGGGCGTGGCTTGGTGGGCATGGTGTGGCTTGGTGGGCGTGGCTTGGTAGGCGTGCCAGGAGAAGGATACTGCAAAATCTCCATTCCCATCCCACTCCAGGGGGAGGATACTGCAAAATTTCCATTCCCACCCCACCCTGGGGCCAGCCAGAGGTGGTATTTGCCAGTTCTCTGAACTACTCAAAATTTCCGCTACCGGTTCTCCAGAATCTGTCAGAACCTGCTGGATTTCACCCCTGAATAGAATGTTATCTCTGTATGCATGCACGCATATATATTTAGTTGATAAGAGTTGCCACAGCTTTTCTTATACAATGCAATGTAATCATTCAATAATTTGTTTATTTTCCTGTCCCGCTGTTCTTTAGTTCAGGTATATACACTAACTTTTTCAGTGTTTATAGGCATCCAATCTTTCTGTCTCTTTTCCCACAGCTTTACATAGTTAAATTGATATTTCACCCATGCATGATGCTTTTCTGACACCTGTTCATAACTTGCCTTCCAAGGGAGTCAGGTTCCAAATATATTCTTTATAAGTGTTTCTATCATTCTGAAATCCCATTTGGAAAAAGTTTTTAGTAGAGTCTTGACTTAAGGTAGCTTAATTCTATTGCTTTTATGTAGTCTTCTTTTAGCAGTAAATTTCCTGTGATTTCCCTTTTCTAGTTATTTCTGAACTTACTTCATTGAAATACATTTCCTTATAATTTCTTGCTTGATGTTCAAAATCTAGTTCAATTATCATATATCTTTCATATAGTTGCCCAAGGCTATTATTCTCCGTTTTTCCAATTTGTTCCCCAAAAAACTTGGATCTTTTCCTATTTGGAAACTTGGATATACCTTTATTCCATTTAATTTTCTTCTTACCCTTAGTGAGGCTTCCTTTTGCACAACATTAAGCATAATGAATCTATTCTTTATGTTGCTCACATATTCTGACTATAGATTCCTGAGGTTAAATTTTGCTGGTATATCCTTTTTCTTGCATTCATGTTTGATACCCATTATTTATTAAGTCTTAAGTGTATTTTTTAAAATAAATTCTGAAGCTGTCTGTCCAACGATATCCGTGTCTATTGTCTATGTTTGTTTGAAGCAGTTGTTGACAAGTTATGTGTTCTTAGATCTTACTCTTGTGTATTCTGAAATTTTGTCTTCTATTTACTTTCTAACCACAGAAATAATATGTTATGGTGTTCTATTACATGCATACCAAATAACAATTACTTTAGGGAAAACTTTCAAAATAAGTTCTCACAGATAAAAAAAATTACAGAGTAGAGAGTGTCCCTATTTTTCTTGAATCTGTATCAGTTCTCTCACTCATTATACTACCAACAAATCTTAAAATAAGTTAAGTAATCAGGCTGTTGTTTAGTTTTAACTATGTCAATTACTCTTACGTGTTTTGTGTCAGAGGTAATACTTATTAAGTGTACCATCAACCTAGCAAAGAGAAAAAGAAGAAAGGAATAAGTTAAAGTATCAAAAGAGGGATTTATAGATCTTAGAACAGTTTCCATGGAAGCAAGAATGATTGTATAATGAACCAAACTATCAGTCTTAAGTGTTTGCTTTTTTATAAATGGGGGTGGATATGATTAATTCACATATGTGTCATTCATGCACATACAACATTAATGCCATCTGGTATGACTGCTTAGCTTCTCATCACACCCTTAAGTAAGGGGGAAATGCTATGTTGTCTATATAATTTTCTCTTGTGTCAGTAGTAACTTATAAGTCTCATAATTGACATAGGAAAGGGTTGTTGTTTTTCAAAAAAGGAACAATGCATCTCTTAAAAACACATCTTCTCTCTACTTTTTTTTACAAAATAAATATAGTAATAATCATAGTATTTTTTCCTCCAAGAACCTAACAATGATTTACAAGTTTATACCGCATACAGCTTTATCCTGAGCAGTAAGATTTTTCTCCGTCCTCACATTCCAAAATATACAATAAACCAGTCACTTGAAATATGCATTGCTCTGAAGGAAATGGTAAGTTTACTCAATCTTCTCACCTAGAAGTCCACCACCCACTGGTAGAATATAGAATACTGAATGACAACCATGAATCAGTATATTTTCACTAACTATATGTAATTTCATGCCAGTATGATTGTATGGATGGAGATGTATCAAAGATGGAGAATATTATCAGAATCAGAGAAGTCAAAAAGTTTGCTCATCAAATTCAACTCATACATTCATAGAAAATGATACCTTCAAAAAAGACGAGGAAGCAAGAAAATACATCATTATTATTATTATTATTATTATTATTATTATTATTAAACATTTTATACCGCCCTTCTCCCGAAGGACTCAGGGCGATGAACAGCCAAGATTAAAATACATACAATATGAAAATTAATATAATTTAAAACATAATTAAATCAATTTGGCTTCCCCAATTTAAAACCCCTTACCAATGAAATCAACCAGTTAAAACATTTTAAGCCAGCCTGGCTTGCTGAAATAAGAAAGTCTTCAGGGCCCGGCGGAAAGTACGTAGGTCCGGAATCAGTCGTATCCCTGGAGGTAGCTCGTTCCAGAGGGAGGGTGCCCCCACAGAGAAGGCTCTCCCCCTGGGGGCCGCCAGTCAACATTGTTTGACCGACAGCACCCTGAGGAGACCCTCTCTATGCACAACAACAAATGGATTTTCTGAACAATATATAGTCCCTATGTGCGAACTGGGTTATATAACAGATTCAGATGGAAAAGTCAGGAAAATGAGAAAAGTATAAAAATGGGAGTGGCTGAACTTTGATGGTCTGATCAAGGGTTGTTGGGAAGCTTGTCTGTAAACTATAGACTTTTAGAGCCAATACACAGAACAAGGACCATGCATAGTGGTCATCTTGCATCAATTCTTCCGGAACTCAAACCTAGTGTAATTTAGGGTTAGATTGATACGCCCAGGTATGTGATTATGTCAGCAAGTAGAGCTTTTAATTCAGAAGATGAGCAGCAATAACTATATCTCTGCACACAGTCGCTATGGGCAGTTCGGGCAGTTATATAAATTTGTTTAGTAAATAGATTTGTTTCTACATGTCTTGAGACTTGAATAATAATAATAAAAAAACCACAGGATATTCATGGAGGCCCTCAGGGTAACAATTCCAACTTACTAAGTCTGAGGTAAATAAAACTAATGTCATCAACCCTCTACCTACTTAATCATCAGAATTCACTTTTACGAATTAAAATGTCATCTATGCCACTTATTATCTTACTACTTCTCAACTTTCTTCCTACTGCAAAATAAATCTTTTTTTATTATTATTCATTAATTCCACTGGGCACATACATGAGGTAACCTGTTTATAGATCAGTAGCTTCACATAACATTCACAAACTGCCAAGAATTACTTTGAGGTAAGATGGGCGGCCTATACATTTCTCAATCAATCAATCAATCAATCAATCAATCAATAAAAAGAGGACAACCTTTTTCTATTGTGCCATAAAAGATGCAAGGGTTTATTTTATTTATTTATAAAATTCATTTGCCTCCCATCTCACCACAAGGGGATTCTTGGTGGAAGTCGATAGTGGCAGAGCACATTGGGGGATAGACTTATTTTTTTAATTTTAAAAGGCATTTCGAGGAGTATTCCATTATATTGCTTCATACCGTTCTATTTAGGAAATAGACAACAACATCTATTGTTTCTTGGTCAACTAGAAAAGCTAAACTGGGTCTGTTTATGTTTGTTAAGGGACCGTAAGAAAATCTCAGAGGTATTTATATATGTCTGTAAATTAAAAAGAAAAAGAAAAAGAAAAAAGCAACACCCTAACCTTTTATACCGTTGTCAAGAAAACGTCAAGGGTCTGTGCATAGAGTCACCAGAAGTCATGCTTGACTTACAGGAAGCTTTCTCTTTTTTTCATACACTAAAAGGTAAAGGTAAAGGTTCCCCTCGCACATATGTGCTAGTCGTTCCCGACTCTAGGGGGCAGTGCTCATCTCTGTTTGAAAGCCGAAGAGCCAGCACTGTCCGAAGAAGTCTCTGTGGTCATGTGGCCAGCATGACTCAATGCCAAAAGCACATGCAACGCTGTTACCTTCCCACCAAAGGTGGTCCCTATTTTTCTACTTGCATTTTTTACATGCTTTCGAACTGCTAGGTTGGCAGAAGCTGGGACAAGTAACAGGAGCTCACCCCGTTACGTGGCACTAGGGATTTGAACCGCTGAACTGCCGACCTTTCGATCGACAAGCTCAGCATCTTAGCCACTGAGCCTCCATGTCCCTTTTATTTTCATACACTACTTTACACTTAATCAATCTGCCCTTTTCTACGTTAATTTTAGATTGCAGGCTATCCTATGAATGACATTCTTGGTAATAAAGTAAATGAATCTGGGGATTATAGCTTATTGGAGCCTTTCCTTCATTCTCTGGAAGAATGTGACAGTTGGAAGACATAGTGTCATCATCTGCACTAACACGTTAAATACCAGATAAAGGGGAAATCAGGGAGTTTTTCTGTTAATCGATAAAGGCTAAGTTCTTTATTATTTCAGGTGGAAAGATTTTTTTTTTACATGAACTTTATTTGTTTTGGGTTCATTGCAAAATGGACCATCAGGCTTGATCAGGTTCAAGCTTTTTTGTCTTTTCCTTTCTAAGTCATTTCTTTATTACCATATTTTGCTAAAAACATAATACTTAAAACATTTTCTCTTGTCAGATTAATAGCAATGATTATTTTAAGTTACTAAATTAAAACCTGTGAATGTAGGTAATAAATAGGAATGGAGGCACTGACATTTTACATATATTAAGTCTCAGTCTCAGCACAATTGTCCTCTGTGATCCCTTACCGATTAATACGGTATATATTTCTCTCACTTGCTTTACAAAGGATTACCTTTGCCCTTCCTCTATCCTTCCTCATTATCCACTTGCAAAGGAAGCCACAAACAGTGTTTTCTTTCCTTATTCCTCCATAAAAAATAGGGCCTACTTTTGAGAAGGCATGTATAATGTTGCAGTTTTATTTATTTGTTCATCGGTCGTAAGAAATTTATATGCTTTTCATCAAGCAAGTCTGTTTAGCAGAAGTTAACATTTTCTAGAACCAAAAACACCACTTTGAAATACCACTTACAAAGCTCCTTGTAACTTGAAATGTTGCTTCTTTTAAGTCTGCAAAATAGGCTGAGAAATGTAAAGGATCAATTAGACACACAGCTATTTGAAGCCACTATCCATTTCACACTTACAGAGAAATAAGCTAATTGAACTCAGTATGGGTTATTTTTCAGTAAACAGGACTGCTGGCAAAAATCATCCAATGAGCTCTCCTCTGTTATTTCTGACCAACTCTATTTAGTCATTTGCACTATACCCATAGAAGTGCAGGGAGAACATAAATTTTGCAGAAGATCTGAAGCGCATTGAAAAAAAATCTACATGGGTTTTTCTAATTCTTCCCACTATCATGAAAGAAAGGCTACAAATGTTCAGATGAATGTGAATAGAAGCAGGGAATCATAATCCTTGTTCACATCAAGTGGACACTCAGAATTTTGCAATTATCACACAGCTCTCCTGGCAAATCTATCTTTATATTTTTCTCTTTGTAACAGGATTTTAAAATTTCCATGAGGAGGCTGGCAGTTGATTTATTCTAAATGCTACTATCCAATAAGATGCAGTTCAATGGTGAGAAACGTAACATTCTGCACTTAGACAGGAAAAACCAAATGCACGGGTATAGAATAGGTGGTACCTAGTTCAACAGTAGTAACTGTGAGAGAGTTACTCACCAGTTACCATATTTTTCGGAGTACAACACGCTCCGGACTATAAGACGCACCTACCTTTTTTGGTGAGGAAAATAAGAAAAAGAAATCTGCCTCTGCCTCCAAGCAATTTTGCCTCATTGCAGCAAACAGCCTGCTTTACTTTCATTTTCGTTTTCAGCATAGCTTGATTTGCACAGGGGAAAAAAAAATCTGCTCCCAGTCATTTACCTCCTTGCAGCAAGCAGCAGAGGCCCGCACAGCAATAGGCAATGGCAATCCGTGCAGCTGAGAGTCCGGAGGCCAATCTAAGGGACACCTTGTGTTAATTAGGCTGTGCTGAAGCTGAAATGGGTTGTTTCCTCTTGCTGCTTGCTGAAAGGAGGTAAATTGCTGGGAGGCAGAGGCCAAAGCGTGGGGATTGCCAGTGGATTGGCAGGGCTAAATTTGGTGTATAAGACGCACTCCAAATTTTCACCTCCTTTTAGGGGGGAAAAAGGTGTGTCTTATACTCTGAAAAATACAGTAAGTATGAGCCAGCAATGTGCTGCAGCTGCCAAAAAAAAAAAAAAAGCAATGCAGTCCTAGGATGCATCAATAGAGGGATAGCATCTAGATGAGAAGTGATAGTACAGCTTTAAGAGTCACGGTGGCGCAGTGGTTAGAGTGCAGTACTGCAGGCTACTTCTGCTGTCTGCTGGCTGCCTGCAATTTGGCAATTCAAATCTCACCAGGCTCAAGGTTGACTCACCCTTCCATCCTTCCGAGGTCGGTAAAATGAGGACCCAGATGGTTGGGGGCAATATACTGACTCTGTAAACCGCTTAGAGAGGGCTGTAAAACACTGTGAAGCAGTACATAAGTCTAAATGCTTTGTTATTGCTATACTGCGCTAGTAAAGCCACACATGAAATATTAAGTTCTGTTCTAATTGCTACAATTCCTTCCTCCCCCCCCCCTCAGAAAAAAAAGATACTGGGACCCTTGAAAGTGTGTAGAAAAGAGCAATAAAGATGATAAGGAGTCTGGAGACTAAACTGTAGGACAAATGATTAAGGGAAGGGAACTATGTGTGCCTGGCCAAGCAGAGAGAAGGATTAGGGGTGACATGATAGATGTTTTCTGGTACTTGAGGAGCTGTCACAGGGAGGAAGGGGTCGAGTTATTGCCTAAAGCACCTGAGGGCAGGACAAGAAGCAACTTGGATCTAAGGAGAAATTTCCTGACAGTGAGAACAATGGAACAGATTGTCTTCTGGAATTGTGCGTGCAATTGGAGATCTTTAAGAAAAGATTGGACGTTCATTTGTCACGAATGGTATAGGACAGTGATGGCTAACCTTTTTGCCGTTGCGGGCCAAAAGCGGGGAGAGTGTGGGGGGCTGCGGGTGCCCACATCCATAATTCAATGTGCCCCGCTCTCCCGTGCATGCGCACATGATCCCCCCCACTTCCCCTTGCTTTTGGCACGCGATGGCACGGTGGGCCCAGTATGTCCATTTCCCCCCCTCCCTAGGCTCCAGAGGCTTTCTAGGAGCCTGGGGAGGGCAAAAACAGCCTTCCCCATCCTCCCGGAGGCCTTTCGGAGGCCAGAAACAGCCAGTTTCCCGACTTCCGGTGGGACCAGAAGGCCTGAAAATTAGTTGGCTGGTGCGCGCATGTGCGCTGGAGCTGAGCTAGGGCAACACTCGCGTGCCCACCAATATGGCTCCATGTGCCACCTGTGGCACCCATGCCATAGGTTCACCATCACGGATATAGGATCTCCTGCTTGAGAAGGGGGGTTGGACTAGAAGACCTCCAAGGTTTCTTTCAGTGCTAGTAGTAAATACTACTGAACTCAGTAGGTTTTATTTTTGAGCAATCAAAGAAAGATCAATGAAACATCTCTTTTCCACTATACAAACAGGATTCCAAATGACCTTTCACCAGAAAATAAAATGATTGTTACAGCAGCAAAAGAAGACTTTGAACTTGATCCTTGGAATAGCAAAAATAAGCTCATGAGAAAGAAATCTGTTCTACATTTATATGGCAGTAAGAGAAAAATCAATCTATTCATTTTAAAAAACCAATTCTTTCCCTAGTTTGTGTACATGTGCTCTGAAAATAATATGGGAATAGAAAAAAACACCTTGGCTAACACATAAATGTGGAAGAGATTAATTCTGTCTTATAAAACAGCTTCTATTGGGATTAGAAACATTGTTTTTAAATACCCATTTTGGTACATTATGATATTGTGTCAAATTGTTGGGGAGAATGTCTGTGATAAAATGGTTTTGTCTAGAGTGATGTTTTTTGTTCCACACTATACTGGTTTTTACAATTGATGCATCATTTAAACAGTGGCAAAAGGAAACATCTAAGATTGTATGGTGAGGGGAAAAAACAGGAGTTAAACATAAGATGTTAAAAGATGCAAAGGAAAAAGGAGAATTGGGTTTACCTGATTTGAAATTATATTTTACAGCTTGCTAATTATTTTGGATAAAAGAGTGGGTGTTGCTAAGAAATGGAGTTAAAAAACCTTAGACCTAATATTCAGATGAGATGAATATTTGTAGTATAATAAAGTCGAGGTTACTGTATATTTTAAAAATAACTATGTTAGACATTTATTCCATATTGAGAATATGGAATAAATGTTTTGCGGAAAACATTTCAGTACAAAAAGCAAGAAATAATAAGAAAAACAAAAATGGCCCACATACTATGAAATACAAGAATTCTCTCAAGGAAAATTTATATACTATTCTAGTATACTAGTATAGTAATAATATACTATACTAATGGTATAATATACTAGTGTTCCATATTTGAGGGGCTGCCAGAGAGGAAGGGGTCAAGCTATTTTCCAAAGCACCTGAAAGCCAGGCAAGGAATAATGGATGGAAACTGATCAAGGAGAGATTCAACCTAGAAATAAGGAGAAATTTTCTGACAGTGAGAGCAATCAACCAATGGAACAGAAGTTGCCTTCAGAAATTGTGGGAGCTTCACCATTGGAAGCTTTCAAGAAGAGATCATGATGTAATTTTAGAGAAAGAAGTAAAATTACAATTGAACTTATAACTGCTGTAAAGAAGATTGGAAGCCATTTTTATATATTTACACACATGGACAGAGAGTTTTAATATACTTTTAATATATTGTCCTTTCTTTTTCTTTTACCTTTTTTCTTTCTTTTACTTGAGCTTTGTGTTTTATTTCTCTTTTAAACAATGATAGATGGCACTAAGATATAATACTTCTAGTTCTCTCTGCTACCATCTTGTGGTTATCCAAATTAATGTATCATATATCCAATAGCTCTGGTTTCCCATCCAAGTGTTAATAAAGCTTAGTGTCTATTTTGTTTGTTTGTTTGTTTTATTTCAAGCAGCCAATGTCAGCTTGGTACCGCCATCTGCCATGAACTCTGAGGGCAAAGAGTAGGGCTGTGCAAATATTCAAAAAAAAATTTTGCTTTAATCAAAGTTTGACTGAAGCCTGATGTTAAGCTGTTTCACAAAGCAAGTGGCTACTTAGTTTCTAAGATCAAAGCAAAATATCTGCAGTGTTACACTTTGTTTTGATTCACAACGCTTTTGTCAAAGCCTATGAAGGCTGCATTGCATCTCCTACAGAGATTGCTCACCAATGGCTCTGGTAACATCTGTGGAGGACACACAAACTACTGGTATGTCAGAAACCTATCTTCATTTTTTCCCCACATGCCTTTACCAAACCCAAAGGCAGTGTTAAGTGAGAGAGAGAGAGAGAGAGAGAGAGAGAGAGAGGAGGAAGCTTCAAGGCATGACAGTGTTTCTCTGAAATAATCCCAATTGCTTCCTTACTTCACAAAAAGAATCAAGTTGAATCTTGTTGAAACAATCTAGTGTCAGCGTTCCAGAAAACCCCAACTCCGAGTAAAGACGCAGAAGCAAGCATTTTCCAAAGTTCTCTTTACTAGAATAGGTAAACCGGCACATCTGGGAAAACCCGAATCTGAAAAGCCCGGGTTTTCCCTCAGTAAGTCAAAACCATTCCCTCACTCCCCAGTCGATGACATGCTCCAATCAACGTCCGTTCCATCACTATCCAGCCCCCTGACCACTCCTTCTCCAGATGCTGGATCCCCCTGACCTTGACCGACAGGAAAAATGCTATTATGTCTATTAACAACCCCTCTCCTTAATCGCCCCTCCTACTTTCCTACACATGAGAAGGTGGCAGCATTGAAGCTTCCATCCTAATATGGCTTCCAAAGCTGATATCTAGATTTCCTTACAGAGTCATCATAAATAACTGCATTATATATTCATAAATAAATATATTATGTATATGATATGTTTCCTATTTTGAAGTACCTTAGGAATCTGGAATACATTTATTTATTTGTTAGTTGTCTATCCTGACTTTCCTTCAGTTGCTCAAGGCAGTGTATACTGTAGAGCTCAGGGTTGTCAAACTCAAGGCCTGGGGGTCGGATGCAGCTCATGGGGTACTTAGATCTGGCCTGCGGAGCCACCTTGGAAACAGCGAAGATGGGCTCCCGAGCTCAGTTTTCGGCTGCCAAGGCCTCCTGCAACCCTCTGCCAGTGAAAATGGAGCTTGGGAGGGCCGCGCACTGGCAGAGGTTTGCAGGAGGCTGTCTCAGCCTAAAACGGAGCTCGGAAGCCTATTTTCGCTAGCAGAACTCTTGGCCCACCCCAATCTTCCCTGACAGGAATGACATCAAGCTGGCCATGCCCCCTGGCCATACCCACCCTGGCCCACCGAGGTCAAACACAACCCTGATGTGGCTCTCAATGAAATCAGATTTGACACCCCTGCTGTAGAGCATTCTCTCATTTATTTTGTTTCTCACAACTACTACTATGTAAGTTTAGTTGGGATAAGAGGGAATGACTGGCTCCAAGTGACCTAGCTGATTTCTGTGGCCGAAGATAGACTTGAAAGTTAGTTTTCCCAATGCTAGTCTAACATCATTACCAGCACTTCATTCCATTTTTATTAAAAACATATCCAATGCATTACTTTAGAAAATAAAATTTTAAAAGGCAATAACCTGGCTAAGTTAACCAGCAGATTAACACAATTTCCTCAGAAGGTTTATACTCACTTAACCTTGCATTCAAGCAAAGTGTCAAGTCTTCAAGGTCTATTTGGAGAACAGAAGGCAGTTCAAGCCTCTGGAGAATATTATTCTAGAAGGCAGGTACCATGACACAAGCAGCACCTTGCCAAGGTTATGGGTAAGCAGTGCAATTGATATAGATATACTGTGGTCCACCCATAATAGCTCACACTGAATTCTCAATTAAGTGCAGCTTCTAATGCAAAGCACTAGTCCATGAGCAAGGTGATAAAGTATGAATGAAGATTCCTTGTCCAGGAAAGAGTAAAATTGGTGTATGAGTCAGGGTAAAAGTCATACAGGCCACAACCCCCATCTTCCCTTTGGAGTGGAGCTGAGAATCAGGGGGACTCCAAAATGATGGACTGCAACCCCATTCAGAACTAAATGAGGAAAATCCATAGTGCAAGTTCCAGGAATACACAACCCCCATGGTAAAATTCAAATTTTTTTACTACTGGTTCTGTGGGCGTGGCCTGTTGGGCATGGTGTGGCCTGGTGGGCATGACAGGGGAAGGATACTGCAAAATCTCCCCTCTCCACTCTGGGCCCAGCCAGAGGTGGTATTTGCTGGTTCTCTGAACTACTCAAAATTTCCGCTACCGGTTCTCCAGAACCTGTCAGAACCTGCTGGATTTCACCCCTGCACACCCCTCTCTCTTCTCAGGAATGAGTTTAAATCTGTTCTTCCTCATCCAGATTTCAACAACCTTCAGTCACTGAAATAGGATCAAAAGGCCTGCCACATTTTTACACCTATAAAACCGAAAAGTTTTAAAGACTATAATTTTAATAGAAAATTATTGCTTTGTTTCAGAATATATCACACTGATTACACCCATGATAGAATAAGAAGAAATAAAGCTTCAACTATTCTATAACTTTTCTGTTGCTCTGAAGATTATAAAATTCTTGAAAGCAAAAAGAGTGTAAAAATAATTCTTTTGCAAGCATTTCCTTTTCACGAGGCCTAATTTATATATGTAGACATTCTAAAGAGATATCCACAAGCTATTTTAGTCTTTCAAATCATAAAAGTCAAAACCACATCACTAATCAATTTCTTTCTAATAGCTTTCTGGGAAAATTAAATTATTAAATGACTACATACAGATAAATTACAGGATGATATTTGATATCTAGATTTGTTTATAAGGCAGGTATTATTTCATAAAATGAAAATGGAAGCTAAACAGAACAAATAAGTTGTTGAAGGAAATATTTTCAAGTTTAAGTATTTATTTACTTTTAAGATGAAAAGGGAGATAACATTTGTAAATGAAACCTATACCGCTCATGTATATAAAATAATCATTTCAATTAGAATAGCGAAGTCTAATCCATTCCTATGCTCTAAACTGCATTATCTATGAAATGCAAATGACAACGAAAAAGCATCTTGACTTTAACCTGACATCTTAAGCTAAGTGTGTAAAGTAGCGTAACTACAGAAATGTTTTACAAGGATTAATCCTTCCCATCAGAGTCTCTCACCTGAACAAAGATAAGTACCTATCTATGTTATGTGAAAAGAATTTAACTAAAGTTCATGTGCTTTACTTATGCACATATTTGTTTAAAAGACAGATGTTAATGAACCTCTCATGGAACTTAAATGTTCCAAGAACACTTGTCAGTCAGTTTTAAGTGAGCTGAATTCTTGATATAGTTGGCAAAAGAGACTCTTGGTGAGCATCTGTCAGCTATGTTGCAATATATATGGGCTTTTAAAATAAAAATAAAATCAATTGCATTCCTCTCCAAAACCAATCTGAGTACTATCTGCTTATTAAAATTTGAAATGCACTCAAGGTTGATTTTTAAAAAAAGGAAGAGGACATCTGCAAGAAATAGATATCCTTGCCTTCTCAATTAATTGTTGTTTTAATAAAGGTAGATATTTATCTCTGAACAAATTTAGCAGTGATCGTTTACAAAGTATCTTAATACAGTATATCCATAATTATTTCACTTACATTCTCAATTTATTTGGAAATTCACTTACAGTTCCTTAAATAAGGAAGTTTCAAGTTAAGAATACAGAAACTGATCTTTAAGTATGATTCATTTGTATTAAGTTTAGGACTAAAATGATCTTGAGCGGTATAGGGGGGAAAAAACTTATTACATCAGTTACTATAGGCAAAATGTTCGAATTGCAGGCTGAAAAAAACAATCCAGTAATTACTTTTTATAGGACGGGTTTGTGCTTTTAAGTACAGAATATTTATACCTGTCACCCAAATATACATTGAATAGGGCTGCAAGGGACGTTGGAATAATTCTAGTTCAAACTCCATCCTAGAGAAATGATTGTCCAATCTTTTCTTGAAAACCTTTAGTAGTGGAGCATCCACAACTCCAGAAGGCAAGCTGTCCATTGGTTCAACTGCTATCACTTTCAGGAAATTTCTTCTTGGTTCCAGATAGGATCTCTCTTTAACAAGCTTCCACTCATTCTTCTTATCCAGTCCTCTGATACTTTGGAGAATAAGTCGACTCCCACATCTCTGTGACTGTCTCTCAGGTACTCAAAGATAACTGTCATATCATCTCTAATTCTCCTTAAGACTAGACATACCAAGTTGCCCTAACCATTCATCATATGATTTAGTCTTCAGAACCATGATCATCTTTGCTGATCTTCTCTGCACTCTATGGTCTCAGCATCTTTTCTGTATTGTGGTGACCAGAAACTGACCAGAACCTGATGCAGTACTCCAAGTGTGGCTTCATTAGCAACACCGCATAGAGTATATTATCACTTCACGTGATCTTGATACTCTCCCTCTGTTGATGCAGCCTAGGACCGAATTGGCCTTCTTAGCAGTTGCAGCATCCTGCTGGCAATTAAGTGTAGTCTACTAGGACATGTAGAACCCAGGTACTATATATTCTATTCCTGTGCTTTTGGTTTTGCCTGTCTAAGTGCAGGACTTTATTTTTCTGCATCCTGTTGGATAGGGCCTATTTCACTAATCTGTCAAAATCCTTCTGCATCTTGAGTCTAACTTCCAAATTGTTAGCATTTCCCCTAAGCTTTGTGTTGTCTGCAGATTGGATAAGCTCCCCTTCTATCACCTCACCTAGGTCATTTATGAAGCTACTGAAGAACACTGGGCCCAAGACAGAACCCTGAGTTACCACATTGCATGCTTTTCTCCACGTAGATATAGTTCCATGGAAGGCTACACAATTTACATGATTTAACACTGTTTAGTTAATAAAGTAGGCCATGATTTTTCCTGATGCTTGCTACCAGGAAGCATTGTAAACTGCTATGAGTTTACACAACATTTGGCAGAATAAAAATATGATAAATTGCATTGCTAATATTTATCTGTCAATGTAAATATAAACTCCATTGAATTTAACAGGCTTATACTCTGAAATTTGGTTCTGGAATTGCAATCTTTAACACTTTTACTTATTACTTATTTATTAGATTTAATGGTGAATTGTATTCCAAAATAAAAACCTGGTAAATGGCAACATCCATTGTATTTGAGGAAAAAATCATGTTAGGATGCAAATCTTTCTAGAAATGTTAACCTCTGACCTAGAGGATTTTCTTTTTATTAGCCCAATCCAAAAGCAAACAAGAATTGTTTTTGCAATTCAATGGCAAAGCAAAACAAAACAATATCTGTATATATTCACAATACTTTTTCAGACACTATGTTTCAATGGATATGTAGATACTCAGTTTCTGTTGTGTTTTTGTTTATATTTATGCTTGGATAGTGGATAACATATTGCCCTATAATCAACTATTTCGTTTTTTCAGATTTCAGTATTAGTTTGACTGATTCTTGTTTTTTTGTTAAGATCATTATTTTCAAATAATGTTTTTAATTAAAATATATTTTCTTTAAAATATCTTTTCTAGTGATATTTAAAAACACTAAAAAGAATAGAACATGTCAAAAATATGTATGCTTCCTAATGCCGTTCTTTTCTATTATTATAAACTGGTCACTGTATTTTTAATTATATACAGTAAGTCATATTCAAAATAGATTGAGAAGGAAAATCTATCTGAATCTGAAAAGTAATACATACACAACAGCAACACTGTAATTGTGCAAAGGGACATAATGATATATTATGCAAATTTTATTAAAGGATAATAGTGGCAATTTTTCAGAAGGAAACATTTATACTGTATATTGTATCCAGCTACATGCTGTGTCAATAACAAAGAGTTAAGTCTAGCCTCTTCCTCATTATTTCCATTAGCAACATGAACTCTTGCAGAAATAATCAACTGTATTTCTTTTACAAAGTTCCTTCCGATATTGGTTACATTTGGGTATAAACGTAATCCATAGATTTATCTAGTTGGAATTAACTGAAATAAATCCTGGGAGGGACATTTTTGCTTCTTCTCCAATGGGGACACAAGGACATTAGAAACATTCTCTTCTATTTTCACATTAGCTGCACTTTAGTAATCTCTATATCATGACACAAACCATTCTAAAACAAGCCAGGTTTGTATCCAATACAAAGAAATTAGTCTGATTCAAATAAACTATAATCAAAATTATCTGCACTTTGTGGGATCTGTATGAAATGGCATGTTGTAGATCAAAGAAAACAGAAATGAAAGCTTCTGAACACTTCATTATAACCGTGTGATAGGGAATGATGAGAAAAGAGACACTAGCCTGGGATTTAACTAGGCTCATTCTTATTCCGATGCATTACAGTTCATCTAAAACTCCAATGGTAGCCATCATTTCAGCAGCAATGTTATACTCCTGGAGTAACAATTGCATGAAACCTTTCTTTAAAACAGGATGCTTGGGAACTGTTTCAGCATTTTTAAAATCAAAACATAAAGTTGTGTGCAAAACATGAGAAGAAGAAATATACATCCTTTTCATGCTTATTTATTTAAATATTTTAAATATTCATATATCTACATAACTGCAGTTCCGGATGGCATATGTCAAGTAAAATCTGGAAAAGAATAATAAATGAAAGTTAAAAAAAACCCTGAAGAAATGGAATCCATAATCAACATATAATACAACATTCTGCTAAGGTTAAACTCTCACACACACTACAATAGAAAAGATCTATTGTTCCCTAGAGGAAACGTCCCATTTTTAAAAGCTTTCTGGAATATTAGAAAGGGTCTTTTTGGGGGGTGGGGAGAAGAAGAGAATAAGATTGTTGTAAAGAGCAGGTGCTTATATAGTCTGAGATAGATGACAGGTTTAAAATTTGTATTACAACATTCTCTTACATACTGTATTTAAGCTACTATTTTAATATGACTCTTAATGCAAAAAACCATGCAAAATAATTTCTATAACTCAAAATTCAAAGCCTATAAATTCTAATGGAGAATTGTCTTCAGCATCTACCCACCTTCCTTAGTGTGTAAATAATGAATAACAACAGGCTGTTTTAATTTTTATAAATGAATTTATGAATACTAAAACCAATATCTAGAATTCTGAAAATTGCCTGTCCCACAACAAAGAAGTTGTGAGAATAAGTTAAAAGTTTTTACTAATTGGATAAACTGTTTCTTTTTCAATTGTTCAGAGGGATAAAAGTATCTTATCCAACAACTGTGTTATGAATAAAGTGTCAGTGTGTTATATAACTACACATAGCACGTATTCCTAAAATATTACTTCAGTTAAACTAACAACATTTTTTTTGAAACATTAGTCCTGGTAGAGGAGCATAAGTGTCATCAAAAAATCATTTAGTTAAGCATTAGAAATCTAATATAAGATGCAAAATTATTTGTACCGTTATTTGATTTGTTTGTAAACATTTAATTCACTGCACAATTAACACCTCTCCTTTAGTTTCAAAGTCCCACATTAACCACTTGCTCCTACAATTTGGAAATCATAAATTCTTCCATTCTGCTCCGGTAACTGCAAAATATATATTTATTATTATCTGTTTTCTATACAGGATGGTAAAAACAATTAAAAGGCCAAATTAAAAAAACACATATCCAGATAAATATTAAAAAGAAACTAAAGTAGCAAAATATAAATTTTAAAACAATAACAATAAAACAATAACAATAACAATAAAACAATAAAATAACGATAAATTAAGATGTGCTTGCACAATGTTCTAAGTTGAAATGTCTAATCTTACATTTCGAAACTCAAAACAAAGCAGCTCATGTCCTCCAAATTCAGGACATGACGCTATTCGTCATGTTCTGATGTTTTCTGTCCCACAATTGGCTTTTCTCCTCTCCAAATGATAGATGTTTGTGAGGCACAAGCTACTAATGGAAACTCAGGTCCTATTCTTGCAGAAGTGCCTGGAACAGGTTGAAAAGAAACAGAAATATGTAAGAGTAGCTACCTTTTACTGTCTCCTTGGAAAAACTAAGCAAAGATGAACCTTGAAGACCCAGGGTAAAATAGTTACAAATGAACACCAATTGATTGATTATATCAAGCACATTCATAACTTTTTTTTCAATAATTCCAAACCACATCTCTTTCATGGAAAGAGGTACAAATTAATTTCTGCTCCACCTATAAAGATGGTTGCTCTGTTTTTTACAATGATACGCTTCAGTAGGAAATTTAGTCTTCGTGGATTGTAATGTAATCTTTCTTGTGTTCTGTATTTTGTTGTTCATGCATGCTTCCAAATACAAAACTATGGTTTGGCAATTTGTTGAGAGCTGCTTTTTTGCAGGCAAGTTGACAAGTGTAATGAATATATGAACCAGTCAATCCTCAAGTCAATAGCTAAAAAAGTATATTATTCCTATTAAATCATTTGTGGACTGTTTGCAAAATTTTCTGGCATCAGTTTTATGCCTGTTTGTGCTTCTATATAAAAGCATTACCATTTTTGCTTTCATTGTATGTTAGGAGATTTTTTTAGAAAGTGATTATTTTTAAAAAACCATTCTCTTGGCTGACTTTGTATAAATTGATCAGTAAATAAAACTCTAAATGGGATACCATCCAATTAACATCTAGAATGAGAACTAAAACAGGAAGAGAAGAACCTTGCTTTGTGTTCCTTTTGGTCTCTAGGTCAAAACACTCCAAATATTTCAAGTTTTGCACTGCTGGCAAATGGAACATCCAAAATATTTCAAAGTCCATATTTTAAGCATTAAAAGTATGGGAACAAAACTTTCAGGATGGAATTCAGAAAAAAAGTATGTTGCTGTTCCCCTTTTTAACAAGTATCTTTAAGGTTGCTTCATGATATAAAGATAATTAGTGTAAGTAGAAATCAACGTGACCTTCCTATGGAAATTTCCAAACTACAGCCACAAAAAAATCTTTCTCCCAAGACTGTTGATATATTTCAAATACAGTGTTGCAAGAAATCCTCTTTTCTATAAAATCGATGAAATGAATTGGTAGAAAAGTAGAATAGCGTTCAGTCTATTAATGACTGTCACTAACATGGCTTTTGATTAAAAATTTCTGAAAGATGGTTCAGTACAAAACTTACTGAACTCAGTTAGCCAAGCTAGTCTAGCTTTATGTTTTACAGCAGCCATACCAGGTAATTCTAGAGGCTTGACAGACTATAAATAATTTATTAGAATAAAATTCCAAGGCAGTATTTTGTTATAACTTATATGGGTTCAGTTTATAGCATTTCACCACAGTTATTCCTTTCTTATTTTGATCACCACTTTAAAAGAAGAACTTGGAATCTTTTTCTTCCCAAAACAGCTGCCCCATAAAGCTTTATCGCTATAGCAACTAACCTAATTGGTTTCCTACAGGTATCTCCTTCAACCATCCATTGGGTGGAGCTACTATCCCTAAGTATAAACCAAAGAGTTAAGGAAAGAAAATAATCCTTTCCTCATCTTTCATGTTAACAAGAAACAAAGAAAATAAACAATGTGTTTTCTGATAATTAAAAAGCAAAAACACCCTATAGGAGAGCCCTTTTTGTTTGCTAAATTTGTTAATCAAAACAAAATATTTCCCTCTATAAGAATATATATTTAATAGGGAAAGAAGGAAAAGGAAGAGAAACATTATTTCAAGTCATGTTGAAATTTACTTCAAACTTTAAAATATTCACTGATCCATTATATTCAGTTATATTTTAAACCTGTCTTTGCTGTCATTTTAGCTGAGTGTTTGGAATACAGCTGTCATATCCATAACACCTAAGTGCATTTTTTTTAAAAAAAATGAACACAGGTATGTAAGTATAGGCATAGAAGTGTTCATTATCTTTCCATTTGAATTATAAAAAAATGCAGAGATGTTAACCAATGATTGATTTTGATTTTAATTTTGTAATAAAAATGTTTGAAGTATCCTGTTAAAAGTAATAGGATTCTTTAGAAATTATGTTGGCATATATTTTGTCCATATTTCATTCCTAACATTCTTCTGATTTTAAAAGCCATTTAATACAAAGGTCTTTAAGCAATATGGCAGTCAGATTACACATGAATTATATCATCATATTCGAAGTTGCACATTCAGTTATTAAGATACTGAAATAATGAAAGTAGTGAAGTGTCTCGACACTGCATATTTTAGGCTAGCGAAAGCTCTGCTCATAGTTGTGCAGAATATATATTCATCGTGCTTAGCAAAGATTAACCTGGGATCTGCAAAAAAAGAGTTTAGTTGTAATTTAAAAACTTATTATTTAGAAATTATGAGATTATATTTCGAGCTAATAAGAGAGATAGGCAAGTGGACAAAAATTTATGAAAATAAGAATTATAATACTGAAGGTTTTGAAAAAAAACACAACAGCGCTGTCCTTCCTAAATACAAATGTTAAAAGTATCAATACCCTAATATATTTCAAAGTTATTGAAAAGTATTTGTCAATTGGTGACATCTTATCATTATATTACACATAGTGCACTCACATGCAAGATTTATATATGATGCAATTTAACACAGTATTTTAACATATATTTTATTAAATACAAATGCATGAAGACTAAAATGTTATCTTATCGAAAGTAGTGCATGTGATCTTCCACGCAGAATTTGATAACTGTAAATTTTTATATTATAGAAATATACACTAAACTTTAAAAGTACAATGAAACACAAACTCAGTATTAAGAATCCTGTCCTTACCTTAAAGAGAAAATTCCACTGATGTAGCAATGCTCAGAAAGTTTCGTAATCATCACAAATAGAGAACGCTTAATAAGCTGCTATTAGTTTTAAAGAGATTTAGAATTCACTAACCATCCAACTTCAGTTGCAGTAAAGAAATTGCGTTTCAAATCTATTTTGCTTCAAAGTCAACATGAGATCCTTTCCCCCCATTGACGAATGTGTATTACAGCTGTCAATAATAAATTCGGTCAAATTCATGCTTGCTAAGAAGCATATTTCATTATATTAAATCACATCTGGATTATACTTTAAAAGAACATGTTTCCATAGTCTGATAATAGCCAAAAGCTTCTAAACAAAATTTATTTATAATAAATAAATAATTTTACAGTCTTTTGAACTCCATCCTCTGGTACTTAATACTTCTGACTCTACCCCAGAAACAACTGGTTATAAGCCATAATAAAACAGATGATACATTTAACTAAGGATGCTTTGTGATACCGTAACATTTGCAGTAGGATCAAGTTCTATCAACTAAGGAATATCATCATAAGCATGTTTTTTTCAAGAATCCTAAATATATGAGAAGGGGAGACTTGGACATGGAGAAGAATAAAGACAGAAATATGCACCAGTAACAGAAAATGTAAGTTGTAATAAATATAGAACATCTGGATCGCACTGGTGTTGGCACATTTTGTTAGGTTTTCAACAGCGGTTAGGAAATACAAAATATTTCCAAGCAAGCATTGTTTTGAACCAAGTTAAATACAAAACATTGCTTTTAACCTAGTTTAACTCTTTGGAAAAACAGCCTGGCCTATAAAAATTAACGTGGTTCCATTTATATCAAGCAAGCAAAGAAAGCCAAATACAAAGCAATACACGGATTTGTCATCTGCTGGATCTATACTTACTGCAATAAGCAATTAAAAGGCCAACCAAGATCATGATTGCCCAGAAAGTTGAGGATGCACTCGGCAGGACGTTGGCATCTTTCCTACTGCTTCGCTTAAGAGATGGAGCCATTGAAGCCATAAGTCCCCCAAAGCCAAAAAAAAAAGAGGGGGAGGGGGACTCAAGATAAGTTTCACAAGCCAGGTCTCCCTCGCCCTTCGACACACTTAATCCCAAATAGAAGCATCTTAGAGAAGGACCACAGGATTTGGCTGTCAGCAATCATCCTGGGGTGTCCAGCGGGGTCTCTTCAGCCCAGCCAAGCCAGAAGACATTTTGTTTCAGCGGGCGACGACCTCTTTACAGCCCCGTTTCTCCTCCTCCTCCTTCTCCTCCTCCCCTTCGAGGATGGAGATTCATCGGCAACGACCTCCAACTTTCCCTCCTAACAGCGGCGAAGCAAAGGCTGCCTTCCACGGCTTCAAGCAGCCCGTCGGTGCCAAGTGGCGTTTGGGTTCTTCGCTTTCCTCGAGGAAAGATCCCAGACGGGGCGCGGCGGCAGAAGCCAGGCGGAGAGGCGGCTGGTGCCTAGTGGCGAACCCTCCCGCAAGTCCCGAGCGAGGGGGCGCCGCGCGTGCGCATCCACGCGCGCCCCAGCAAGCGCCTGACCCGGCCGAAGGCAAAAAAGAAGGAAGGGAAGGTCGCTACCCGAAGGCGCAGAAGGCTGGCTTGGAAGGGGGACTCCGGGAGGGCACGGCAGGCAGGGGCATGCCGCGAGGGGAAGGCGAGAAAGAGCCGGAACCGCGGCGACCAGCTGCCGGGGGTCCCCGGAAAGGTTGTCCCGCTCGACCGCCTTCCTTCCCCACGGACGGCAAACTTCTCGCGCCGTTCCCCTCAGCACTTGTAGCTCCGTCCAGAGGGAGCCTCGCCGGCGCCGCAGAGGGAGCCCCCTTTTGAGGGCAGGGGTTAGCCAAGCCCGCCCACTGGTGCCGCAGCCGACGACGACGCCTCGGTTTCCCCTCGGGGCGAGCAAAGCAAAGACACCCAGCTTGGCCACCTTAGCCGGACGTGGCGGGCGGGCTCGGCTGGCTGGCTGGCCGGCCGCCGCCTCTGCTGCTGCTAGTCCTCCAGCCGGCTCGATTCCTCGGGCTCCGTAGCGAGCCGCAGCAGAAACCCCCCGCGCTTTCCCCGTCCGCAGAGCGGCGGCTCCTTTTTTTTTGGGGGGGGGGGGGGGGGGCTTTCTGTCCGGCAGTCCCGTCGGCGCGGAGCGCACTCAGCTCCCCCACCCCTTTTGCCGAGGGTGCGTTCGTTGGGGGCTCCAGCTGACGGACCCACCTACCGCCCCCCCCCCCCCCCGGCCCCCCCCCCCCGCCCCCCCCCACCCTTAACGCCGCCCCCGGCCCGCCTCGCGCGCGCTCCTTCGCCGAGGCTGGCGCGCGGAGGCCAGGCGGGTGCGCGTGCGCGCGCGCTTCCCCTCAGCCCGCGAGCGGCTTCGCGGAGCTTGGCACACGCGGCTGTTTGCCCGGCTCTTCGTGCCGTCTCTCCCCATCCCCTGCTGCGGTCTTTAGTGGCGGGAGTGGGGTGGAGTGAGCAGTCCGACACACACACCCCGCAAAAAAAATAAAAAATAAAAAATCCGGCAAAAGTGAAGAGAAAGAGGCGCTCCTCCTCACAGAGAAGCCGGTGCTGCCCCAGCCCCCCCCCCCCATCTCCCTCGAAGGCAAAAACTCCACAGCGTGACATAAATCCAACGGTAGTCAATGGGGGAAGAAAGAAAAAAAAAGACATTTACCGAGAATGTTTTGCTAAAGAGCCGCCACTTTTCCCCCCAAAGGACACGCGCGAAGAGCGCCCTGTGTTTTTTTGCTTTTTGTTTTTTTTTTAAAAAAAAGCTTGTTCGCCCGCTTTGCTTTTGCGGGAGAAATCGCTCCCCGCGATGGTGGCGGAGGCGACATCTTGAAGAGGCAGTTTACGAAGCAAGAGTTGCGTTGCTAAAACTCTCTTCCCTTCTCCTTACCTTGGACTTTTTAAGAATCTTTTTCCTGCCCATTTGCAGTGAACATTGCGGCCGTCGTATCTCCTCCCCTGAGCCGTTTTTTCCAGTCTGTGGGGTTTGGGGGGGGGGCAGCAGATTGGAGGCACCCGCCGTTACTGGTGCATTTCCTGGGCATCGTAGCATGGAAAGAAGAACTGTCCCAGGGGTCGTTCTTTATATCTGCCTTCCATGGTTGAGAGAGAAGAATTACTGTTAAACTGCTACTTTAACAGTAACAGAGTTGGAAGGGACTCCAACGCAGGAGACCTGTACTAGGGATTCGAACCGTTGAATTGCCGATCTTTCTGATCAATGAAGTAAAGTCAGGCAACTTTACTTCATCACTTGTCATCTATCTTCCCACTGGGCTGGCAGTGGGGATCTGACCAGCCACTCCAGATCTTCCCCCTTCAATCTTTCCCATTCACAAAAGATTTGAGTAAGAAAGACTTCTGATATATTTTTTTCCTTTGCATTCCTAAGGGAGTGCCATTCAGCCCATTTCCAAAGAAACTCAACGAAATTGAGTATGTCCTGACATTCCCTTCATCAACAAACTTCAATTACTCAGTCTTTGCTACTGAGAGAAAGAAGAAGCAGTCCTTGCTTCCTTTTGCTTGGATGCTTTGAGGTAGAGAAGTTTGCTGCACTGTATTGACTCCAAAACCCGTAAGCAGTCAAAAGAATAAAACCATATCTCACCTTCCATAATTAATTCAATATACTGCAGGGGGTTCACAAGGGCAGAAGTAACTACTCATAATTTCTTAGTAGTATCATTTATTCGTTCTTCTCTATTTATTATTAGTCATATTTCTATGCCGCCCACTCTCCGAGGACTCTGGACAGCTTACACCAAAGACAGTATACGAAATAGTATATTGCCCCCAACAATCTGGGTCCTCATTTTACCCACCTCGGAAGGATGGAAGGCTGAGTCAACCTTGAGCGGGTGAGATTTGATCCGCTGATCTGCTGAACTAGCAGTCAGCTGAAGTAGCTGCAGTACTGCACTCTAACTACTGTGCCATCTCGGCTCACTATTATGGTGTCCATAAGAATTAAAGATATTGAGGGGCTATCACAGAGAGGAGGGGGGGTCAACCTATTTTCCACCTGAAGGCCAGATGAGGAATATTGGATGGAAATTGATCAAGGAGAGATTCAACCTAGAAATAAGGAGAAATTTTTTGACAGTGAGAAGGATCAATCAATGGAACTCAACCGATGCCCTCAGAAGTTGTGGGAGCTTCATCACTGGAAGCTTTCAAGAAAAGACTGGACTGCCACCTGTCAGAAATGGTGTAGGGTCTCTTGCTTGGGCGGGGTGCACTAGATGACTTACAAGGTATCTTCCAACTCTGTTAATTCTGTAATATTAAGCAATATAGTACTTTCTTCTGTAGCTTGCAATTCCATATACGCAATTTAAGGAGCAGATAAGGCGTTATCTAAAAAAAAAAAAGATTGTCAACCTAAATCATTATTAGGGAACAGCTAAAATTAAGAATACAATTCTTTGCAAATTTGCTGGGCTCAAGCTCATCTCAGTGAACTTAGCCAAGCTGATGTCTAACATCCATGCATAGGGCTGGACTCTGCATCATCTATAGAGGAAATATTAATTTTGGGAATTAAGGGTTCATATCTATATTTCAAGGGACGTGGTAGCTCAGTGCCTAAGACGCTGAGCTTGTCAATCGAAAGGTCGGCAGTTCAGCGGTTCGAATCCCTCGTGCTGTGATGGTGAACCTATGGCATGTGTGCCACATCTGTGGGCACACAAGCGTTGCCCTAGCTCAGCTCCAGCACGCATGCATGTGCCGGCCAGCTGATATTCGGGCCTTCCAGGCCCACTGGAAGTTGGGAGATGGCCATTTCCGACCTCTGGGGGGGAGGCTCTTTTCGCTCTCCCCAGGCTCCAAGAAAGTCTCTGGAGCCTGGGGAGGGCGAAAAATGGGCCTACCGGGCCCACCGGTAACCTTTTTGCCATTGCGTGCCAAAAGCAGGGAGGGCGCATGTACATGTGCGAGGGGGCATTGAATTATGGGTGTACTCATGTGCTCCCCCCACTTTTGTCACGCGACGGCAAAAAGGTTAGCCATCATTGCCCTAGTGCCACGTAATGGGGTGAGCTCCCGTTACTTGTCCCAGCTTTTGTCAACCTAGCAGTTCCAAAGCACGTAAAAAATGCAAGTAGAAAAATAGGGACCACCTTTGGTGGGAAGGTAACAACATTCCGTTTGCCTTTGGTGTTTAGTCATGCCAGCCACATGACCATGGAGATGTCTTCGGACAGCGCTGGCTCTTCAGCTTTGAAACAGAGATGAGCACCTCCCCCTAGAGTTGGGAACAACTAGCACATATGTGCAAGGGGAACCTTTATCTGTATTTCAGCCATAACCCATTGTGTTCAGTGATAGGCAGATCATGACCTTAATGTGCCTCCCTTTTATTAAGGACATCAGCTGTTCCACATTTTCTAAATCTGAAGAGTTGCTCTATGTCTGCACTATTGATTTAATAAGATTACTTCTAGCCATGGTCTAATAAATGTGCAAAAGGGCAATGGATTTTGTTCCAAGTTTTGCTTTCCATTCTTGTTGATAAACAATTTTTTTTAATGTATTTTATAGGTCAGATGAAATAATCTAACCTATAGTTAGATAGAGAAGGGAGAAGGAGCAACAATTCCATGTTCTGTTACTTGGAAAAGAAAATCTGCAACAAGAAAGTATTAACATAATATCATGGCAGTTTTAATCCAGTCAAATTCATCTCTGAACCTATATTCTTAGAAGTAAGTTCCACAAAGTTCATAAATCTTATTTTAACTCAAGTATGTACTCTAGTGCTAGGGTTATTTTGGCCACTTAGAATTGTCCCTCTTTTATTCATGTGCTTGGGTGCCACAGTCATTAGAATGAATATTTTGTAATATTTGGTAATATGCGGAATATTTGAAGTTAAAAAGACTTATTTGAGCATAAAAACCTGTCAATCATATCAGCAGTATATTATTACTGTTGCGATCATTCTAAACATATTCTGAACTCTCGTCTTATTGTGGCCCCACTCCATAAATGAATATTAGTTTTATATTTTCATCAGTTAACATAGATATGCAAATTATGTGGATAATCCAAGATTTGGATAATAAAGCAGTTGAATTGCTTGTGTATTTGTTTTCACTAATATCCACAGAAGTAACCTCCATGAACTTTAACTAATTAGAAACTTGGCATAATCAATGTTTGCTTATTATATTTTAACAGTTTAAAAAGATTTCCTTTCACAAAAGACACAGAAAGAACATGCCAAACAAAATAGGTTTAAAACGTTACAAAATGTAATTCCACTGAGCTAAAATAAAACAAAATTCAACAACATTGGTAAAGATAGCAATGTATAGAAAAAGCAATAATTACAGTAAACTACAAAGCTTGGTATACTCAGAAGTATTCAAGCACATATAATTAATGTTAAGCTCCGTTCAATTCTATTGCAGCGGTTAGATATGAGAATTGACTTTTAACCTTACTGGTCATGATTTAATTCTATATAGTACAGGAAATAGGAAGCATCTGGAAAAAAATCAGCTTAATTTATTTTTACTGGAGCAGATCAGGATCTCTTTATGGTTCATGATAACAAACAGTAGGTTATTCTACGTAAGTAGTTTATTCTTTTGACAAGGTTGAAAATTAAATGGCTGCCTTACAGAAGGAAAAAGGAGGGTATTTGTATCGGACATTGTTGGCCCCAAAAATCATAGGGATTTTACTTTAGGTGGTGGCTATTCTATCCTTTATAGCAGGGGTCACCAACCTTTCGAACCTCAGGGACCACTAAATCCATAATTTTAAATCCCACGGACCACTAATATGAGCTGCCTAATGACCGGCTAGGTGGGCGTGGCAAGGTGGTCATGTGACTGGGTGGGCGTGGCCAACTCGATGTCATCACAGTGAGGGGCACCTTGCCAGCCTCTATTCGCTACTCTTCGCCTGCCCGCCCAGGCTCCTTACGGCTCCAACAGGAAGCAGTTGCTGGAGCTAAGCAGCCACCACGAGAAAGAGTTGGCAAAACAGCTCAGTTCAAATTGGATCTGGCCGAGAAGGAGGCTCAGCAGAAGCACCTCACTGAGGACTAGGAGCATAGGCTTTCCAAGCAGAGGGAAGACCTGTGGGAGTGCAAGGCCAGGTACCGGCACCTGGAGGCTCAGTGGGCTGAGATGGTCAGCCAGTTCCACTGGATTAGACCCTCTGGATTCCACTGGATGAGGCAGTCCCACTGGAACAAGGCCCTCTAGCTCTTCGCCACCAGCAGCACTTGCCTCCAGCCTTCACCAAAGCCCCACATCAGGAGGCTGAAGCAGACCCCAAGTCAGAATTTCTCCCCCCCCTCTGACCTGCATAAAAGACCCCAAAGGGGGAAACTCTCTGCTGCAACACAAATATTCATTGCAGATATCCAGCCCAGGGGCTGTAGTTTGAGGACCCCTGATTTAGTGCAATATAAAAAATGCAAATAATTTTTCTGGGGACCACCAAAATTTTCTCACGGACCACCAGTGGTCCACAGACCACCAGTTGGTGACCGCTGCTTTATAGTGCATCTAGTAAATATTTGTCTATGCTTTGTTTTAAGCTTACTATAAAAAAGCAGGTTAGTTGGGTACGAGAAAATGGAGATTGTCCTCATAGACAAAAAAATATAAAATAAATGATAAAACCAGAGGCGTGAAAGCTGGCAGCAAAACTGTATTGAGGACATTTGGGTTTTCTATATTTTACTCAGCCAGAGAAAATTATGGAAATAGAGATCCATTAATACAACAGTAGGTGTTCAGATGGGTTACTGAATATTAAGAAATCCTCTTCCCAGGCAATTTGTGCATGTTTTTGGAACAGTCTATGTTGGAATACTGTCTGATAAATATTTGATAAATGGACTGAAATAATCTTCATCTTAAGGGAAATAATTGTCCAACAAATATGGGGAGAAATTACATTTTAAAATAATAAATGCATAAATGTGTTGTCTTGAGACAGATATTTGTAAAGCTCTTCATAGAATGAAACTACAGTGCAATGTTTGTGCATGTGTGTTTCTATGTGTGTATAGGTAGGTAGATGATAGATAGATAGATAGATAGATAGATAGATAGATAGATAGATAGATAGATAGACAGACACCATAGATACATAATTAAAGCCTTTGCTCATAATTTACCTTATTAACTTTTCCCATACTTATGCAAAATTGCTCTGAAATTTCACAATGCAGAAAAATGTATGTACAAAAGCAGGTACATTGCCTCCATTAACATGATCCTTTGACTAGGATTGTTACCAGGTTATGTATGATAAGACTATTTTCTGCTTTTCACCTGTTCATTCAATGAACATTTGGGCTTTGAAAGAAATCTAATAGGTAAACACATCTCTGTATTTTAAAGATTTCAAATATATATTATGATAGATAGATAGATAGATAGATAGATAGATAGATAGAGCTACAATCTTATAATATTAATTAGAATTACAATTACAATTAGAATGGGACTGGGATAGAATTTATTAGACTGTAATACCACATGAATTTCAGGGAATGAATTTCAGAAATGGATGGATTGATGGGTGAGTGGGTGGCAGGCAGGCAGGCAGATAGACAGATAACATGGATTGGATGTTTCTCTCAGAAGGAAATAATTGTTCGGCACAATGTGTAATTTCATTTACAACCAAACTATACTTGACATTGTTATCATTATCTTCAATCTTAATATGATTTGCATAAATTAAATAAAGTGCTGAATCATACTAGAACTTGCGCATGCTCAAGATGGCGTTCCAGTGCTGAGACCTCCGATTGTTGGGAGGGGATGCCTCGGTTTAAGGAGGCTTTGGAGGGTCGGGCAGAACATCTAAGGCCCCCGCCCGGGTAAAGGAGTGTCAGGAGGACATTTCGAGAACTTCGCCAGCTCTCCGGACCATCCCAGCTCCGAGAAAAAAAGCCGGAAAAAAACGGCTTCAGGGAAGACGGCGGGAGACGCCGCTAGAGAGTGGGCGCGGCTTCACAGGCCTGGCGGAACAGCCAGGACGATATCGGCGGCTACCTGCGGCTGGCGGGGCGACAGCAGCGGCCTCGAAGACGGCGATGCTGGGGCCCCCTGCGGAGGTTCCCCATGCCCCTCGATGCCTCGTATGAGATCTATGGAGGCGAGGGGCGGCTGGGGATGACAGCGGAAGGGCCAATGGCAGCGATGTCGACAGTGGTGGCGGCGGCCGCAGCGACGACTGCAGGGATGGCGGCCGAGGTCGGGGCGGCCTGTAAGGGCCTGCAGATATCTACAAAGCCGGTGTGGGATTTTTTGGCAGTAACTGCAGAATGGAGGTTTTCCAGAGGATTGGAAAGTATCCCCCGAGCGGCCGGAGGGTGCTTGGCCGTGGGGATGGGCTGTCCCCATACGGACCTGGAATCCCCCAGTCCCCTCCCCCCTTTAGTTGATCTGGAGGGTGAAAATAGGGGAGTACTACATCTACAGTGGAAGCTTGAGGGATTTGTGGGGTCGGTGAATGACTACAGACTCCTGCTGTCTGAATTTCCCCCACCCCTCCTTCTTCCCGGACGACGCTTAGACCTTGTTAGACCTTGTTATTGCCATAACAGCCCCATTTATTTGGTCTGCTGAACTATTTCCACTCTCCCCCCCCCCTCATATTGCCATCTATTTCCTGCCCCGGAAGATATCTCCTGAACTATTTGAACACTCTGTGTGAGCTGGAGGATTCGACCCCTTGACGCTCCTAACCCAAGGGGGCACTGGAACCATGGACCTGAGGCCAGTGGAAGGCGGAGTATGGCCATCTCACTCCTGGATTATCATCTAAGTTTTCCTGGTCGGCCTTGTGAGAGGAGAGCCGGCCAGGATACTTCCGGGGGTTGAATTGTATCTGCCTTCCCCTCCATTGCTGTGAGAGGGCAATGGAGCCCGGTGACTTGGACCATGGATCAGAATTCTGTCCCTCTATGTTTTTAACATCTGGTGGTCTCTGACCTTGGACTATTCCCCCCCCCCAAGGGTCTTGATGTACTCAGTATCTGAATTGCTTGCCCTGCGAGATTCCCCCCTCGCGCAGGTTTGGCCCTCCACCTTACCAAGGGCCTATCTCGATGACGGACTTTGGAGTCCGGAGAGATGGTATGACGCAAAGAAGGGTGTGTGGGGCTTTTTGGTGAAGTGTTTTAATAAGATTTTAAGGGATCCGGGGAGGGGGGTTTGTAATAATTTTTTAAGGGGAATTGAGAAGACGACCGATGGGGATGGGGGGGGTCATCCTCCATGGTCAGAGCCTAGCCCGGCATGGGGTAACGGTTTGGGGGGTGCAGAACGAGGGATTGGAGGGGGGACGGAGGATCATATTTATGAGAGTTGCACCATCAGCATGGTAGTTGGGAGGGGCAGATATGGCGGGAGCAGGGGACCACATCATGTGTCGGGGGCGCGCACTCGCTATTTGAGAGCGATTGCTCGCCCCGGTCTCCAAAGCTCCACTCGGACACTAGGTAGCACAGATACTCAGGATCTGGGCCTTCGGTTGATGCTGTGCAATGCCAGGTCCGTGGTAAATAAGGCCCCCCTCATCTGTGATCTTATAAAGGAGGGGGGAGCGGACCTGGCAGGTATTACGGAAACCTGGTTGGGTCCAGAGGGAGGGGTCCCTCTGGTTGAGATGTGCCCACCAGGTTTCAGAGCATTCCATCAGCCAAGGGCCCAGGGGAGGGGCGAGGGGTAGCGGTTATTATTAACGAAGATCTAGGTCCGAGGGAGACCACTGTGCCACAGATTGCCGGATGTGAGTCCCTCCTTATGAAATGGGGTCATGGGGTTCAGTTGGGCTTGCTGCTCACGTACCTGGCTCCCTGCCATGTGGCAACAGCCCTGCCCGAGCTACTCGACGTGATAGCCACGGTGGCAGTGGATACACCCAGGCTCATGGTCATGGGTGATTTCAACTTGCCTTCCATTGGTGAAACGTCTGAGGTGGCTCGGGAGTTCATGGCTTCCATGACGGCCATGGACCTGACCCAATTAGTTCATGGCCCCACTCATAGGGGGGGGCATACTCTGGACATGATTTTTGTCTCTGGCCAGTGGTTGAGTGATCTGGTTATAGGGGGTATAGACATAGAACCCTTGTCATGGTCTGATCACTCGCTCCTTCGCCTAGATCTCCGAACCGCTACACCCCGCCGCAGGGAGGCGGAACCAACTAGATGGGTCCGCCCCAGGCACCTGATGGATCCTGATAGGTTCCAGATGGAGCTTGGGCCGTTTCCTGAGGATCTGGCACACGACTCGGCCGAGGACCTGGTAGCTGCCTGGAATCGGGCGGCTGGTGGAGCCTTGGATCGAGTCGTGCCTTTGCGGCCTCTGACCCGGTATGGATCTCGAGCAGCTCCCTGGTTTACCGAGGAGCTGAGAGAGATGAAGCGCCGGAAAAGACGCCTAGAGAGTGGTTGGAGGGCCAGTCTCGCTGAATCTGATCGAACACTGGTAAGGTCGCATATTAAGACCTACCTAGTGGCGATAAAAGCGGCAAAGTTGAACTACTTTTCCGCATTTATTGCATCATCAGGGAATCGTCCGGCCGCCCTGTTCAGGGTGACCCACTCTTTGCTTCACGCGGGAGTGCGGGAGGATCCCTTGGAAGGCAGGGCGGAGGATTTCGGACAATACCTGTATGACAAAATTGCTCAGATTCGGGGGGATTTGGACTCCGACTGGGTAGATCTGGGCGGGGTGACAAGGAATAGTCTTGAGAATGTTATCTGGGAAGAGTTTGACTTTGTGACTCCTGATGATGTGGACAGGATTTTGGGGAGACTTAGTGCGGCCACATGTTTACTGGACCCGTGTCCCTCCTGGTTGGTACTGGCCTCCCGGGAGGTTACACGAGGCTGGCTCCAGGGTATTATCAACGCTTCTTTGAGTGAGGGTCACTTCCCTGCCGCCTTGAAAGAGGCGGTGGTGAGGCCCCTCCTCAAGAAGCCTTCCCTGGACCCGGCAGTATTAGCTAACTATCGTCCTGTCTCCAACCTCCACTTTATTGCGAAGGTTGTTGAGAGTGTGGTTGCGCAACAGTTTCCACAATTCCTGGAGGAAACATCTTATCTGGATCCGTTCCAGTCGGGTTTCAGGTCTGGGCACAGCACGGAGACGGCATTGGTTGCGTTGGTTGATGATCTCTGGAGGGCTCGGGACAGGGGATGTTCCTCTGTCCTAGCCCTATTAGATCTCTCAGCGGCTTTTGATACCATCGACCATGATATCATGCTGCACCGGCTGGAAGAGTTGGGGGTGGAGGGCACTGTATTACAGTGGTTCTCCTCCTTTCTCTCCGACCGGTCGCAGTTTGTGTTGACAGGGGGGGCAGAGGTCGACCTCGAGGCCTCTCGTTTGTGGAGTGCCACAGGGGTCGGTCCTCTCGCCCCTTTTGTTCAACATTTATGTGAAGCCGCTGGGTGAGATCATCCGTGGCTTTGGGGTGAGATACCATCAGTACGCTGATGACACCCAGCTGTACATCTCCACCCCAGGCCACCCCAATGATGCCCTCGAAGTGATGTCCCAGTGCCTGGAAGCCGTACGGATCTGGATGGGGAGAAACAGACTCAGGCTCAACCCGTCCAAGACAGAGTGGCTGTGGTTCCCGGCATCCCGATATAGTCAGTTGACTCCATCACTGACTATCGGGGGCGAGTCTTTAGCCCCCGCAGAAAGGGCTCGCAATCTGGGAGTCCTCCTGGATAGGCAGCTGTCTTTGGAGGAACATCTGATGGCTGTAGTCAGGGGGACTTTTTGTCAGGTTCGCCTGATTCGCCAGTTGCGGCCCTTTCTTGATCGGGATTCCCTGTGCACAGTCACTCACGCCCTTGTCACCTCCCGCCTAGACTACTGTAATGCTCTCTACATGGGGCTCCCCTTGAAGAGCACCCGGAGGCTCCAACTGGTCCAGAATGCGGCCGCGCGGGTAGTGACGGGAGCAGCATGGCGCTCCCACATAACACCGCTCCTGCGCGAGCTGCACTGGCTTCCGGTGGTCTTCCGGGTGCGCTTCAAGGTGTTGGTGATCACCTTTAAAGCGCTCCATGGCATAGGGCCTAGTTATCTCCGAGACCGCCTGCTGTCACCGATGACCTCCCATCGACCCGTGCGCTCCCACAGAGAGGGCCTCCTCAGGGTGCCATCAGCCAAACAATGTAGGCTGGTGACCCCCAGGGGGAGAGCCTTCTCTGTGGGGGCACCCACCCTCTGGAACCAGTTGCCCCCGGAGATTAGGAGAATTCATGACCTCAGTGCCTTCCGCCGTGCCCTAAAAACACATTTTTTCCAACAAGCCGGGCTGGCTTAAGAAGAAATTTTAAATATTTTTAATATTTTAATTGGTCTGTGAGTTTTAAATTTTGTAGCCAAATTATATATATTTTAAATGTCTTAATATTTATATTTCATGTTTTTTATGTCTGGCTGTACACCGCCCTGAGTCCTCAGGGAGAAGGGCGGTATATAAATTGGAAATAAATAAATAAATAAATAAATAAATACTATCATTCCAGGCAGTTGATTCTTATTTGTCCTTTACTCTTATCTTGCACTTTCTACCATTTATTTGCAATGGGAGAAAAATTCCCTATTATATTTATCCAGATTAATATTGTATTATAGTCATAGAAGTCCTCCTCAAGATGGCTACTGAACAGTACAGAGGATTTTTCTCTTCTACGGACGATATTTTGGTTTTGCTGCCAAAGCTGGCAGTGCTGCTCCCTGAGTTTGAATGGGAGCACTTAGGAATGACCCAAGACAGTTTTCATACAACCCTGAACCCACCCAAGATAAGGAATATTGAAGATTACAGTTTCTGTTGTGGGAGGTCATCCATCTTCTTCTCTTGGCAGATCATTCTCTTAAGCATGCCTGGGTTGTAGTTACACTTTCTGAAGTTTCTGTGTTGTTTTGCTTTTTATCTCTAAAAGTTGATTGACTGGTTGAATGCTAATTTATTTTAACCCCATGCTGGATTTTATCTGTTTTTTGTTGTTCTTTCCCTTTGATCTTTTTGTCTCTATTGAATAACTTTTGTCTTCCTTAAGGAAATTGCGGCATGTCTTTGACTAGTGAAAGCATTTGGACTTGATTTACATCTATTTTGGACTTTCACTACAGGGATTTTGCATTTTGTTAACTTGCGACATATTTGGAGATTATTTTTTAAATATAATTTTTTTATCCTAAATTGAAACATCCCAAAAAATTCTCCCTGCCTCTCTACTTATCTTTTCACTCAGGAATATCCTCCCTCTCTCTGAAGAGTTTTATCTTTCCATTGCTAAATTACTCCAGAGCAATAATGTATCAGGTTATAGACAAGGAAACATAGCTGGCAGCTGGAAAAAAAGACCATTTGGTTATATACAAACCCAAGTCAAAAACTTTTTTAAACAGTTTGACAAAACAATAATGGTTGCAAAAAATGTCCAAATGCAAGTAACTGGAGTTAAATCAGGTTCACAAAAGGAATTTGATTTGAAAGTCGTAGATTTGGTGAAGAAAACTGAAAGAGATACAGATATTACAGATTTAATTCTAAACCTTCCCGAAGTTCAGACCTGCATTCCATTAGAACAGCATAAAACTGATGGAATGGATAAGTGATTGATTGGTTTTTCCTAAGAAGATTGAAGAAGATTGAGGAATGGATTTATTATACTCAATTTGAAAAAAAAAATCCAGCTGGACTTTTTGAGGAAGATAGATCGACTTTGGAGAATGGATTTATTATATTCAATTAGATAACGATTGATAAGAGATGGTATAAAGAAACAATCATGGATATTTGATCCAGGATAAATCAGAGTTAACTATTGAGAAGATTTGGGACAGATAAGAAACCATGGTAAACTTTATTTGAGTTGAATAAAATAATAGTTTGTTAACAGAGGATTTCGTTACTTTACTCTAAATATCTTGAAATATCTCTGAAATGATGATCCAATAGATCACAGGTTGTCTAGACATCGCTATTCTTTCAGACACATGCTGGAATAAGCATTAGCAAAATTAGTGCAATGAAGAAAAAAACAAGTGTAAAACACTTTTTTTTATATATATATCCATCTTTCTCCACTTGAACATGGGAATGGCTGGACAGGTGCATGTTCAGTAACCTGGATACATAGTCACAAATGTGTACAGTCTTGTCCTTGAACTGTAAAGTGAGGAGGACAGAAAAGTCCTACCAACCTTTTCTGGATGTTGTTACTTGGGCTATTTTTAATTCAGTTTAGTCAAAGAAGAAAGAGAGAGGATTGCAGTCACTGAAGTATTCCAGCACTCTCTTTATGGTTGTAGAACTGGAAGTTGCCCATAGACCAAGGACCAAAGAAGGACTTGGGACATTAAAGTCCGGGATATATTGCCTGCATCCTCCTGATACACACATACCTTAAAGTTGTTTGTGAAACTCGAAAGGGCAACGACTCACAATTTAAGAAGCCATTGGTTAACACGTTCAATTGGGATCGAGAAACCTAGACACAAATCCAGTGGTGGGTTCCGCCCGGTTCCACCAAGCCAGTAGCGGTGATGATATGACCTCACCGAACCGGTTGTGGGGGGGCCTTGTCCCCCTGCGTTATTCTTACCTTTTATTTGGCCCCACCCCCAATCTATTGCTGCCTCCTGAGTCCCAGCTGATAGGCTATAACTGATGGGTTTAAACTCTTGCTGTGGGGCTTCAAAGGGCTGCCCTACAGGTGATCAGTGGTAAAAGGCAGTTTGGTGGTAGACCGGTGCCTCCAAAAACAAATGAGTAGACCAGTGCCTGCAAAAATAAATGGGTAAACCGGTGCCTCCAAAAACAAATGAGTAGACCAGTGCCTGCAAAAATAAATGGGTAGACCAGTGCCTCAAAAAACAAATGAGTAGACTGATGCCTCAAAAAACAAATGAGTAGACCGGTACAGCTCTGCAAGCAGTTAAAAGCCTGGTAGACCAGTACCTCTGCTAAATCCTAAATAATTGTCACATGACTATCAAGCCATGCCCACAAAATAAGCCATGCCCACAGAATCGGTAGTAAAAAATTTTAGAACCCACCCATGCTCAAATCCCTCTCAGTCATGGAAACTGTGATTTTGTCAGTCACTTTTTCCTTCATTCCAATCTGTTTCAAGAGGTTCTTTGCAGGAGATACTGTACACACATAAGCCATCCTAAGTTCTTTAAGGAAACATGAGATATAAATCTGACTAACAATAACTACATTATGACTGACAATAATCAAAGATGCATGTACTAATGTTAAAAACATGAGAAATAATTTGCTTTATTAATTTTCAAAGCATTGCATTTCATCATCTTATGATAAAAAGAGGAAAACACAGTTGTCATATTTACCAGTATATATTATTATTATGGGGTAGGACTGCATACACTTCAAAAATACTTTGAAAGTTGTGTTTGGGATTTTGTTTGAGCAGTCCAAACCCTATGTGAGCCTGAAAAAGATTTGCTGCTTTAAAGAAAAAAATCCATAAAATTAACATAAGAATTATAGAAGCATCTTTTTCCTTATTTGTAATATTTTATAAAGGATATACAACCCAGTAAGAATTGGTTACTTTCCACCATCAATGGCTATGGAAAGAAATGAAAACTAATTAGTAGAAAATCAAAGATAACTTCAATATGGTTTATAACAAAGGTTTTCTTTTCTCTGATTCTGCATAATGTACTACAAATTCATTCCACTTCAACACTCTAGTAATATTTAAAAAGAAGGTGTTTTAAGAAAAGTATCATTCAGCTGTTGTACCCTGTTGAATTATTATTGCAGCCAAAAGATAAATTCCAAACAATTCAAATTGTACTTTTTAAAGGTTATATTCACATTATACCAATAATGTTTTCTTTTTTAAATAAAGATTTTTGCTAAATGAAAGTCCCAGTTTCAATTTTCCAGTGTTTTACAAATGTGTGAATGGTGTTTCATCTTTCACATACTGCTTTATCATTTTCTTTTTCCCTATGATGAATCAAATGCCTTCATGCTGCTATTATTATGGCTTTTTAAAAAATTCTAATCTAATCCTGAACACAATGGCCGGTTAAAGTGTTATAAAGCTTCTGAAGTCATCTATATTATCTGCAATTGTTCCTGCAGAATTAGCACTAGCAACTGCATGGTAAGGCAAGTTTTACAGCGACTAACTTTTTTTTTTATGGCATTACATGGTCAGATTCATATTATTTCTTGGCTGCTTCAAAATTTTTGGTTAAAAGAGTCCAATCATGGATTTCAAAGGAGCCCTGGTGGCCAAATGATTAGAATGCAGTATTGTAGGTTTACTCTGTCCATAGCCTTGAGTTCAATCCTGATGGGCTCGAGGTTGATTGAGCCTTCCATCCTTCTAAAAGTTGGTAAAATGAGGACCCAAACTGTTGGAGGCAATTGACTTCCCTGGACCTTACTTCATACTTAAGTGGTCAATAGAGGGGGTGTGCGTAAGTGCACTAACGTGCCTATCGTCCCTGACATTGTATTTTTTTCTCATTTTTGTTTGATGAAAATAAATAAATAAATAAATAAATAAATAAATAAATAAATATGCTTACATTTGTAAACTTATCAGAGAGTGCTGTAAAGCACCATGGGATGGTATATAAGACTAAGACTAAGACTAAGTGATATTGTTATTGTTTCACGCAGGTAATTTTCAACTTGTTTTTTTAAAAAATCCACTTTTATAAACATTTTCCCCACTCTGTAATGACTATAGATTTAAAACATCATAATAAAATTCAGTATTTTTTTCAATAAAAAAAATAAAAATTACTGAGAAAAAATAAAGTATATAAAACGCAGTAAAAAGTGCAATGGAAAAGAAAAAAAGTAGCAAATAGAAAGAAAAAAATAGGAATATATTAAAGAAAGAGAAAATAAATATATAAATAAGTGGTTTCCAACTTTCATCACAAGAATTTTAGTAACTTGTACTTAGTTTACAAAAAAAGCTTTATCCTATATCCTATCTCTTACCTATAGATAAATACATAAAGCGTTATCTTTCAGCAGAAAATCCATTAAATTTCATCAGACATAACATCTTATTTTAACCTTGATCAGTTAAATCCCTTCCTTTATTTCTAAAAGTCTTAATCTATTTAGATAATGTTATAGAATTTGATTTCTTTTTAAAAATTATTATTCTTTATCCTTTTTCATAAGAGAGCCTTCAAAACTTCTTTTATAAATCTATCATTAAAAAATTCAGTAAACTCTCTTGGTTTATTATTTTACTTACCTATTATAAGTCTTTTGATTTTTGAAACGTCAACTCGTTTCTTTCTATGCTCACTGAGACATCCTTTTCCATGTCATTCACATAGCCTGTCATCTCTAGATCCATTTTTGATGCCATCTCTGTCTTGTCAAATAAAATTTATTGATCATCCTCCATTTCTTCCATAACAACTTTTGGACACGGTCTGTCCTGTGTCTAGTACTGAAGCAAATATCATTACTAATATTGTTGCAAGTCCTATGACTAAATTAGGGCAGTGAAGAAATACTTTGGTTAAGTTTTGTTTGGTTTTTTTTTAATCAAATAAAACAGAGAAATTCTACTTAAGAAAGCATTCAATAAGTTAGATCAGTACCACATAACTGCTTCGCCATTTTCTTTAACATCCATCATATAAATATTTGTCAATAAAAAAAATTAGGGTAGCATGTATAATTAGGGGTTATTAATATAAACCCTTTTTTATCTGCTGCTTACCCAACAAGCCTGAGTATTTTAGGTGAACTATAAAGATTATTAGGTGCACGGTGGCTCAGTGTCTAAGACGCTGAGCTTGTTGATTGAAAGTTTGGCAGTTCAGCAGTTCGAATCCCTAGTGCCGCATAACAAGGTTAGCTCCCATTATTGGTCCCAGCTTCTGCCAACCTAGCAGTTCGAAAGCACATAAAAAATGCAAGTAGAAAAATAGGGACCACTTTGGTGGGAAGGTAGCAGCTTTCCGTGCACCTTTGGCATTTAGTCATGCCGGCCACATGACCACGGAGACGTCTTCGGACAGTGCTGGCTCTTTGGCTTTGAAACGGAGATGAGCACCGCTCCCTAGAGTCAGAAACAACTAGCACATATGTGCGAGGAGAACCTTTACCTTTTTATGCCATTTTATAGCTAAATTCTGGTTTCCCTTGTTGCAGGCTTTTGCTAATAAGCTACAAATGTGTACCACCCTCATGGTTTGACAGGTTTATCTTTATAAAGATTATACAAGGTTTCATAATCTTACATAACTTATTTCAATAATACTCATTCAGTCACTATATTTATTGTTGTGACTGCCCTATTGTTACATAGAATTAAAGGAGAAAAGGGAAAAGAGAGAACAGAAAACAACAAGGCATGCTAGGCATCTAACTTAATACAACTAATACTGAAATTAGGACTATAATGTTATTTTCTAAGTTTAAAAGGAAGCACGACAAAGGTAGAAATCTGGCTACTAACAATTGCAACTGTATCTGCAAAATGATAATTCGTTGGGGGGTTTTGTTTTGTTTTTTGGTATCCAGTCCTTTAAGTCTGTTTATGATCAGTGTTTCTCCCTAATTTCATAATAGTTAGGAGAATGGTTGATGTCATGGATGAAGTCGTCCATTTAACCAATACTACAAGGCCAGAACTGCTGTTCCATTGATATTTATAAAATTTCCCTTCAACATGTGCAGTGAGCAGGATCTGTAAGTGATTTAAAAGCTTCCTCAATGAAATGTTAGCGATGGTGACAAGAGGCTTCTATATTTCTTGTAATGGAAATACCAAGATGAAAACTCTGAAGATTGTGTCATAAGAGTGCTCTGGAGTTGTCTTGTTCAAAAATTGTACCTTTGATCTTTTTTTTTTATTCCTACAAGGACTAAGTCCACTATCCTAACATCTAAAGAGGACATGGAGTTTAATTACAGAATAGGAGACAAGAGTTTGGTCTATTGATTTTCACCGACAAAAAACTCCACTTCTTTCTAGTACAAAGACTGATTTCATTTAATTAATGTCCTTTTTTGAAGTTTAGTAGGACCCATACATATCTTATATATGAGTTGCTAATTCTGAGGATAATGATGGTCAGATAGGCAGTTTAGAATAGTTTGGAAATCAAAGGTCTTCAGTTACAAAAACTCAATTTTTGTGGCTACAGTTCATAACAATGGTGAAGGCATTCTTTAGTCTGTTCAATGCTGTCATACAAATCTTTGTTGTGTTGGAATCCTACCTAAATTTGTAATCCTTTCTATAAAAGATAATTCACCTGAATAGCTTTATATGACTTTGTCAAATAATGAGAAGGGTTAGTTTGATAAGAATATGCAATATAACCACTATGGAAGTGGCTTTTTTTTTTTAAAAAAATCCTTCATAACATTCACTAATTCTCTTTTTTCCCCATCCTTTTGAACCTAGTTATTACCTTCCAATGTCTATATTTTAATCAGCACTTGAACATTTTTCTTAGCAACAGTTAAAATGCTATTTTTAATGCTTTCTTCTGCTCCTTATTTGTCAAACACTTACTTTCCAATCCTTTTATTTCTCTGCTTTTAGGTTGAAATTATTAAATAATAAAGGTATTATAAATAATAAAGAAATAATAAAGATATTGGTTCTCACCTTTAAAGCACTCCATGGCTTAGGACCAGGGTACTTATGAGACCGCCTGCTGCTACCGATAACCTCCCACCGGCCAATACGCTCTCAGAGAGAGGGCCTCCTCAGGGTGCCGTCAGTCAAGCAATATCGGCTGGCGGCCCCCAGGGGGAGAGCCTTCTCTGTGGGGGCACCCGCCCTATGGAATGAGCTACCTCCTGGAATAAGACTGATCCCGGACCTTCGTACCTTCTGCAAAGCCTTGAAGACTTATTTATTCCAGCAAGCTGGCCTAGCTTAAATGGTTTTAAATTGGGATTTTGAATTTTATAGATTTGGGGTTTTAAATTGGGAGGCCGATCAATTTAATATCTTTTAATTTATCTTAATTTTTGTATTGTATGTATTTTAATTCTGGCTGTCCACCGCCCTGAGTCCCTTCTGGGAGAAGGGCGGGATACAAATTAAATTATTATTATTATTATTAAAAACATCATGCATGTCTATGTACTGGTAATTGTTTGAGTTTATTTAGGCAGGCCTCTAGAATTTTAATTGGTCTGATACAATATGTTTTACTGATGTGGTTTTAATGATATTTCATTATATGTTTAGTTGTGTTCTTAATACACTGTTATGGCTTTCAGTTTCATTATTAGTCACACAGAGCTCAGCTGTATTTCACTTAACTTTCCATCAACTAGAAAAAAAAAACTGCACATAGCCAGGTTTGTATGTGTAGTCAGGCACAGAAGCAAAGGAAAAGGTACTGTATTTTTTGGAGTATAAGACACACCTTTCCCCCCCAAAAAAGAAGGTGAAAGTCTGGGTGCATCTTATACTCCAAATGTAGCCCTGTCCAGCCTCTCAAACGTAGATTTCAGAGGCTGAAAAAAGCCTCTGAAAGAAGCTTCCGAAAAAAAGCCTCCAAAACAGAGCTTCAGAAAAAAAGCCTCTGAAACTTTATTTCAGAGGCTTTTAGAGGCAGACAAAAAGCAAGACACAGAGCTCATAACCAATGAACCTGTTGCTAAAATTCACTTCTGGGAACAGCTGATTGGGGATCCGCCAATAGCTTTTTTCTTATTTTCCTCCCCAAAAACTAAGGTGCATCTTGTACTCCGGTGCATCTTATACTCTGGAAAATATGGTACATGTTTTGGATAAGTCAGATTTACTCAGGTAGCTGGGTTTATTCCAGATTGACAGGCAAGAATGCTAACAAATACAACCCATGCTCTCTTCCTGAAGAAATACAGTTTTTTCCATGAAACCTAAACAATTTTGTTATTATTCAATTTTTTTCACAACTCTTTTGACTCTTCAGGATCTGATGAATACCAATTTAGAGACATCCAACAATATCTACAATCTTATGTCTTGGCAGAAAAGAACAGCAATGATTTCTCTCCCTTGTATGGAAGGGCTAAGTGAAAAAAATAACAATGGTAAGATAAGAACTTTCTTGTCCTTCATGAAGTCCTGTTAAGCACTGTCATGAGATCTGTATACAGTATTCCAGGGGATTTCAAAGTAGGAAGTTTTCTTTGTTATCTGTAGAGAGATGCCCAGTATAGAGATGTTATTATGCAGACAAAACTTTATTTTGGTCATTGACCAATAAAAATACCATCAAATAATACAAAACTATCCTCTAACAAGAAGAACTATTAGCAACCATTTATGGTGAGGCTTACATATAACATTGCTAAATTTTGCTACTTTAGAGAGAGAAAAAAATCTTTATTATTTAACAACTACTGCAGATAAAAGCAGTGATGGGATTCAAATAATTTAACAACTGGTTCTCTGCCCTAATGACCAGATGGGTGGGTGTGGCCATGGTGGGCGTGGCCAGGGTGTGTGACAGGAAGCACTTGGCCGCCTGCATCCCCCTGGGAGCAAAAATGGGCTTCATGCCCCATTTTGGGCCTAGTAGGCCTCCCTGAAGTCTCCTGGGAGCAAAAACGGGCTACTGGGGGGTGCCCCGTTGTGGGCCTAGTAGGCTTCCCTGCATTTACCTGGGAGCCAAAATGGGACACGTGGGGACTCCTGGAAGGGGCAGGGTGGGGAGGGGAGGGGCCAGCCAGCAGTTTAACAACCGGTTCACCTGAACCGACCTGAACTGGCTGAATCCCACCACTGGATAAAAGTTGTCATAGTGAACTGGAAATTTAAATAAACAAGGGATAATCAACCCATGGTGAATTTCTTTGTGGAACTGGGAACACAAAAGAACATGAGTTGTGATTTTTAGGGCATCCACATCACAGGGGTAGTATTGGGCTTCCTTATATTTCTCTTCTGGCACAGCTTTGAGGAAACATTTAATCAAGCTAAAGATAAAATTTCCCTAAATTTGGTGGCTGTTTTATAATATAAATATGAGGCTGGTTAGATACTAACATTTGTTTATTTACAATTACTTTCTATACCTAAGACGCTTTGCCTTAGTATTGTTCTGTCTTGATCTACCATATTTTTCAGAGTATAAGACGCACCGGAGTATAAGACGCAGCTCAGTTTTTGGGGAGGAAAATGGGGGGGGGGGGAATCTGCCTACCAGGTATTCATCTGGCTAGCGTCCTTAGTCTGATCAGCTTCAGCACATTAGTTTGCTGGTTTTTATCCTCTGCTTGGGGATAAAAAACAGCTTCTAAAGCACAACTGATCTTTGGAGAGAGAAGCAATGGGAAAAGCAGGCAAACCACAGAGATCGCTTCATGCACTAGTGCCTCGTTAGGGCTGAAAAAAAGTTTTACAGCTGAAAATTGGAGGGAGGGGGGAAGATCGCTTCATTGAAAAAAGCTTCTAAAGCACAGTTGAGAGTCAGAGGTAGATCTAGCACCTCCTTAGGGCTGAAAAAAAGCTTCAAAAAAGCTACATTCGGAGTATAAGACGCACCCAAATTTTCAGCCTCTTTTAGGAGGTAAAAAAGTGTGTCTTATATTCCAAAAAATACGGTAACTCTAAGATTAAGATGGCAGCACTGGAGAAAACATAGACACTCAGAGTCTTTTGGATTGCTGTTTACCAGGAAGAGTTTTAGTTGTCTGTCAATATTAGATGGGCCAGTCCAGTTATGGGTTGCTACCGGTTCTCCCCAGTTCTTGCGAACTAGTAGTGGAAATTTTGAGTAGTTTGGAGAACCGGTAAATACCACCTCTGCCTGCCCCCCCCCCCTCAATCTATTCGCTACCTCCCGAGTCCCAGCTGATCGGCTAGAAGGAAAAAATCATGGCTCACTTGACAAAGAAGAGGGGAAAAAAACCAAGACACCTCAGCTTTAAATTGAGAAGCCAAGAAACCTCCCAACTGATCAGCTAGAACCGATCTGTTCCTTGTAAACCGCTTGGTGGTGCTACATTGGCAATTGAGGCCAAGCTGCCTGAAAGCAGTTTCCGATGCTCTCAGTGGTGGCAGAGCGGCAAAAAACTGTTTAAACTCTTGCCGTGGCACTTCAAAGGGCCGCCCTACAGCTGATCAGCGGTAAAAGGCAGTATGGTGATAGACCAGTGCCCTCCAAAAACAAATGGGTAGACCGGTACAGCTCTGCAAGCAATTAAAAGCCTGGTAGACCAGTACTTCTGCTAATCCTAAAGAATTATTTGTCACATGACCATCAAACCATGCCCACAAAATAAGCCACACCCACAGAACCGGTAGTAAAAAAATTAGAACTGGTCCAGTCTGCTAGAGTTGTGGTGTAGTTTCAACCAGTAGGAAAAGATTAAATTCAATTTTACTGCTTCCTGTCAAAGAACTGCATTTGAAAAACAGCTTGTGCCTAGGAGATACTTCTTAGACATTTTGTTTGAATCCTTTCTAAGGTAATCATGCTGTTATATGGTCCTAACAGAGCCACGTATAGCAATTGTGGTTGGAATTTAGCTGCAAGGAACTTAACTGCAGCGGGGATAAACAGTGTTCCTCTGGAAAAATAATAAGTTTGTATAGCTGATGCAGATCTTTGTGTGTTGTGGGGTACATAGTCCATGTGGACATTTCTGCTTCCTGAAGCTTGAAAAATCATTCCCAGATATCTAAAAATCTTAACCTGCTCAATGGATTGCCCACCTAAGTTCCATCTTCTTGTTTTGGATATTTAGCGGGCACCGAAAGCCCTACTAAGCAGGTATATACACAAGTATGAAGGCTATTGCTTAACGCATTGTAAGCTGCCCTGAGACTCCGGAGAAAGGCGGCATATAAATCGAACCAATAAATGAATGGATGGATGGATGGATGGATGGATGGATGGATGGATTCCATCTTCTTGTTTTGAACATTTACAGAAAATAAGGTTTTTAGTCTTAATATAATTAATATAATTAATATAATATAATTAATATAATTAATATATTAATATATTAATATATTATATAATATAATTAATTCCTCTTGGGTGAAATTTTAAGGACTGTTTTAAGACCAACGGAATGGACATTAAATCCTTAATGTAAGGACATTAAATCCTTAATGTCAGGATTATTGTATCATTGGCATAAAGGAATAAATTGTTTTGGGGCTAATTTTTGAGGATGAAAGTTTCCAGAATATTATTTCCAACTCATTATAGCTCCTTCAGCTTGGAAGCAGAAGTAGAGTTACCAGATTTGGATTGAAAAATTCCACTAGCTACATTTTTTCTTCTCTTTTCTCTGGCATTAGTGGCAGTCTGAGCTTTTGCAACTCATATGCTAATCTTGATATATTTAAAAGGACATAGACATGAAATTACACCCAAGTCTACTAAGAATATACTATACAGATACTTAAGATCCAAAGAGAAAATAATGTTTATTAAGAATATTATAGTCTGTTAGAAAACCTGCATCTCTGAACTTTCTCTCTTCTTCTTCTTCTTTAAGATAAGAATCATGCAAGAATAAACAGATCCTACTCATTATTAGAATCCAAAGAACTTACATATTCAATTAGTCACAATAAATCATAAATCCCCGCAAAATAGCTTGAAGAGCAGCTTTTTAAATAATTCTATACTAAGTCTGTCCAAATGGAGATTTCCTGCAACAATAAATCTTTACATTAGATTATCATAATGTAAGCAACTTCAGAGCTGTGCTTGATTGTTGGTTGTACTCTACAAACATCATATAGTCCAGTTCCAATTCTGGAGAGGTTATCTTTTAATGCCCAAAGACCCAACAAGATCCTGCAGATTCCTATTAAAAGCAAAATCATTCAGGCAAGCTTCTTTCAGAGACATTGTTTTGGGTTGCATTGCTTGTCCACTGTTATCTTATCAGCCTTGAGTAAATTGCTAATTTCTATAGCAACTGTGTGTGAGAGTATATACTGTAATTGAAACCATAAGCAGGACATCTTCCACAGCTTCACTTAATCATTCCTCCAAATGTCCACTTGTTCTAGTTCTTGGTTGCAGCAGCAGTAAATAGGAAAAACAACAACAACCCACCAATCTATTATCATTCTTATTTCTCACTTTTTCATTATGGGCAACCATAAACTCTGACAAAGAATCAGATGTATTAGCACTATTTCAAATTGTATTTCCTTAATCCAGACCAAAGCCAACAACTCTGCCATTAACTCAGCTGACATAATTGAAAGCCAGTCTGACAAATACAAACTCATACAAACTTTAAAATGGGAACGAAAAAGGGCTGCACTCACTTCCAATTTGTTGGGTGCATAAAAGTCCATTCCTAATCACAATGAAACCAAAACAATGGGAAGTGTATTGTAATATAATAATACAAGAAGCTCTGCCTTTTGTACTTACATGTTAACATTGTGTGCAAGTATATAAGGGGAGGAATTTACAGTGTGATGTTGTGATCCATTTTGTCACTTGTTCCCCCTGCAGATGGGTAAAGCTGTATCCTTTGAATTATATATTGAATAATATATACTTAAAACCTCATTTGTATTCTATATGACTTATTTTTCCTGCCTCTTGCCTGCTTTACAATTCAGATCCAACACTTGAAGCATCCATATGATGCAAACTGAAAAACTCCCTTCTTGTACCATGCACTCCTAACATAGTAGCACTTGAACAAGACTCAATTCTTCCTAATTCTAACATTATAATTCTTATTCTGTTTAGTCAGTTGCTAATATGAAAATATAAAACTGCATCTATAAACTTAATTAAGGGACGTGGTGACTTACTGGCTAAGACGCTGAGCTTCTCAATTAGAAGATTGGCAGTTCAGTGGTTCGAATCCCTAGCGCCGCATAACAGAATGAGCTCCCGTTACTTGTCCCAGCTTCTGCCAACCTAGCAGTTCGAAAGCACGTAAAAAATGCAAGTAAAAAAATAGGGACCACCTTTGGTGGGAAGGTAACAGCGTTCTGTGTTCCTTTGGCATTTAGTCATGCTGACCACATGACCACGGAGATGTCTTCGGACAGTGCTGGCTCTTCGTCTTTGAAATGGAGATGAGCACCACCCTTCAGAGCCAGAAACGACTAGCATGCATGTGCGGGGAAAACCTTTACTTTTATAAACTTAATAAAATAATTCATATCTTGAATACATGCACAAGAGAGGTATATGAACATATTTTTAACCAGAAAAGGAGTTAAAACAAACCATAATATTTTAAATTGCACAATTTCACGCTCAATCTAGCAACTGCTATGCATTCAACCATAAAGCCAGATTATAAGTGATGTTCGCTGAATTTCTTAGTAATCACCTGGAATATCTTTGCCAATACTATTATAGTGGAAGCCAGAGGCTGAAAATCGCATCCTTCCAATCATAAATTCAGATACCTACAAATATAATGGAGACCATCTCAAACAAAGGATCAGAACTTCTTTAGCTTGGAGCAAATGTACATGGAACACAATTTTGGCATTTCCTGGTATATTTATAAATCAGAGTTAGTCAGCAGAAAGTAACTATTTATAAAATGTTTATTCCTTTGTGGAAATCAATCAGTTTTATTGATTTCAAATCCCCAGGGCATATACTTGACAATACTGTAGAAATGCAAAGTTTTTTAGGGAATTTATCAAACCAATCAATGGAGTGATCCTGATGCTATACTAAATGAATAGTGTGTAGACTGAATTCTATTTTTCCTCTAATATATGCAATAATAATATAATATAATATAATATAACATAACACAACACAACACAACACAACACAACACAACACAATACAATACAATACAATACAATACAATACAATAATAGCGCAATGTAAAGTAACGTAATGTTACATACAATGATGGGTTTTATTTTATTTATTTATTAGGCTTATATGCCATCCTATCTCCAATGGACTCAGGGCGGCTCACAACAATAAAACCACAATCCAAAGCAAGTTAAAATGCCTAATTAAACAGATACAGTTAAAACCCGTAAAAAACCACAATTAGTCGAGGCCGGGGAGCTCGAATAGCCAAGTTTTTAATTCGTGGCGAAAGGTGCGAAGGTCAGGGGCCAGCCGAAGCCCCAAGGGAAGTTGATTCCAGAGGGTGGGTGCGCCTACAGAGAAGGCTCTACCCCTGGGGGCTGCCAGCCAACATTGTCTCGCTGATGGCACCCTGAGCAGGCCCTCCCTATGGGTGTGAACCGGGAGATGGGATGTTGTTGCTGGCTGCAGGTGGTCCACCAAATATCCTGGGCCTAAGCCATGTAGGGCTTTATAGGTCATCACCAGCACCTTGAATCTCACCCGGAGGGCAACCGGTAACCAATGCAGGTCGCGCAGGAGGGGTATTACATGGGAGTATCGGCATTCTCCCATCACAACCGGGTTGCTCCCGGTTCTATAGTAAAAGTGGCGGGAGGCTCCACCCACTGACCCAGACATCATAATGGATGATCTGCGCATGCGGAGAAGCGCGCGTGCTCCCGTTGTGAACCGCTAGTAAAGGTAAATAGAATCGACCTCTGATAACATAATGTAATAAATATAATATAAAAATTATCAAAGTTTCCATGTATCTTAATAAGAGAAATTGTAAAACAATATTTATACATGGCTCATGGAAATATTCATCTTGTTTTGAATTTGCATAGTCATTTTTCTATATGTTATTTTCCTCTTTTAACCATTTCTTTGCCTGGTAACAATTAATCTTCTGAATTCCTTGTTACCAATAGTTTATTCAGAGGCACTTTTGTGCTTCAATTTTTTTTCTTTGAGCTCTAGCTGATTTTTTCCACAGTAGTATTAGCTTAGAATAGCAACCATTCATTGTCTTATGGATATATAAAGTGGAGAAGAAAAAAATCCACTTCATCAATTTGTGAACTCTTTCTAGGAAATAAATTATATTTCATTTGGTGGGGTTAAATTATAATGAACAAACATTATGGACTTCAATTTCTGTCAGATGTTGACCAATTTTGAGAGTTGTTATCTGGAATATCTAGAAGATTTCATGTTACATATCTTTTCAAGAAAACACATGCAGATAGTCCTCAAGTTACAACAGTTCATTTAGTGACTGTTCAAAATTGCAGCAGCACTGAAAAAAGTGATTTATGACCGATACAGGCATTCCCATGGTCATGTGATCAGAATTCAGACTCTTGACAGTTGCAGTGTCCAGGGGTCATGTCAGGGGTGAAATCCAGCAAGTTCTGATAGGTTCTGGAGAACCATTAGCATAAATTTTGAGCAGTTCGTAGAACTGGCAAATAACACCCCTGGCTGGCCCCAGAGTGGGGTGGGAGTGGAGATTTTGCAATATCCTTCCCCCAGGAGTGGGGAGGGAATGGGGATTTTGCAGCATCCTTCCCGTGGAGTGGGGTGGGAATGGAGATTTTGCAGTATCCTTTCCCTGCCACGCCCACCAAGCCACACCATGCCCATCAAGCCACGCCCACAGAACCAGTAGTAAAAAAAAAATGGATTTCACCACTGGGTCATGTGATCATCTTTTGTACCATTCTGACAAGCAAAGTCAATGGGGAAGCCAGATTAACTTCACAACTGTGCTAATAACAACTGAAGTGATTCACTTAACCACGGTGGCAAAAAAGGTTGTAAAACGGGGGAAAACTCACTTAACAAATGCCTTACTTACAATAGAAATTTTGGGCTCAATTGCGGTTATAAGTCGAAGACTGTATGGAATCTTTGCACAACAACTTGTAGTCCTGTAAGGACTATGAAGCTCCTCTTCACAATTGAAAGCATAAACTATTTATATGGAACAATTTAAGATGATAAGAGTGTAATAGTGCTGCCAATAAGGAGTATAGTCCCCAGGTATATTTGTTCCTTTTTTCTTTAATATAGAACTCAATGATATCTGTAAGAGTTTAAAACTATTTCACAGATTTGTGATTTTTAACTTCATTCTCATAATGTTATTTTACTGTCCTCATTGGATTATTTTGCTAGAGGATGAACACATTTAGCTGTGGTTTTCTCTCATTTAAAAAATAAGTTTCTCTTGTCTTAGGGCAGGGTCTAATCGCAAGGATATTTCTTACAACATCAGTGTTTACCTATTATAGATACCAATTCTATAATCAAAACTTTGTATCTGACCCCTAACCATGTGGTTCAGGAGTGAAATCCAAATTTTTCCCTACCGGTTCTGCGGGTGTGGCTTGGTAGGTGTGGCAGGGGAAGGATACTGCAAAATCTCCATTCCCACCCCAGTCTGGGGCCAGCCAGAGGTGGTATTTGCCCATTCTCTGAACTACTCAAAATTTCCGCTACCGGTTCTCCAGAACCTGTTAGAACCTGCTGGATTTCATCCCTGATGTGGTTGAATTATTTTAATACTAACTAAGGTATAAAAGAATAGTTCTCTTAAAGTATTGACCATACAACTACAATAAAGCAGTAAATACCTCTAAGAAATAAAATTGACGTTAGGAAGAAACTTGTAGCTTATAGTGAGATTTATAACATAAAATGTTTATTTATTCATTAGACAGATATCTCACCTTTTCTCTGAGAATCCAAGGTAGTATACATAACATTATCTCCTCTATTTCCCCCCACTAAATCATACCTAGGTAATACAATAAGGCCATAGATGATGTTTGTCCCAAAGTCACCCAGTGAACATCTGTCACTAAGAGCGAACCTCAACCTGTGTCTCCCTAGATTTCATCCAATGCCTTAACTTTCACGTGCTGGTTATCAATGGGCTGCAATAAAAAGACTGCTTCTATTAGGATAATTGAAACATCTGATTTTGGGCCATTAGTCTGCCTCTTTGAGTTTGTGTCTGTGATAGGACTAGATTTTACTAGAAGGATACTAAAGGTAATAGAGGGCATCTTATGCCTCTTTGAACAATGTTTCCTTTGCATGCTTTATTTGATCAACAACACATTATTTTCTAAGAACAAATTAAGCTGTATACAGAGATGAAAGCATCTGTTCTAAAAAGGAACCAAACAAATCAATGGAGAATAAGACTATCAATGCCTATTAGTCATGTTGCCTACAAACCACTCCAGTTTTAAAGGCAGGATGTCTGTTTATTACCTTGGTGGCTAGAAAATACATTAGAAAATCATTTCAGTCATATACTGCTTCCAGGCGCCATATAATTATTTAGTCAGGAATACAAAGTTGGAAGGCATTTGCTCTGATATTTTTATTCCCCGATCAGTTTTTTTTTCCTTTTCCTATCTTCTTCTGATACTGTAATTGTACATTTTCCTCTTTCCTCAGATATATATTCTCAAAATATGCTCAAAACCTTTGCAACACATTTGAAGGCTGGGCAGGATTTCAGTAAGAACACAAGTAGAAAACAAAGTTCTATGGCACTAAAACTGTGATGGCAAATTTATGGCACGTGTGCCAGAAATGGCATGCAGAGCCATCTCTCCAGGCATGCAAGCAGTCGCCCGTTGCTTTTCCGGGTTCCGGCGCACTGGCCAGCTGGTCTTCATGCATGTGGGAGAGCTGGAAAACGGAAGAGCAGCCGTCTGGAAACCAGAATCGAGCATGCACACTGGGCAGCTACTCTTCAGGTTTCCGGTGTGCGCAGGCATGCTGACCACTGGTCTTCGTGCATGCATGCACACCAGAAATCAGAAGACCAGGTGGCCAATGAGAATGCACGTGCTGGAAACTGGAAGAGCAGCCGCCCCGCGCACTCATGCGGCTGTTTTTCCGGTTTCCAGCACTCAGGTGCATGTGCTCGCTCCCGTTTCAGCACTCAGTGCCAAAAAGGTTTGCCAGCACTGCACTAAAAGATATCTAATGTGTGGATTAGATCTAATAGGTGGGTTTGTGAAGTGATTCCAGAGTAGATTTTTATTTCTTGTCTGCTCTTGAAACTATTAGGGACTACAGTCACTTCCATCATTTTTACTCTTTTTTACTGCAAAAGTCATCTTGTATTCATCCTGCCAATCTCACTAAAAATACCGTGTGACCCAATGTTTTTTTTTATATACTGTATCTTTTAAAAATGAAAGATGGTAGGATATACCATCTTGTTGCATCAAATTTGTGAGGGCTTTTTAACAAAACATGAATAAAATATCAGCCAAACAATGCTTTCCAAAAATTTTCCAAAAAGTGTTCAGAAACATTCAACAAAGCTTTCCAAATGTACTTGAGAATATATTTCATCCTTATCAGTCAATTATCAGATTTTTTTTAAAGCTAGCATTTGCCCATAATTTGATCTTCGGTTTGCATTCATTTATATTTTACCTTCTGTAAAAACTACAGTTGAGTTTTTCACAATAATTCTTTTCAGAAACTGGATTCATATATTGTCTAGCTTACCTTCAGACCTTATTTAACTTTTAGTGGTATCCTCTAAAGTCACAGCAAAAAGAATTTCACATCTCTGTAGGTTCTGTAAAATCTCACAAATATAAGGTAACAGAATAAAGAACCAAAGGAAGTGTATGAAGCAGTCTATGGATATAGTGAAAGCAGGAAATGGTATGCCAATTGGGATGGGATGAATTAGATTTAGCTATATTTCCTTTCCTTATTGCATGCCTTAATTTCTTTGTCATAGTATTTCCTTCTGTTTCTGTACCTGCCTACACACATGCACAGACACACAGAGTTTAAGATATGCATTACCTCTCAAAAGAGATAACAAACATCTCTTTTCTCATCAAATCAATTTTAAACACAGAATTTATTATTGAACAAACACTCGAAAGGATAATGGCGTTAAGCATGCCAATTCCCAGATTGCCAACTGTTCATAAAATGACTTCCCTTATAGCTATTCCTTAATTTACAACCCCAAATGAGACAGGAAGTTTGATTGCTAAGCAATACGGTTGTTAATTGAAACATCACATGATCAGACACGATTTTATGTATTAGCCCAGAGGAAGTGCCTCCCCCTGATCTTCTAAGACCAATCCAGACCTCCAAATACATTTATTTCCAGAGCCACATGCTTGTGATAGGCTAGCTAATAATGGACTGAAACCAGGTGTGTTTTCTTTAGAGGAAAGCTGGTGAATACCGTGCAGCACATCTGGATAAATTCATTTGCAAAACCAATGCACTGAAAGAAAAAAAAAAGAAAAAAGAAAAGCTACATGCCATTTGGAGTTTACCATCCTGATCTACAGTTCATACAAAAAGATACTGAACGCACCCATAGGTTCTCAAAATGGCTATGTGGCTTCCATTCATACCAGCAGTCACAACATTATTTTTGTTTTCTTTTTGGAAACGAACCTCCTCAAAGATAGGCATTAGTGATTTGAAGGATCTGAAGGGGAGAGTTGCAAAGACACGAGCAAAATGCAAACTTTGAGTGGCATGCATTTCAGAATTTGGTAGAAAGAGAACATTGAACAGGAGTTCAATAACGTCTCCTTACTGAAATTCTGAAAGATGTTTCTGCACTTTGAAGAAGAAGAGGGAAACTATCTTTCTTCTAAGAAGCACAAGACAGAGTTAATGACTTAGTGACTTTGTCATTATAAAAACAAAAGCTACAGCACATACAGTAGATGGCTTTAATAAAAACACAATAGAAAAGTTTGCACATCAAAAGCAATGCCGGAAGAAATTACTTTATCAGTGAAGATGGTCTTGCTTGAGGTTTAACATCAGCTGGGATGGGAAAAATAAAATCCCAAAAAGGGGCAAATATGAAAGATGTTCATAAGGATTTTTTTAAAAAAGCTTCTGCTTAGAACTTTGCTTTATAAAGAAAAATTCAAGAGCAAAACCAAGAAAATAGTGTATAAAAATGCATTTTCTAATGAAAATGTAAGATCACTTTCCCTATTTTTCATTTGACTTTGAAAGTTGTTCATTATGTAGAACCATTTATATCCTAAAAGTGAAATGACCAAAATAAAGGACAAAGTAAGTTTTTGAAAAATAAATAAATGTAAAGGAAAGATTTCTGCAATAAACACTGCCATCTACAGTATTTTATTTATTAAACTTATATGCCAGTATGCCACCCATCTCACTACCCAAATCATCTTTATAATAAAGGATGTAATGGGATGCTAAAGGCTGCATATCTTCAGTGAAAGATAGTAAAAAAAGGTAAAAGTTCATTAAATGCATTGACTATATTTTTATATTTGTGCATAATAAAAATGTTGGAGAAATATGGAAATGAGTAAAAAAGGGTAAACAATAATATTTATATTACATTTCTGAGCATTCAATACATGCAATTTCCTTGTAAAAATAATAAAATCAGGAAAGAAGAAAAAAGAAAAGAAAAGAAAAGAAAAGAAAGAAAGAAAGAAAGAAAGAAAGAAAGAAAGAACATGATTATCTTTAAGGACTCAAATCTTTAAGGATTTCTAGTTGAAATATAAACTTAATGATTATTCAAAAGCCCCCCCCCCCCCAACACTAAATATGTGAGTTGTAGAGATTCTCAGTCATCCGGGTCATGGTGCTTTTTCAGGCAACTGGACTTTCTTGTTTTTTTTCTTTGAAGACCAAAGTGAACAAGTAAGTCCAGTTGCCCCCTGAAAAAGCACCTTTGGGATAACCATGACCTGGATGACTGAGAATCTGTATAGAATTTTAGCTATACAATTTGGGATGAACACCCTTGGAATGGTGTGGGAGTAGGAATGGATTTCCAGAGAAAAATTGCAGACTACAGGAACCATTTGCACCACTCAGGTGACCCTGAGGACACAGATAAACCTCCAAGTGCTTCAATGACTCTCTAAAAGGATGCAAATGGCCAGCTGTCTGCAATGAATATAAATCCTTCCATTCCCCACTGTCCTGTCAGAGCTGAAGAAGCTTCTTGGATGAGAAGTGAAACGTCTTTAAAGAAAAAAATAAGAAAGTTCAGTTGCCTCCTGAAAAAGCACCTTTGGGATATGTGTGCTGTAGTGGTATGAGAAATCTAAGTTGTTATCTTTAAATTCACCAGCTGCCATTGGAGTGTGTGCTTATGTGTATTATGTGTGATCCAGTGGTGGGTTCCTCCTGGTTCGGCCTGGTTCTCCCGAGCTGATAGTGCTGATGATATGACATCACTGAACCAGTTCTGCCCCCCCGATCCCCCACCCTGCATTATTCTTACCTTTTATTTGGCCCCACCCCCAATCTATTGCTGCCTCCTGAGTCCCAGCTGATGGCTAGAGGGAAAAAAACTGTTTAAACTCTTGCCACAGGGCTTCAAAGGGCCACCCTACAGCTGATCAGGGTTAAAAGAAAACAAATGAGTAGATTAGTGCCTGCAAAAATACATGAGTAGATCAGTGCCTGCAAAAATACACGAGTAGACCAGTGCCTGCAAAAAATAAATGGGTAAATTGGTACAGCTCTGCAAACAGTTAAAAGCCTGGTAGACCAGTACTTCTGCTAAATCCTAAATAATTGTCACATGACCTTCAAGCCACGCCCACAAAATAAGCCATGCCCACAGAACCGGTAGTAAAAAAATTTAGAACCTACCCCTGGTGTGATCCTATTCTATAGGTAGGATAGAATGAAATTAGAATGGTAGAACCGGATGACAGCTTCAGGCTTAACGATGTATGAAATTAGTGCAAGATTTCCAAGCAATCTTGGATTTTCCTGCAAAACCACCTACTTTTGAAAAACAGTGCCCATACATTTATCACATTTGGAAATAATTTCCATCCTCTTTCTTTTGGAAGCATCTAGGCCAACTTTGCAATAGATAGGGAGGGACCATTTTGCGTGAACTCAAAATATTCAGTATAACTTTTTACAGAGGATTAATTTATAAGTTGTACAATAGGGCTACTGATGTTCTTTGACTCCAGCCATGTTTATATCTATTCCTAGGTGAAAAAAGAAATCGAACCTAGATTATTTATTTATTATTTATTTATAATGCATATTGTACTTAGAATGAATCACACTTGATTGACCAGTTACAAAAGAAATATATATATATATATATATATATATATATATATATATATATATATA
>WNWU01000049.1:16649826-16661839 GCA_012654045.1 Ptyas mucosa | reverse complement strand
ATATATATATATATATATATATATATATATATATATATATATATATAGGACTAGTTAAACAAAAGAATGGAGATTAAAGTGTTAAGAAGCCTAAATTGTAGAATAAAAAAGGAGAGAAATGTCATTGTTCAAAACCACAATCTTAATAATATCAACATGAGAATAATATTATTTATTTATTGGATTTACTTTATAAGTAACTCAAGATAGTGGACATACATCATATTCCTTAGTCCTCTTATTTCCCTACAATAATAACCCTGTAACACAGATCAGGACAGAGTGACTAGCTCGAAGTTACCCAGCTGGCCTTCGTTCCTAAAACGAACTCATGATCTGGACAAGTACTTTAACCACCATACCAAGAAACTTAAATGATTAAAGATAGAGGAAATCTAGAAAAAAAGTACATTTGTAAAGGAAAATTAAAGTCTCGTATTGTTTAACAAATAATACAAAATTGTTTAAATCACGGGGAAAGTATTACTTAAATTGTTTTTCAAAACAGGAAGATTTGAGCAAATAAGGAAAAAGAAAGATACAAATTATCAGTGCATTGTCAAAAGATTTGGTCTTAAACACAAGGAATCTCTTCTTTTAAATTTATAGATGGAAGAAAAGGTAATATATATCTTTATGTAATAATGTAATGATTAAAGCTTTGACTTGGAGTCAAATTTAGATTAAATCCACATCATAGTGGTGACTGCAATTCCAGTTATTGCTGCTCAGAGGCAGTAAGTGTTAATTTTTATGTCACCTACTGAAGTGTCTTTATGAATTGACACTGAGGATTTTGAGTTTCGGTTTTATAACAATCAGTTCTACATTTGCACCTCCGATAATGTCTTTTTCAATGTTACCATTTTATTTATAAAATGTATAGACTGTTAAAAACTCTAAGGCATGTATATATGAGCAAGACTAATGCAATACAAATTCAACCATAAATAAATTAAACAAATCTATATAGATAGATATAGATATAGATATTTTGCTGATAAAGAAATAAAGGGAGACTAGTATAAATCTATTCCAAGCTATTTAACTCTCATCAGCTAGCCATACCCTTACCTGGATTCCAATTTGGGCTGCCTGCATGTTAGGCAGTTGTATTAACCTCTGAGCCATAAATTCTCCTCCCTTCATCAGCTTGAGCCAGGGGAGAGATTAAGTGTTTTTCTATCGAGGCACCTGGTCTACCCCAACATGTGGGAGGGAGCATCCTGCTTCCCTTTCGCCTTTCAGCTCCAATCCAGGAGCCCTCAAGCAGTCATGACAAACCATTTGATATATATATTTAATCATAGGATAAATATTCAATCATCCATATGTGTCAGAAAACCTAAATCATCACCTGAATGCCTTTGAAAGAAGCCTTAATCAAAGGCAAGAGGTTCTAAAGTAGGAAAATCTCCACAGACAATGTCTACTGTTGTGCCATTCCTATTGCATTTCTCAATGGATTGGTAATATCACAAAGCATTTTTTGCATGCCCTGGTCATTCAAGTACTGTATACCTGGAAAACATGGTCTTGTAATAACTCATTCTATACATTGTATGTGTGCGTGTAATAGATTAACATTATGCATCATTTAAAGATAATATGCTTCACATTTCTAGAAATATTCAACAGATTGTCAGTATCAGATATAGAACTGGGGAGTTTAACTCAAAGTGAGTACATCAAGGTTTAATGTGATTAAAATTTGTTTGCAGAACAGCATATTCTACAGACATATGTGCAATATATAGTCTTATCCATTTTTATTGAGAATACGTTGGACTGTATTGGATGAGGCTGGAGATTCTTTCCCACTGCTGGATGTGCAAAGATTTTATTTACACTAGTTCATCTTAATTGATATAAATTTGGCACATTACTTTTAGTTATGAATATGTAATTTCTCTGTCACCTTGTCTATTTTTACAAAGTGGTAGGAGACTGAAGCTTTCCAAGAAAATAGTTAACTGAGGATGTTGGGGGAAAAATAATAAGCAGTTCTTGTTTTATGTTGTAGGGAGTTTGTGTTATTGGGAACATATGCTGTGGCAGTAGGCTGGGAAATATGAGAATGGTGTACAGAATGTTTAATAATATTATTTTAAATGAAAAAGAAACACTGAGCACTCCAGAGATCAACAGAAAGTGTGGTGGTTCTTATTAGCATGAGCAGTTCAATATGTGGGTAATCAACAAGTTTATTCAAGCAAGATATTCTTATCCGGTTGTGTAAAGTACCTTTGGGTTTTTGATGATGGCTGCCAAAATAAGTAATCCAACACGTCAAGTAATTTTAGCAGGATTATCACATTCCTGAAAAAATAGTGGTTTATAAAGCTTTCCGCGTTAAGATGAAAAACCTTCATTCAACCCTTATTCAAGTGATATCTTCATACTAGTAGCTTTTTATGCGGCTTATAATAGTTATTTTATGAAATCCCTAGAAGGCGGAAAAATATGAATTTTCATCTTAACATAATGATATATTCCCCCTAAATATTCTACATTGCCTGTCAACATGATATCAAATTTATTTCTATTTTTTTATAGCATTTGTCATGTCTTTTAAAATGTAGGCTTTCCATGATAGGAAGCATGCAGTTCAATATTAATATTAATATATTAATATTAATTTAGCAGTAAAACAAAACAATATTAATATAGTAATAAAACAAAACAATATTAATATAGCAATAAAACAAAATTCCTCCCTATCACCACCTGAGTTTTCATAAAACCATGTCTGTGAAATCAAAACCAGATAGATAATCCAGAAGACTTCTAGGATGATGATATTAAAAGACCCTGAGAAGTCTAAAATATAAAACTGCACTTCCATATACAATCCCCAGAATATATAATTCCCTGAATTTACTAAAACCAGACTTAAAGGTGGATAACCATGACTTTGAATTGGCACACCTGGAGTCTACAACAATAGTTCCATCTTAATCACTGGGATTATAGATACAGTAATCTGTTTTCTCTCACATTGAGAAATTCAACTATCTTTATAACCCAAACAATTCTGAGTTGTCTTTACTTTTCTTTTCTCTCTTTTTTTGTGTTGTGCAAAATCAAGTCAACTGACAATTGTGATAATCTGAAAAAATAAATACAGGCAGATAGATAGATAGATAGATAGATAGATAGATAGATAGATAGATGATAGATAGATAGATGATAGATAGATATACTGTAGATGATAGATAGATAGATAGATAGATAGATAGATAGATAGATAGATATAGATAGATAGAAGATTGATATATTGTAGATGATAGATAGATAAATAGATAGATATATTGTAGATGATAGATAGATAGATCGATAGATACAGTTGCAAGAAAAAGTATGTGAACCCCTTGGGAGTACGTGGAGTTTTGCATGAATTGGTCATAAAATGTGCTCTGAACTTCATCTAACTCACAACAATAAAAGAACACAGTCTGCTTAAAATAATACTACACAAACATTAGATGTTGCCATGGTTTAATTGAACATAACATGTAAACATTCACAGTGCAGCGAGGAAAAAGTATGTGAGCCCCTAGCCTAATGACTTCTCCAAGAGCTAATTGGAGCCAGGAATGAGCCAATCTTGACTCCAATCAGTGTGATGATATTGGATGGATTGCTGACTGCTGTCCTGCCCTTTAAAAAGACACACCTGTTTTGGGTTTACTGGTTTCAAGAAGCACTGTCTGATGTGAACCATGCCTCGCAGAAAAGAGCTCTCAGAAGACCTACGATCAAGAATTGTTGGCTTGCATGAAGCTGGAAAGGGTTACAAAAGTATCTCCAAAAGCCTTGATGTTCATGTGTCCACAGTAAGACAGACTGTCTACAAATGGAGAAAGTTTAGCACTGTTGGTACTCTCCCTAGGCGTGGTCATCCTGTAAAAATGACTGAAAGAGCACAGCGCAGAATGCTTCATGAGGTAAAAAAAATCCTAGAGTGTCAGCTAAAGTCCTACAGAAATCTCTGGCACATGCTAACATTTTTGTTGACACATCTACAATAAGAAAAACATTAAACAAGAATGGAGTACATGGGAGGACACCATGGAGGAAGCCATTGCTGTCCAAAAAAAATATTGCAGCACGTTTGAAGTTTGCAAAAGAGCACCTGGATGTTCCACAGCACTACTGGCAAAATATACTGTGGACAGATGAAACCAAAATTGAGTTGTTTGGGAAGAACACACAACACTATGTGTGGAGAAAAAAAGGCACAGCACACCAACATCAAAACCTCATCCCCACTGTAAAACATGGCGGAGGGAGCATCGTGGTTTGGGGCTGCTTTGCTGCCTCAAGACATTTTGCAGAAAAATATACGATCATCTGTCTGCCAACTGAAGCTCCACAGAGGATGGGTGATGCAACGAGACAATGACCCAAAGCATACAAGTATTTCAACAAAAAATGGCTTCAACAGCACAGAATACGCCTTCTGGAGTGGCCCAGTCAGAGTCCTGACCTCAACCCGATTGAAATGCTGTGGCATGACCTTAAGAGAGCGATTCACACCAGACATCCCAAGAATATTGCTACACTGAAACAGTTTTGTGAAGAGGAGTGGTCCAAAATTACTCCAGATCATTGTGCAGATCTGATCTGCAACTACAGGAAACATTTGGTTGAGATTATTGCTGCCAAAGGAGGGTCAACCAGTTATTAAGTCCAAAGGTTCACATACTTTTTCCTCCCTGCACTGTGAATGTTTACATGTTATGTTCAATTAAACCACGGCAACATCTAATGTTTGTGCAGTATTATTTTAAGCAGACTGTGTTTTTCTATTGTTGTGACTTAGATGAAGTTCAGAGCACATTTTATGACCAATTCATGCAAAACTCCATGTAATCCCAAGGGGTTCACATACTTTTTCTTGCAACTGTATACTGTAGATGATAGATAGATAGATATACTGTAGATGATAGATAGATAGATAGAAGATTGATATATTATAGATGATAGATATAGATAGATAGATAGATAGATAGATATACTGCAGATGATAGATAGATAGATTGATATATTGTAGATGATAAATAGATAGATATACTGTAGATGATAGATAGATAGATAGATGTTAGATAGATAGATAGATAGATAGATAGATAGATAGATACTAGATAGATGCTAGATAGATAGATAGATAGATGATAGATGATAGATGATAGATGATAGATGATAGATGATAGATGATAGATAGATAGATAGATAGATAGATAGATAGATACTAGATAGATGCTAGATAGATAGATAGATAGATAGATAGATGATAGATAGATAGATAGATAGATAGATGCTAGATAGATAGATAGATGATAGATAGATAGATAGATGTTAGATAGATAGATAGATAGATAGATAGATAGATAGATAGATAGATACTAGATAGATGCTAGATAGATAGATAGATAGATGATAGATGATAGATAGATAGATAGATAGATAGATAGATAGATAGATAGATGCTAGATAGATAGATAGATAGATAGATAGATAGATAGATAGATAGATAGATATACTGTAGATGATAGATAGATAGACACAAGGAATTTGTCTTTGGTGCATATGCTTTCAGTGTACATAAAAAGAAAATATACATTCGTTAAGAATCATAAGGTACAACACTTAGTGATAGTCATAGGGTACAAATAAGCAATTGAATCATGCTAGGAAACAATCAATATAAATCGTAAAGATACAAGCAACAAGTTACAGTCATACAGTCATAAGTGGGAGGAGATGGTTGATAGGAACGATGAGAAGATTAATAGTAATGCAGACTTTAGTGAATAGCTTGACAGTGTTGAGGGAATTATTTGTTTAGCAAGGTGATGGCATACAGGAAAGAAACTGTTCTTGTGTCTAGTTGTTCTGGTGTGCAGTGCTCTATAGCGTCATTACCACCCTAATGGACATGCTCATCATGGTCATAACTCACAACAATAAATCAGGTCACCCCCTTGACAGACCTGATTTTATTATCTTTTTTGCCCTGATCATAAAATGAATGCCATAGTCTTTAAGAAAATCGACGTTTTGCTATGGACGCAGTATTGCCAGAAACCAGAAGTAAATGCCAGTTTTTGGCAGAACTGTCATAAAACACAGTCATGTGTCTCTGGGAGGCTGCTAATTGCTATAACTACAACCCATTTGTCAAGCACCTGGTGTGACAGCAGGCGGAGTGGCTGTCATTGTAACAATTGAAGAGTCCCTATGCAACTGGTCGTAAGTACTACCTGAATTGCCTTTACATTATTTATGTTTGGTTCATTATTCCATATCTCTTTCATCTTCTTACACTGATACAATGCGATAATGGAATGGCTGAAAATATTTGTATATAATAGCAATTTTTATACATGTTAAAACATGAAGAAGTAAATAAAGCACTAGTTCCTCAAATTTGTAACATAAGCATTTGAATTTATTCTCCCAACTTAGACTGTAGTGCATGAAGGACTTGCACCCACCACTTTGAGAAGGATTACTGTCTAACAAACATTAGAGCTGTTTCAGTTATTATATATTAAAATTACCATATTTTTCGGAGTATAAGACGCACCCTTTTCCCCCCTAAAAGGGGGTGAAAATTTAGGTGCGTCTTATACACCGAATGTAGCCCCCCCACCCACTGGCCCCCACCCTTTGGTCTCTGCCTCCCAGCAGTTACCTCCTTGTAGCAAGCAGCAAGAGGAAACAGCTCGTTTCAGCTTCAGCGCCGCCTAATTAGCACAAGTTGATTGGATTGGCCTCCCAACTCTCAGCTGTTTTGCTCTCAGCTGTTTTGCGCGGGCCTCTGCTGCTTGCTGCAAAGAGGTAAATTGCTGGAGCAGATTTTTTTTTTCTTGTGCTAATCAAGCTATGCTGAAAGCGAAACTGAAAGTAAAACAGGCTGTTTGCTGTTTGCTGCAGCGAGGCAAAATTGCTGGGAGGCAGAAGCAGATTTCTTTTCTTGTTTTCCTCACCAAAAAAAGGTAGGTGTGTCTTATACTCTGAAAAATACGGTAAACTTTATACATAGGGGTGGTGGTCCATAGTAAAATAATTCCATAGGTGAATAAACATTAGGACTGGAGAAATGCTTTGAAAGAGATGCTTTATGATACATTGGAGTAACTCTGAATAATTAAAGCAACTGTGTCTTTTTTCATGCTCATATAGCTGTTTTCTAGGGTGATTCCAGATATCTCCACATACATTCTCACAGACAGGTACAGATAATCTTCAACTTACAACCATTCATTTTGCAACTATTCAAAGTTACAACTGCACTGTAAAAAAATGATTTACAACCAGTCCTTGCACTTATGACTGTTGCAGCATTTCCAAAGTTACACGATCAAAATTCGGAAGCTTGGCACTTGGCGTATATTTATGACAGTTGTAGTGTCCCATGGTCAGGTTATCACCGTTTGTGAGCTTCCCAGGCCAACTTCCAATAAGCAAAGTCAAAATTGGTTGTGACTCACTTAACAATCATCTTGTTTAGCAATGGAAATTCTGGTTCCAATTGCGGTTGTAAATTGAGTTTTCTGTAGTTTCCTTTACTTTTTATTTTCCCTGTAAAGAAAGTAACAAGGCATGTGGAAGTTTCTAGAAGTACCTTCTAAAGCAGCTGCCAATTTGGAAAACAATTTGGAAATTTATTCAGAAAGAAAATCTTTGAAGGGAAGAATCAAAGATTCCTTGAAGGGAATTTTCACAAGTTTTGTTAAACACAATTTCTGAAGTATGGTCACAATTTGGCTTTTAGAGAGTCCCATTTTAATTAGAGAATAATTAGAGAATGTTGCAATTGTTTTGGAGTGGAAATCGTGATTCTTTACATGTTCCTATCAAGAATACATGTATTTTTTTTTATTATTTTACTAAAAAAATGTGAAGTAAATTGAGTCAGAAAGTAATGCCGATATATTTTAGATTCTTTAAAACATGTCATTCTGATGACTAGTGTTTAAAACATTAACTGTTGTCTATCTCTAATATATGGAATTGTACAGAGCAAAATATCATCCTCTATTTCTTACCATTAGTATTTCTAATTGTGTCATTTTCAGAAATAAAACAATCAATACTTTCTATTTGATACATTTATGAGCAAGATTAATTAACTTTGTCATGGCAATTTCAGGCCCAAATATGAATCAGAAAATCCACATATTTGAAATACTCGAGCAAAATTAGATACAATTTATTACCATAAAGTGCCTCTAAGAACAGATAAATTTAACTTGTGATTTGTGCAATAAAAGAATCTTACTTAGTAAGAAATTATATATCTTTGGAATTTAATTGCAAGAGGCGCTGTCACTAAAAGATTAATGGTGCACAGTTTTTCACTTCAGATGATTGCAATTAAATTAATATATTATTCTCTCAGATATAAAGACAACTAAATGAGGCAAAAAGAAAAGAGTAGAAATCAGAATTCTCTTAGGATTGGAAAAAACTTTCTGTTAAAAGAAGGCATGACTAAAATATTTTACAGATTTGTGCTCATAAATGGCATATTAAAGTATGATTATGTAATTTGAAAAAGGTAGACATTGTTTCCTATGAAACGAATAAAAATAGAAGTTCGGTAGATTTTAAAGTCTTTGCAGAGTCCTATGTATTGTTACTCAGTTTTGAACCAAAGAATAAATCTCTCTTCTATCCTTGTCCTCTGAAATGTTTATTCAGAATTATACAATAACAGGGTCAGAAGGTACTTTGGAGGTCTTCTAGTTTGGGTGTCGGCAACCTGCGGCTCCGGAGCAGCATGTGGCTCTTTTGTCCCCCTGCTGTGGCTCCCTGTCGGCTGAACCCACCACTGGCTGGCCCTGCCCCTCGCCCTCCCCTCCCAGTCACGCCTTACCTGGCCTGAGAAGGTAAGGGTGACAGTGGGAGATGGAGACTCACTTCATATTCCAGAGCGGGAGTGAAGTGCCCCAGTACTTGCCTCATCTCGCGAGTGCTTCTTCTGGCCCTTGTTGGTGCTGCACACACCTCACTTGGGGAGATGTGTGACTTGCTCTCTGCCCTGAGACACTGACCCAGCCCGGCTGCAGCCGATGATCTGCATCATTCTGGGCTCCAGGAGGAGGAGGGGACGTTGTCTCCTACATTGTGAAGCACGCTAAATTGCACAGTTAAAAAGGATGAAGGAGCTTCATTTACCTGGGAACCTGAAATGACTCTTGATTTAAATCATATGGTAAAAAGCACCCAAAGAAGAAAAAAGCACATCAGCCAAAAAAACAAAAACAAAAACCCTTGCCTGTTTTTAGAAATGGTTCAAAAGGAACACACACACACAAGAGAGAGAGAAAGAGAGTCAGACAGACAGAGAGAGACAGAGAAATGAGAGAGACAGATAGAGAGCGAGAGACAGTGAGAAAGAGAGAGAGACAGAGAGGAAGAGAGACAGACAGAGACAGACAGACAGACAGAGAGGGAGGGAGGGAGGGAGAAAGAGATAGAGACAGAGAGGAAGATACATACATACATACATACATACATACATACATACATACATACATATCTTTAGCCAGGTTCTTCCTATGTAAACCAAGATTTTATGCAGCCCTAGTTCAGTGAAATCTCATTCACTAGGTTCTGGGCTTTTTTTTCTTTTCTTTTCTTCTGGTAGCCAGCAGACCCTTTGCTACCCATTGGGAGACTAAGATAGATCTATTTCTGCCTTATAACGCTTCATCAGTTAGCCACACCCTCATCTCATGTATCCTCCCTGTAAAGGTACAATATTTGTTTTTCTTTCTTTTATATACACCTTTTTCCCACCTGGGTAGGCGTGGCTGGAGGGGAGTTACGTGACTCGGTGGGAGTGAGTGACGTCGAGTTGGCCATGCCCACTCAGGTTTTGTGGCTACTGGTATTTTCTTTTCTGTGGGAAACGGGTCCAAATGGCTCTTTGAGTGCTTAAGGTTGAAGACCCCTGTTCTAGTCCAACATCTGCTCAAGCAGAAAATCCTATACCATTTTGGGAAAATGGCCGTCCAGTCTCTTCTTAAAAACCTTCAGTGATGGAACACTCATAATTTCTGGAAGCCTCCATCCATGACTTCTTGTCCTACCCTCAGTTGCTTTGGAAAATAGGTGTGACTCCCTCTTTTCTGTGACAGCTCCTCAAATATTGGAAGACTGCTATATCATATTCCACATTCCTTAAATATGTTGTCACTTGAGACTACAATCCTGATACTATACGATAGAAAGAAGGGCAGGACCCCGATTTCAAAAAGAGAAATGTTGTTGTTGTTGTTAAAAGCACTTAAACCACCCTGACCACAGTGAAAAAAAAAGGATTTGCTTCCAGTGCCCTGAGGCAAGACAGATCTTCCTAGAAATAACAGTCAGTTTGCTGTAGAAAAGAGTAATGCATTTTTGAAGTGCAAGCAATACAATGAGCATTTCTATGCTGAATAAGAAATGAATCCTTGCCTTTTTCCATCTCCTCTAAAAGAGGTCTTTGTGCTAAGTGCCTTCCAGTTAGGTGAGGGAAACTAAACATGGATAGCAGTGGATGGAAGAGATGTTGGTAGATGGAATATAACAAAGGCATTGATGGTGAAGAGGAAAGCATAATAATAAAAGCTATCTTTTGTACATTTCAGCATGATATCTTTAGGGCCAACTCAAATTTCTTTACAGCTTACTTAATACTCTACCAACTTACAAAGAAGAATCCATTGTGGATGTTTAGTTTCTTTAGTGGAGCAGGTGAGTTATTGTTATGGTCCGTGGGAAAGATGTTAGGAGCAAGAAGAAGAGACTCAGCCGAGACAACCATAATGAAAATGGTACCTTAGCCCATAGAAGGAAAAGAAATGTGGGAAGCATCATAGAAGGGACACCCCTCCCCCCTAGTTTTCGGGAAAGTAAAAATAAAGGAGAGGTGAAATGTTTTCAGACTTGCAAAATTCTGTAAACTTACAATAAAGTTTACTTTATTGTAAGACTTGCAAAACACTTAACAGACTTGCAAAATTGCTGTAAACTTACAATAAAAGTAATGTTAGTACTAATGCTTCTTTTATGGACTACCATGGATTATTCCACAAGAATCACTTTAGTAGTTTCTACCAAAGGAACTATTTTTAAAAGCTATGTTATAGTTTCCAAAGCATTGCAGCATGTTGAATGCTACTCCCAATTCATTTGCCTCTAATGCCCCAAATTGTTTCTCATGGTTAATTTGTACCTTATATTCAACGTAAGATGTGTAGCTGGTATAACTTAATATGTGTAGCTGGTGTGTAAATAAATTTGAGCATTTATTTTAAAGTAAAGATATAGGATTATGATCCCTATAGAGAATTAAAAATAATGTTATAAAGTAAATGGTGACATGGGGTGCAAAAGATCCAGTTATATAATTTTGTAAAAAAAAATTGAGGCTATAGCATGCATGAAACATTATAAACTTAAACTTGACTCAACAAATAGAAAAAAATGTGTAATTATGTAAGTATTGTATCTCTACAGCTAAGAAGGTTTTTGTGTATATTCTTGTCAGTGTTGACTCCTGGCAAATGCCTAGGTAAGTCCCTGCAGTTTTCTTGGCAAACTTTTGGAAATTGGCGTGCTGTTGCCCCCTTCCCAGGACTGAGAAAGAGAGAATGGCTCAAGGTCACCCATCTGGCATTGTGCCTAAGGCAAGACTAGAAGGCAATGTCTTTTGATTTCCAACCAAACAGTTTCACCAAACTGGTCTTTAAGAAAATATGCCTTGTATCTGAAAAAATACACTGTACTTTGTAGGGAAATGGAAATTTATATACAACAACGAAAAGAAAAAGATGGAAGGAAAGAGAAGTGGAGAGTTGAAGGGAGAGAGGGAAGTGGAATGGAGGGGAGGGGAGGAGGGGAGATGAGAGGAGGGGAGAAAGGCCGAGGGAAGAGGAGAAGGAAGGAGACAGAAGAAGAGGGAAGCAGAGAGGGGAGAGAGGAAGTGGAGGGGAGGAGAGGAGTGGGAGAAAGG
>WNWU01000049.1:16615277-16635279 GCA_012654045.1 Ptyas mucosa | reverse complement strand
CTTTAGCCAGGTTCTACCTACGTAAGCCAAGATTTTATGCAGCCCTACTTCAGTGAAATCACATTCACTAGTTTCTGGGCTTTTTTTCCTCTGGCAGCCAGCAGACCCTTTGCTGTCCATTGGGAAACTGCTGGGTCTGCTGGCTGCCAAAGGAAAAAAAGCCCAGAAACTAGTGAATGTGATTTCACTGAACTAGGGCTGCATAATATCTTGGCTTACGTAGGTAGAACCTGGCTAAAGAGAAATACACATAAAACCTATGAAAAAGAAAGAAAAACAAATATGTATGTATGTATGTATGTATGTATGTATGTATGTATGTATGCAATTTCTTTCTAGCCAGGTTCTACCTACATAAGCTAAGATGTTCCTCAGCCCTGGCTTTGTGAAATCTCATTCACAACTTCTGAGCTTTTTACTTTCTGGCAGACTGCAACTCTGTGTTGCTCTGTGGGAGACTCAGATAGATCCATTTCTGCCTTATTAGACTTCGTCAGTGAGCCACACCCTATTTCAAGTATCCTCCCTGTAAAAGGTACAATGTTTCTTTTTCTTTTTTCGTAGGCTTTATGTGCAATTTCTTTTTAGCCAGGTTCTACCTACATAAGCTAAGATGTTCCTCAGCCCTGGTTCTGTGAAATCTCATCATATCTGATTCTCCCACAGAGCAACACAGAGTTGCAGTCCGCTAGAAAGTAAAAAGCCCAGAAGTTGTGAATGAGATTTTTTTTTTCTGTACTATTCTACCATTATGTTCTTTCTTATATGAAACCATCTGATTTTTTCTTTCAGTTCATCATTCTCATTCGCTCTTGATCCATTCTTTTAATTTGTATGCTGGTTCAATTTATATTATACACTATTTCCATTACTTCCTCCTTTCCTTACGCAACCTATTATGTTGAAGTTATTTATTAGAGTAATTCTCAATATTCTTTCTTGGAGGCATAATGTCTTCACTTTTACTTTTAGAATTTTCTACCAGAGAGAATATGTTCTCATCCACTCACTGAGTTAATCTGGGGAATTTTGATTAAAAGTGTGGCAGCCTTGTCTGGTGCTGAGTCATTTTAACCTTTGCCTGTCTGTCTTACTTTCTGGACTGTTCTCTTGAACTGACAATTAAAATAAAACAGATTTGTTTTTAGAAGTAAACTTTTGAATACATGTCTTTTTCAGCCTTAGGCCAATCAATAAAAATATAATAAATTCCAATTGGAGTATCATGCTTAAAATAAAATAAAAAAATATTTAGAATAAAATAAAATGATTCTAAAAATATTAACATTTTAGGAAACAAAATCAATACAACCATTTCGAAATTAAAGCTATGAGCAATTAAAAATATTTTGAAATATTTAATGTTTTAATTAATTTTGTTGTTTAGTTTTCAATATAAAATGTGAAAAGAGTGTGAAAAATTAAATCCAATGAATAAACAAATACATTTCCAGAGAGTTTAGAGATTATTGGGACAGCTCTCTTAACAAATGGTGGATATAGCCAAAGAACTTTACCTTGAAAATCTCTTCCAAATTTTATGAAATTCATTCCCTGAAATTCATGTGGTATTACATTCTAATAAATTCTGTCCCAGTCCCATTCTAATTGTAGTTCTAATTAATATTATAAGATTGTAGCTATATCTATCTATCTATCTATTTATCTATCTATCTATCTATCTATCTATCATCTATCTATCATCTATCATGTTTCCCTGAAAATAAGACCCTTATATTTTTTTGAACCCTGAAATAAGCACTTGGCTTTATTGTCATGCACTCAAAAGCCCGATTGGGTTTATTATCAGGGGATGTCTTATTTTTGGGAAAACAGGGTATATGTTTATCTGTCTGTCTATCTGTTTATCTGTCAATATAGATATAGATATATAGATAGCCCATTCTTATTTATATGCTATGATATAAAAAACCTTAATGCAGAAGTTTGTTATATTTTACCTCCTCCTAAATATTTTTTTTAAAATTTCCATATTTTTTGTATTTATTAGGCTGGCAATATTAAGGCCATATATCATGTTTTGGAAGTTAAACTAATTCCATTACACTTGCCACTTCTCAACATGGATGCCACATGGATGAGGGAAGGTTGTAGCTCCAGTGTCACTTCTGTTGCTGGCAGAAGATTCTGTTACAGTCATTTTTGTGGTAGAAGGGGAGATAAAAGATGGAAGCAGATGGGAATGGTAGATTAAGGCAGTTGGGCAGATGGCATTAGAAAAACCAATCAGTTTAGAAGGAACTTGAAGCTCAAACCCAGAAAAAAATGATGAGTTGCTTCTATATGGTTGCCAAAAATACTGTCCACACAGTAAGTAAACTGTTTATTGAATAAATCTCCAAACTGTTTCAAGAAAGTACAAGTAGAATTTAGAATAGATTAGAGCTGGAAGGACCTTGGAGGTCTTCAAGTCCAGCCCCCTGCTCAAGCAGGAGAACCTATAGCATTTCAGACAAACGACTGTCCAGTCTCTTCTTAAAAACCTCTAGTGATGGAACGCCCTCAGTTTCTGAAGGCAAGCTGTTCCACTGGTTAATTGTTCTTACTGTTAGGAAGCTTCTCCTCAATTCCAGGTTGCTCCTTAATTCCAGATAGTAGCAGTACATATTGTACACACCATATTTTTGGAGTATAAGACGCACCTCTCCCCCCCCAAAAGGGGGTGAAAATTTGTGTGTGTCTTATACACCAAATATAGCCCCACCCACCCACTGGCCCCACTCTTTGTCCTTTGCCTCCCAGCAATTTACCTCCTTGCAGCAAGCAGCAAGAAGAAACAGCCTATTTCAACTTGAGCGCAGCCTAATTATCACAAGTTTATTGTCCCCGACTCTCAGCTGTTTCAGGCTGCAGGGATTGCCATTGCCTACTGCTGCGCGGGCCTCTGCTGTTTGCTGCAAGGAGGTAAATTGCTGGGAGGATATTTTTTTTTCTTGTGCTAATCAAACTATGCTGAAAATGAAAATGAAAGTAAAGCAGGCTGTTTGCTGTTTGGTGCAATGAGGCAAAATTGCTGGGAGGCAGAGGCAGATGTCTTTTTCTTGTTTTCCTCAGCAAAAAAGGTGCGTCTTATAGTCTGGAGCCTCTTATATGCCGAAAAATACGGTAAATCTTAAAACAAGGCTATTATTTAAATCTAAGACCAATACTTTACAAAGATTAAAATTTAAATCTAAAATCTAAGCAGTAATAATCCTGTCGGTAATATTGAACATGATACTTTAAAATGGTTAACAAAGAGAAGCTGTAGACCTAGTCAAACTCCTAAGAAATATAGTCATAACATGATAGTTTATGTCAGCCACATTGCAGTATCCCATCCCTCTTTATCTTGGCTGCCTTAATTGCAAAGATAGCAAGTCACTGTGTGGTAATGTGTTTGGTACCTTGTAGGAGGAAATTCAATTTCCTTTCAACATTCTAGTTCCTTCTGTCGTTGAGGAACAGAGATAAATAATGATCCACATACTTAACAAAGCACCAGTATTCCAATATATAATATGCCAGACCCTCTACTTTACCTGTTCCACATACACAGAGTCTATCTTGCACTATGTTATCTTGGAATCTGCCTTCCTGCATTGTTTGTTCAAATTGTAGGAATCTTCTTTGTTTTCTCAAATTGTAGACATATTTGCCAACTTACTTTGAAGCAGAAAAAAATTGCCAAAAATTAAAAGAAAAAAAAAAGATGCAAGTGGCTTTCAAAACAAACTTTGACTGTAACCAGAGAAATATGGGAAATGAAAGCCTTGGCCAACAAGAAAAGTATACAGTGGCTGAATTCTGACTTTCAACATCAAGCAAGAAAACACAAGGAAGGATATCTCAGTCAAGATTGTCAACAAATGGAGGAATATAACAAGAAAAGCAAAATGAAAGATTTTTTTCCCAAGAAAATCAAAATTATGGATTTTTTTTCCTGTTAAGAATAATCATGGAAGAGATTTCATGGAGGCAAATAAAATTAACGGAAAATAGAAAATTGTTCAAAAATGTTACGTTAAAGTTATACAGAAATGCTATGTTAAAATATGAACTCTGAAAATGGAGCAGCACAACAGTTTCAAGTAGAAGAGCACTACAAATTTATCAACACTGAAATACTTAAAACAACAACAAAACGAGAATGGTAATAGTTCTGGATCAGATTGGGTGGGCTATAGAAAATAATATTTAAGATGGGAAATATAAGACAATGTGCATATTAATGAATCATTACACTAATTTGTCACCCAAGTAGAAATTTGGTCAGATTTGCAAAAAGGAATAAAGCCATATTTGGAGGGAGAAATGCCTAATACCTTATTCTTCTGGGAAGTCCTTACATGAACAAAAAGCTACTGTAAGAAATAGAAGAACATATTTGTAGCTCAGGTTGAACTCTGGGTCCCTTGCTGCTCTATGTTCTTGGTGGTTTTCTTGCATATGTTTGATTACCAGTATAGATAACATTATCAGTGCTGGGTGAGAGTGGGGCTTGCTGTCATTTTATGTACTAGTAGCTTGCCCTGTCAGTGTTAGTGGGAGTGGTTTTAGTGGTTCCTTGATTGAATTGTTGTTTACTGTTAGGTTGTTTGTCTGAGTGGGTAGTTCCTTGATAGGGGTATTATTTGCTTCTTGATTGTTGATCTAATGTTAATCTTGATGTTACTCTCTGCTCATCTGGTTGTGATTGCTGGTGAGGAGTTGTTTTGACTTTTTGATTCTTTATTGAGTGGTATGTGAAAGTTGGACTATAAGAAAGGATGAGAGCCAAAGAATTGAGGCCTTTGAACTATGGTGCTGGAGAAGACTCCTGCGAGCCCCTTGGACTGCAAGGCAATCAAACCGGTCAGTCCTAGAGGAAATCAACCCTGACTGCTCTTTAGAAGGCCAGATCCTGAAGATGAAACTCAAATACTTTGGCCACCTAATGAGAAGGATGGACTCACTGGAGAAGAGCCTAATGCTGGGAAAGATTGAGGTCAAAAGAAGAAAGGAACAACAGAGAACAATGTGGCTGGATGGAGTCACTGAAGCAGTAGGTGTGAGCTTAAATGGACTCCAGAGGATGGTAGAGGACAGGAACGCCTGGAAGAACATTGTCCATGGGGTCACGATGGGTCAGACATAACTTCGCAACTAACAACAACAACAATGTATAGAAGTTGTTTATCTCTGTATGCCTGTTCATAGCTGACTTGCCTGAGTGCCAGGCTTCTAGGATTTTTCTAGCATTTTTGGTCTTGGCTTGGTCTAGGATGCTCACAGTTTTCCAATTGAAATTATGGTTGAGTTTGTCCATGTGTTACCAAATTCAGGACTTTTCATCATGTCTTCTGACATCTAGTTGGTGTTAATGGATGCATTCTAATAGTCTGCTAGTAGTCTAATAGCTGAGATATGGACACAAATAATTTTGCTAGTCAATAGTAAAGAGCTTATTATAAATCCACAACAGGAATTGAAAAAAATTGGGTTAATCATTAAGAAGACAAAGAATAAGTTCTCCTTCATTGAACAGGGGGCTGGATTAGAAGACCTCTGAGGTCCCTTCAAGCCCTATGATTTTGCGTTCTATGTTCTTAGGTCAATGTAGAAACTTTTAGAGTTTTAGAGAAAGTTTTAGAGACTTAAAACTGATGAGAAAGCAGTGGAAGAGCATTAGTTTATGTTTGTTCTTTAGCTGAGAAAAAGATATTGATGAACATTGTGCTTACTAAAAAAGATATTAATCCTATGAAGGTAGGCAGTGATATATTGACAAGCTCGTGCATGATAAGGACATTTCAAAATAGCAAAAGCAACAGTTAAAGCAACAGACTTCCAGTGGTCATATAAAAATAAGTAAGACAAGGGGAAAGATAGATGGCTTTGAATTATGGATTTGGAGATAGCAACTTCCTAAAACCACCATGAATTGCAAGAAAGACCAATCAATCCATCCTTGTTCACATGAAACCCAACTGCTCTCCTGAGGCAACGATCGGCAAGCAAAAAATTTACATACTCTCAATGTGTAATGCAAACTTGAAAAAAAAATGATTATGCTGGCAAGTTGAGGGCAGTGGAGGAAGGGAGGACAATATATAAGATGGATGGAAAGATCTAAGAGGTTACTGCAATGTCCTTGGGAGTGCTGTAGCTTATTATTATAGAGAGACAGTGATAATGAGCATTTGTCCATGAAATCTAACTTGACACGATAGTTCCCTACCAGCCAATTGTCACTGTATTCTACTTTATGATGTAGCATAATTGCATGGTAATTATGCAGTGGAGGGATTAAAATAATTTAACAACCGGTTCTCTGCCCTAATGACTGGCTGGGTGGGCGTGGCCAGGGGGTATGACAGGCAGCACTCAGATTCCTGCACTCCCCTGGGAACAAAAACGGGCCACAGGGTGTGTGTGCTGCACTCCCCATGCCCCATTTTGGGCCTAGTAGGCCTCCCTGTATTTATCTGGGAGCCAAAATGGGGCATGTGGGGACTCCTGGAAGGGGCTGGCGGGAAGGGGTGGGTCCAACCAGCAATTTAACAACCTGTTCGCCTGAATCTGCTGAATCCCACCACTGTAATTATATATGTAGACAGACAGACAGTCAAATGCAGCTTGGTTTTTATGTATACCTTTAGCAAGGATATGTGTATCGATCGTCTATTCATCCACCCTTCCATCCATCTCTGGGTATGAAAATTGTATACATGGGTGAATTGGTATACTGGAAAAAAAATCGTCTCTTCAGCATTACAAAGTATACTTGGAAGATTTGGTTTTACAATTACGTTTCATCAGAGAGACAGAACATAAAATATGAGCTGTCTGTGTATTTATGAGCTGTCCGTGTATTGTTGAATCAATTGTTCTTCTAACAGAAGATCAATATTTAACAGAATATTTTTTGTACTGGATCAAATTCATTCATAATATCGCACAACGTTTCCCCAGACTCATTGTTAAACTTTTCAGTATAATCATTCATTGGTGTATAGCAGTGATGGCTAACCTTTTTGCCATTGCGTGCCAAAAGTGGGGGGAGCGCAGTGGGGTCACACGCACGCGTGCCCACATCCATAATTCTATGTGCCCTGCCCCCCCGTGCTTCCCCCACTTTTGGCACAGTTGTTCGCTGTTTTTCGCTCTCCCCAGGCTCCAGAGCCTTTCTAGGAGCCTGGGGAGGGCAAAAACGGCCTTCCCCAGCCCCCCAGAGGCCCTCCGGAGGCCGGAAACAGTGTGTTTCCTGACTTCTGGTGGGCCCAGAAGGCCCGAAAATCAGCTGGCCGGCACACGCATGCGTGCCGGAGCTGAGCTCGTGTGCCCATCGATATGGCTCCACGTGCCACCTGTGGCACCCGTGCCATAGGTTCACCATCACGGGTGTATAGCATGCAACTAGCACCACCTTTGAATTCCTATTCTCATATGCTCCCATGACAATTTAGATGACACAGTAATTTATACCATCAATTCTACCCCTTCATTCATAGTTACTTCTGCACCTACACATCCATGCATGCTTTCCTCAACATTATTCTATACATTCAGATTATTTTCATTCAGATCTTCACATCCTTCCTATTTCTCTTTGCTCCCCAAGTATATTTGTTTCTTTAATTTTATTAATTAACTCATGATCCATACTGTATGCTCTTTGACATTCCATGTCACAGTCTCCCATATATCTTGGTCATCAACAGATGGTCCCATGAATATTGATCTCGAATGCTCCTCATTGCTTAACCAATAGAGGCACTCATATAATTAATAATCAGTAATAATTATTATTGAGAGCCATCCAGAGTTGTGATTTCTCAGCAGGTCAGCCATACCAGTTTTCTCTCTGGTAATGCTATACTTCAAACTAGGGCATACAAAACTTTTGCCAGACCTATCCTTGAATATTGCTCACCTGCCTGGAACTCTCACTGTATTTCAGACATCAATACATTAGAGAGGATCCAGAGATATTTTACTAGAAGAGTACTCAAATCCTCTGATTGAAATAAAATTCCCTATACCACCAGGCTTGAAATTTTAGGCCTCGACAGCCTCAAACTAGGCCGTCTACGTTCCGATCTAAGTTTAGTTCATAAGATTATTTACCAAAACATCCTACCTGTAAATGAGTACTTTAATTTCATCCCTAATAACACAAGGGCTATCAATAGATTCAAACTCAATGTAATTCGCTCTAATCTTGATTTTAGGAAATATGACTTCTGCAATAGAGTAGTTAATGTCTGGAACACTCTACCTGATTCTATTGTTAGTCTCTCTAACCCCCATACCTTTTACCTTAAACTGTCTACCGTGGACCTTTCATGTTTCTTAAGAGGTCCCTAAGGGGGCGTGCATAAGCACACCAGTGTGCCTACCGTCCCTGCCCTACTGTTCCCATTTGTATGTACCCATTTTATGTGTTTATGGCTATGTTTTGCTTATTTATTTCCTTTTATTTGTGCCAATTTTTTTTCATGTGTCCATGTCTATGTCTATACTGTTACTTGTTTCCTTGTACTTGTTGATAAATAAATAAATAAATAAATAAATGAATAAATGAATAAATGAATAAATAAATAAACAAATAAAATTTGCAAGTCAACAAACTATTACCTGAATTATAACTATAAATGCATGCATCATACTGACATAGTTAGTGTACCCTGAAATAGTAATAACATTATTCTGGTTCTCTAAAACTATTATTAGGATTTTACGAAGAATCACACCAGACCAATTTCATAATTAGCAGTATTGTTTAATAAATATTCAATAAATATGGAGTAGCTTATTCATAATATTGATTTTATTATACGCTCTATGTCATTTCATTGCAGTAAAAGGACTTTTTCTGTCTACAGAAGAGTTTTTCTTCCAGTTTTGAAAGAAATAGCAGATGCTGGGATGCCAGTATGAATTGTAACCACAGTGATAGGAATAGTGAGGGTTAACAGCAGAAATCCTGTCCCTGGGAGGAAACTCACAGTAGGACATTTTGAACAGACACTCATAAAATGGCACTGTGAAAGAATGTAATTGGATTGTGAATATTATAAATTGTATCGCAAAAGACTAGTTCTACATAATAAAGGAGCTAAATTTTGTCACAGAGCAAATTTTAAAAACTATCATAAGCTCTTTTTGCTTCCACATTTGGGAATCTATTCCTTCTGGGATGAAATATTTTCTCTGAAACAACTAAGGGTCATCTTTGAGTTCTGGGCTATAGGTATAATTAATTTTAAACATGGAACGACTCATCACACCTGTCCTGATTCAGCCTTTGCTTAGGATAAATTCCAGTGGGTTCTGTAGTAGTAGGCTGGATAAATGAAAGCATTTTTTCCAGTGCATCATTATTTTTTTAAAAAGTCAGCTTTTTTGAAAAGTCCACAAAACAACCATTCACAAACAACCATTTAAATTATACAATTATACAATTATTGTATAATTATGCACTTATTTATGTTAGCATTATGTTAACATAAATGTAGATTATGTGTAAAAAAAATCTACACATAATCTACATTATGTGTAGATTTTATTTTTTTAAAAAATAAAACTTTTTTCTTTAAATAAATATGTTACACAGCCCAAAATCCCAGGGCTGTATTTATCTAATAAATCAAAAGCCATTGGGATTTAATTAAATGACAGTTTTCAGCCCCATTTCATCTTCAAGGATGCAATCAGATAAAATACCTGTAATACAAATTTACTGAAAATACCTTTGTGCTTTCTATGCTAATTCAATATAGTGATAAAGTCATATTGTATGTAAAATAAGATAAATTTAATGTTATACTGCTATTTTGTAGAGAGAAACACAAACAGAACAACAGCACAGTATTTGACCATGCCAAATTGACAAAATTGTGGAATTTTGAGGTATGTTTAATTGAATAGATCTGATGCTTTCAGCTGATGACTTGCCAGTGATCATGATAATCTGTATTATTATAATAAATAAATCATAAAGATGTTAAAGTATGGCAAAGAACAAATGTGGTCAATACAAACCTACACAAACTGTTACGTATTGTATAATTTGCTTTAAAATACAGACGAAAGCAATTCTGGGAAATGTAATGAAAACTAAAATTTTATCAATCTTCTTCTTATTGTTGTTAGATGCGAAGTTGTGTCCGACCCATCGTGACCCCATGGACAACGTTCCTCCAGGCCTTCCTGTCCTCTACCATCCTCTGAAGTCCATTTAAGCTCACGCCTACTGCTTCAGTGACTCCATCCAGCCACCTTGTTGTCTGCCGTCCCCTTCTTCTTTTGCCCTCAATCTTTCCCAGCATTAGGTTCTTCTCCAGTGAGTCCTTCCTTCTCATTATCAATCTAAATTATGGCAAATTGAGAAATAAAATAATTTGTACAATATTTATTTTTTGTTCTTTTTTATTTTGAATAGTTTTCAAATATACTGCTATTAATTTGCATTTCCATTTTAAATCATGATTATATCACATTTGCAATAGATTATCATCTGTTGCTAGGCATAACTGTTTGCAAAACTGTTTGCAAAAAGAAAAAAGCTGTTCAATGAATTGATTACCTTCCACTGTTCAATTAAAAAAAAAAGGGAAATAAATTGATTTTAAAAAAAGCACAGAGTAGGCTAGCAATTAGCAGATTGACAATGTCATGATTTTTCACATAATATAAAGTCCAAATTATAACTTCTTTATTTCATTCAGACAATGTTCATGAAATTTATAAGTGGAGTTAATGCCGTAAAGCAAATTATGTTGCTTAGCTTTCCACAAAATTGATGTACATGATAGCAACTTTTTTTTTACATAACATGCAATGTTCTTGTCAAATTGACTTTGATAAAACTTTTCTTTTCCTGTATTTCAAACATATAGAATTAAAAGGTTAAGCTATAACCATACCTTCAGATAAAGGATGCGATAGTTCAGCGGTTAAAGATGCTGAGCTTGCCTTCTGGAGCTGACAGCCCATGTTCGAGACCTGAGGGCTGCATGACGGGGTGAGCCCCATTACTTGTCCCAGCTCCTACCTACCTAGCAGTTTGAAAGCATGCAAATGTGAATCGATAAATAAGTACCATTTTGGTAAGAAGGTAACAGCATTCCATGCATCTTCTCGTATAGTCATGCTGGCCACATGACCATGGAAATGTCTTCAGATAATGCTGTTTCCCTTGGCCAAGAAATGGCAATGAACACTGCCCCCTAGAGTCAGACATGAACAGTGACATGACTGGACAGTGAAACCTTGATCTTTATGTATTTAAATGGCAACAAACATTCAGATTTTTGAAATCATATAGTAGAACATTAAAAATGTAAAAACATACATTGTGATGTTAGGAACCTTTTGCATTTAAGCGCCAATGTTGCATTAAAATGTGCAATCAAGGTTTTTCTCATGCTATCACAATGCATGTTACATCCCAACAGGCAACTATGAGAGGAATGGAAATAACAGTAATGTGCAGCCAACTGTCAGTTAAAAATAGATATATATCCCTACAGCACAACTATATACATTCTTATTTCTATATGAAACCCAGTTTTTCTAATACAGTTTACTTCCTAACAAGTGATTCTAGGAATACAATCTAAGAATTGAAATCAGTGCATTTGCTTCTAATTATCAGGTTTAGGATTATTCTATAAAACATGTTCTTCAAATACTAAATAAACAAATAAATAAATATGTACATAGATAAATAACATTTATGCATAGGGTTTATGTTAAAATAATGCATGTATTCACCTTTAATTGGTTTAATAGACAATTCTATCTTTTTAAACCATTCATTTATTATAGGCTGGATTCAATGAAATCTAGTTAATAAATCACTATTATTTTTTCATGGGGCTTGCATTACAAAATCATTTCTACTATCTTGCCTTTCCCCCCCCCCCATTACCTTGCAGACCATGTGTCCTGATTTTGTGCTCCCAGACCAAGATAGCCATTTGTTAAGAGCCTTGGTGGCGCAGCAGACTAAAGTGCTGTTAAGTAGCACCAGCTGCCTGCAATTACTGTGAGTTCAGATCTCACCAGGCTCAAGGTTGACTCAGTCTTCCATCCTTCCGAGGTAGGTAAAACGAGGACCCGGATTGTGGACGCAATAAGGTGACTTTGTATAAAAAAGGAACACCGCTTAGGGAGGGCCGAAAGCCCTACTAAGCAGGTATATACAAAAGTATGAAGGCTATTGCTTAACGCATTGTAAGCTGCCCTGAGTCTCTGGAGAAAGGGCGGCATATAAATTGAACAAACAAACAAACAAACAAACAAACAAACAAATAAATAGGTGCCCTGGATTCACCTGTGTCCCCCATTGTGGCCAATCTCTACATGGAAGAGTAGAAATCAAAACCCTAAACTCCTTCACAGGAATTCCACCTACTCACTGGTATAGGTATGTGGACGATACTTGGGTCTAGATCAAAACACAGGAATTGGAAGCATTCACCAAACATATCAACTCTGTGGACAGATAAACCAAATTCACATGGAAAGTTGTTAAGGAAAATAGTCTAGCCTTCCTGGAGTGTGCAGTACACATTAAGGAAGACAGAAACCTTAACATTGAAGTTTACAGAAACCCACCCCACACAGAGATCAATATTTACATTTTTATTCTCACCACCCACTGGAGCACAAAATGGGAGTTATCAGAACCCTATACCACCGAGCTGAAGGCCTACTAGCAAAGAAGGGAAAGAAAAAGAACTAAAACACATCAAGGAAGCCCTCAGAACATGTGGCTATCCCAAGTGGGCCTTCATCAAATCTCAAAAAAGACCCCACAGGAGCTCCTCCATTACAGACAAAGAACAATAAACAAAGCAATATTGTCATTCCACATGTTGCAGGAATATCTGAAAAGCTCAGGGGGATATTCAGTCAACATAACATACCTGCACACTTTAAACCCAAGAATACACTAAGGCAGAAGTTTGTTCACCCTAAGGATAAACATCCAGAGACAAACTGAGCAACATAGTATATACCAGTGATGGCTAACCTTTTTGCCATCGTGCCAAAAGTGGGGGGAGTGCGGGGTGGTCGTGCGCGCATGTACCCACACCCATAATTCTATGGGCCCTGCCCCCACATGCATGTACGTGCTACCACCCCGTGCTCCCCCTGCTTTTGGCATGTGATGGCACGGTGGAACTGGTAGGCCCATTTTTCACCCTCCCCAGGCTCCAGAGGCTTTCTAGGAGCCTGGGGAGGGTGAGAACAGCCTCCTCCCCCCAGAGGCCAGAAACAGCCCATTTGCTGACTTCCAGTGGGCCCAGAAGGCCCGAAAATCAACTGGCTAGCATGTGCATGCGTGCTGGAGCTCAGCTAGGGCAACGCTCGCGTGCCCACCAGTATGGCTCCGCGTGCCACCTGTGGCACGCGTGCCATAGGTTTGCCATCACAGGTATATACCATATAATGCAGCAAGAGGTGCAGATCTGTACATTGGGGAAACAAAACAACCACTTCATAAATGCACAACATAGAAGAACAAACCCACCAGGACAAGATTCAGCAGTCCACCTGCATTTAAAAGACAAAGGCCACTCTTTTGAAGACAGCAAAGCCCACATTTTGGACAGAGAGGACCATTGGCTTAAAAGAGGGATCAATATGTCAAAATTGAACAGCTCTTTCTCAACAGAGGGGTAGGGATACGACATCATCTATCTCCACTGTGGATGCTTCATCACTGGAAGCTTTCAAAAAGAGGCTGGACAATCATTTATCTGAAATGGTATAGGGTCTCCTTCTTAAGAATTTGTGTTATCGAATGAATTGCTTAATGACCCCTAAATAAAGATGGAATGGTAAAAAAAAACCTGTACAAAAGAGGACATTTTCCTCTTTAAAGATGCTGTAACTGTTTTTTTTAAAATCATAAGATGTCATTATAATCTTTCTACATTACTAGCAATCTACACAATATCATCAATGTCATACATTGTATAGATGTGTGTGAAATACAGGATAAAGTTCTCTCTTGCTTGAGCTATTTCCTTCCAATATGGTTGAGTTGACAAAAGGACAATCCATACTTCATTTTGCTTCCCTTTCACTAACAACTTTTGAAGAAGTTTGTTTTAACAAGCTGGCTTTCCAGTAGGAACAATTATTGAGTAAAAAAAGTTTTAAACAAATAGAGGACAAGGTCAAACATTATGACCTTGCCTACAATATTTATGCATCCCATTTATTCCAATCTTGATTTCCCTTCCCTCATCAACTGAGTGTGTGGTAATGTGAAATGGAACTATACTCACCGAGTTGTCTTGGTGAGATTACAATTCTGTATGTGATTTTAGAACCCTGCTTTATTAAGCTTCTAGTCACATAGAGCCCTTTTCCATATTCACACAAACTTTAATACATCCAGATCACTTCATGAAGATTTAGAGAGCAAAGTGAGAGAGAAGACTGCAGAGGTCAGGTCCAATGTGCCAGACCTCTAAACAGATGAAAGCGTTTCTTAGGAATTAATTGTTATCCTGCTCCAAAATATCTCTCAGCTCTGCTTCCATAATTAATTGTTCTTTTATTTCTTCAAGTTTAACAGTCTAATTATTGGAGCTCCATCATTCAAAATGCAGCACAAGACAGATTTCCTCCTACCCTCTCAAAAAATCCCCATAATTACTTTTTTGGGGGATTGTAATGCTATTCACATTAGTCGTTCTTCTCTCTTGCTAAAGTATTTTTTTTTAAAGGTAAAATATATATTCTCCCTTGTGTGGAGCATAAGCCATCCTGCCTTTTGGCCCCTTGAATCACAGAGAACAATTGACCTGACATTACCATGGCTTTTTAACTGTGCAAAGGTTTCACCACCTAGCAGTACAGTTTAACAACCTGAGATACTGTGTGCATATAAGTTTTATCACCCAAGAATCATTTCTCTCTGCTCCTTGGAACTTTTGTGATAATCCCTGTATACCTGTAGGCAATGAGAAGACCTATTGCGTTCGCTGGAAAGATCTAAGATACTCTTTTAACCCTATTTTTCTTTGCGGGGAATCTGAAACACTTCCACCAAGTTTAATGAGAGCATTAATATTTCATTAAACATTTTTTATCAAAGCCAATTTCATTTAGTAGTTGTGGAATGGCACTGAGAATGGACAAGCATTGAATTTTAAATTGTTCAGAAAGAATACAGAAGATCTTTGCTTATAATATTCTTTGAATTAAACAAAAAGTACTTAACTGGTGATACTTTCTGTTTACAGACATCTCAGACTGTAACCTCATTACACACCAGTAGCTTTTTTCAAATGATTTTATTTTGCTTTATTGCACTAGAATGATTTTCACCCGAAGGAAGAACATCCAAACTCTTTGGCGACTTTTGAAGCTTGGCTGATTTTTTTCCCCTACACATCTGAATCAGCTTCCTTTGCTCTCTTTCAGCCAATCTTTGGTTGACATAATGTAGGAGGATTTACCACTCCGAATAATATTTATGATCCAAAGTTAAATTCTTTTCAGTCATGATTCCTCTGAGAAAGACTTTTGATCGAAATATACCCATGCATGAAAAGGAGAACTGGCTGTTAAAAGAATGCTGTTGAAAGAACAATAGAAAATGTATAATTAGATTGGAGAGGAAATTCTTCAGTGTCTTCAAATGATAAACCAGTGGTTTATGGGCACTGTAAAGCAAGCTGCCTGACAAACAGAAAAAAAAATGGGATTTTGTTTTTTCTACTCCTTTCCAAAAGGAAGGAAGGAAAGCAGCATGAAAAAAATGCAATAAGCACATTACTATATAAAAATAATTACTGAAAAACAATGGCATACATTTATATTACTGCTGTTTGTAATATATACTGATAAATATAGGAGATAATGCAAATACATTAGTATGATGGAAGTGCTGCTGTTGCCTACAATTAACCACAGATTAGTAAGGATACTTGCTTATTACAAGTATTGAAGATGCTTGTGCACTGTGTTGAACTGTGACCCATTCCTATTAGAAGTACCTCAGAATAATCAAGGCGCTACATGCCCAGAGTAATACATCAGCCGCACATTCTTGCCCATTGGAGAAAATTCAGGCTGTGAGCACACCATTTCAGCTGTCCAACTAATTATCTATTTCAGGACTGTCAAACCCGTGGCCCATGGGTCGGATGCGTCACGTGCTGGCCACGCCCACGCACAGTTTAGCGAAGGGGGAAAAGGGTCATGATACATCACATGACGATGCCCTGATGACGCGAGTTTGACACCCCTGATCTATTTATTTTGTTTTTATATTATTGTTTTGGACAGAAGAAGAATGTGTAGTATTTTTCTTCTTCTTCCCCTTTTCTTAAACTGAAGCAGAAGAAGTATAGGGGCTCACCAGAGCTGAGGAAAGGAACTGAGTTGACTACCGTATTTTTCTGACTATAAGATGCACCTGATTATAAGACGCACCTAAATTTAGAACAGGAAAACAACAGCAAAACGTTTTTGGGCTACCTTTTTTCAGGCCTTTTTTCGTGCCTTTTCAAGTCATTTTGGCTTGTTTCCAGGGCTTTTTTCAGCACATTTTCAAGGGTTTTTTGGGTCAGTTTTGAAGGGTTTTTTTGGCCCATTTTTGAGGCTTTTTGGCCTATTTGGGGGGCTTTTTTGGGCCTTTTTTCAAGGCTTTTTTGGGCCATTTTCAAGGCTTTTTGAGGGCTGTTTTATTTGGCCCATTTTTAGGCTATTTTTTGGCCTGTTTTTTGAAAAAAAATGGGCCAAAAAAGTCTCAGAAATGGGCCCCAAAGCCTCAAAAATGGTCCGAAAAAGCCTTGAAAATAGGCCAAAAAAAAAGCCTCAAAAATGGGCCAAAAAAAAAAAAGGCCAAAAAAAGAGTTGAAAACAGGGTATGTGGAGGCCAAAAAATGGCTGGCGGGTGGGCGGGGCTTTGGCAATATTTGGTCTATAAAACGCACAGACAAAAAAGCGTGTCTTATAGTCCAAAAAATATGGTAATCAGTGAACACTCAACTTGGGGAAGAGATGAATGCAATTTGAATTCCTGGACTGTTTTTGCAGTATCTCAGTTGGTTTGTGGTCCCAGATGTCATTTGTTCTCTCTCTTTCTCTCTCTCTCTCTCACACACACCTACCCACCCCCACCCACCCCCACCCCCACCCCCACCCCCACCCCCACACAGATATTGTTTTATGTTAGCTGGACATATCCATTTCTATATTATTTGTGTTTATTTGATGATACTGTTCAGTGATTAGTTGTAGTATTTCCAGAGATAGCAAATGGAGAAGAAAAAAAAAAAAGAAGTGGGGCCAAAAAAAAGAGGAGAAGGGTGAAACCAGAAGACCATGAGTTCTAATCCCACCCGGTGGTGCAGTGGTTAGAGTGCAGTACTGCAGGCTACTTCTGCTGACTGCTGGCTGCCTGCAATTTGGCAGATCGAATCTCACTAGGCTCAAGATTGTCTCAGCCTTCCATCCTTCTGAGGTCAGTAAAATGAGGACCCAGATTATTGGGGGCTGACACCGTAAACTGCTTAGAGAGGGCTGTAAAAACGTTGTTGAAGTGGTATATAAATCTAAGTGCTATTGCTATTAAGCCTAAATCTATCTGGGCCTTGAGCCTCTCTCTCAGCTCTAGGAAGAATCAACAGCAAACTACATCTGAAATCTTGCCAAGAAAACTGCAGGGATCTGTCCAGGCAGTCACCAAGAATGTAAACAGACTCAAAGACAACAACAACAACAACAAAAACCCCAAACAAACTTGTGGCTTCAAACTAAGCATGTGAGTTGGATTCAATCAAAAAGCATGTAGTCATTAAAACGTGTTCAGGAAGTTTTCAGCTGCTTCTATTTTCAAGATGAAAATTTGAGTTCTCTCTCCTGATTTTCAAGGTGAGAATTGGTGGCAGAGTTGGACTCAAAGAAAAAAAAAATAAAATAAAAGGCTATGCTATCTCTAAGGCCACCTTTTTTTCTGCAATAAAAAAGGAAGAATTTAGATTCTCTTCACTTCTTGGATGACTTTTAGACAGTGAAATGTACTCATTCTTAGGCTGGTTGAAAGATTGAAAAATTGAAAGAAAGTACCCTATTAATAATCCAGTATTTTTCTCTGTATTTCATTGAGTTATTTCTGTGAGACATATATTTGCATGAATATATTATAGTAGCTTAAAACCATTCTGCTTTGGAGTAAAGTTCATTATTCCACAATCTTATGACTGAGAATTTGTCTGGCCTGCTTTGAGTTAGCTTCTTTTTCTTAAGTTCAATGGAAAAGTAAAGGCTGGTTCTTAACTTACGTAATTCATCCTGAATAAATGCAGTGGATATAATAAATACTTGTCAGTAATTAGCACCAAGGACACATTATTCATCCCACACACTGGCAGGCAAGGGAATCTTCCAAGAGTGCAATAATATTTTATTGTCATTCATGTAATGGATCTACTCAAACAGAAACTGACATATGTAGAAGCTTCTTGAAAGATATTGCAGCTTATTGTTAATATTAGATATGTGGCTTGGCTGTTTTCTACAATTAGTTGGTGTACTGGCAGGAGGAAAACCTAAAGATGTTTTGGAAGAGGCTCTGAGATCACTGGGTTATAATTTAAAAATTCATTTGTCAGCACACAGCACAACATTGGCACTTCTTGAAAAACAAGGAAAAATAGTTCCCAACTATAACCTAAAAATAAAACTATAGAAAATTTAGTTCAATCTTTATGTTTAGGAGAACTTGACTTTTACATATCTGATTACATTTCCAAGGCAATCTCTATGTACCATTAGAGAAATATAGAAAAATGTTTTCTACTAGTTATCTAGGGATGTGGTGGTTCAGTGGCTAAGGCACTGAGCTTGTTGATCAAAAGGTCAGCAGTTCAGCGGTTCGAATCCCTCATGCTGCGTAATGGGGTGAGCTCACATCACTTGTCCCAGCTTCTGCCAACCTAGCAGTTTGAAAGCACGTAAAAAATGCAAGTAGAAAAATAGGGACCACCTTTGATGGGAAAGTAACAGCGTTCCGTATGCTTTTAGCATTTAGTCATGCCGGCCACATGACCACGGAGACATCTTTGGACAGCGCTGGCTCTTCGGCTTTGAAATGGAGATGAGCACCGCCCCCTAGAGTCGGGAACGATTAGCACGTATGTGCGAGGGGAAATTTTACCTTTACCTTACTGGTTATCTAGATTTCTGCATCTCAGATCTTTTAGGCATAATTCCATATTATTGCAGATATTGTGTTGCAGTTCTCAGTTCAAAAATTGTGTCAAGTTGACTGAAGTTTTGAACTATGTGGTCAACTTAGTTACAAATAAATCTTAGAGTGGGACAATATTTTTTCTGTGGTTAAGGATTGTGGTTAACCACAGAGTGTGAAATATAGTCACATGTTTTAGCAGGGCTACAATTTTCAAAAATTTCCCATGCTTCCAGCATTAAGATTTTTCAGTGCCATTTTTAGCAACGCTGACATGAAAGTGACAGGAAGGAGTTGCCTCCATTGCTGGAGGTCTTCAAAAATATATTGAATAATTATTTGTCCAGAACGGTATAAGGTCTCCTGCCTTGGTCAGGGGATTGGATTAGATGTCCTCCAAGGTCTCTCTTCCAGCCCTATGAATTTATGATTCGAAGGAAAGAAATATGTGTTCCCTTTCTTTTTTGCTTTAATGAAGTATTCTTGGGATAATTACCCTCATCTTGAATTCAGGTGCATGCTCAACAGAAGTAAAAATGTTTCAAGTAGTGTTTTGATATTCTGTAATTTATTTTAGCTGAACATATTTGCATCCTCTCTACAGATCTTAGCCAGACTAAGAAAGTGAAAGAAGGAGGGAGTGTACATAATTACCCGCTTGTCCTCTGTATGCTACCTTCATTGCACAAACAGGTTTCTAGTTTATTACATGAAGCAGGAGAAAGTTGAATAACATGTATCTTTCCTCCCTTTCCTTTCCTTTCCTTTCCTTTCCTTTCCTTTCCTTTCCTTTCC
>WNWU01000049.1:16595711-16614094 GCA_012654045.1 Ptyas mucosa | reverse complement strand
GATACTGTAAAATCTCCATTCCCTCCCCACTCCAGGGGAAGGATACTGTAAAATTCCCATTTCCTCCCGATCACCTGAGACTTGGGAGGCATAGAATAGATGGGGGTGGGGCCAGTCAGAGGTGGTATTTACCAGTTCTCCGAACTACTCAAAATTTCCGCTATCAGTTCTCAGAACTGGTCAGAACCCACTGAAACCCACCTCTGATCTGATATCCATTGAATTCAAAATTGGGCAGTGAAATCTATGTGGGGCCCAGACAGAAATCCTCCTCTTCCCCATAACTTAATTCAATACTGTTCATTGAGCAATTTCAAAATGAAGTATTAAGTATTAAGACTCAATGTGTGTTATGAGAAACAGACATTTGGTTAGTCTGCTCTAAAAATAAGTGGCAGGCTGATTTTTAAACCAAACATCATCCTACAACATTTATTGCACTACCGAGTTATACAATATTTTTTCCATGCTCCATCTTAATAGGAATTTAAAACAGGAATTGTTTTCACAATGGTTGCAGCATCCCAGGATTATGTGATTGCCATTTGTGACCTCCCCAGCTGGTTTACAGCAAGCAAAATCAATGGGGGAAGTTGGATTTGCTTAATGATCACATGATTGACTTAAATGCAGTGATTTACTTAACAAAACAAACGAAAAAGCTTCCACATTTGGACACAACTCGCTTAACAACTGCCTTTCTTAACAACAGAAATTCTGTTCCCAATTGTGCTCATAAGTTGAAGACTACCTGTGTATTGTTTTGATTTTAAGGAGAAAAAGGTCTGGATGTTAATGTGGAATTTCTTGGCATTATAAAGATGGTTTCCAGATGAAAAATATACCATACAGTTTTTTAGGATGTACTTGGATAAATTAAGGAGTATATATCCTTTTAACTGTAGAGGCACTGCACATTCTCAATTGCATATTTAGCTAAATTGGTTATTATTATTATTTTTTTAAAACCTTGAGAAGTTCAAATTACATTCTGCTGCAGGCACAGAACTCCCTATTCAAATGACAAATGTCCCCACTCAGAGATCTGAAAAACTCACTTATTAGCTCTTTTATCTTACGTCAACAAATAATCATGCAACCTCAATGGGGAAGGAGGAGAAGCAGAGGAATGGGAAAAGCACGGTTCTGAGTATGTGCCTGTGTTTTGAAGACTACTGCCAAATATTGCATTAGCTGGATTGAATAAAAACAAGTTGTTTGCTGTTAATGTTGTTATTATACAGATAGCAAGAGATAGCATAGCTCTGAAGAACAAAAGAACATCTACAAAGATTCAGTAATGGAATATATGGTTTCATACATAATAGAAAATCAGCCTTATCTCCCCACCCATCTGTGATTACCAGCAGTAATGTAGCATTTCATAATATCAGGCTGCATGTTTTTACAGGAGGAAGAATATTACAGTCAGGGATAATGCACTATTAAGAGTTTGCCAATGCTGTTTTCAATTCGTCGAAGGATTTAGTCTATTTTCCATTCTGCACATACACACATATGTATGCATATGTGTATATCTATATATATACATAGAACATTGTCTACATTCAAATTATGTATGCAGATTATCTGAAATCTTTACTTTTTGGGGAGAAATAGTCATATTTAATTTGAACACTGCCTTGTTCTTTTAAGACTATGTAAGACTGTTAGAGGGACGCCATGGATCAGCGGCTAAGACACTGAGCTTGCCAATTGAAAGGTCAGCAGTTCAGTGGTTCAAATCCCTTGTGCCGCGTAACAGGGTGAGCTCCCGTTACTTGTCCCAGCTTCTGACAACCTAGCAGTTTGAAAGCACGTAAAAAATGCAAGTAGAAAAATAGGGACCACCTTTGGTGGGAAGGTAACAGTGTTTCATGTGCCTTTGGCATTTAGTCATGCTGGCCACATGACCATGGAGACATCTTCAGACAGCACTGGCTCTTCAGCTTTGAAATGGAGATGAGCACCACCCCATAGAGTCGGGAATGACTAGCATATATGTGAAAGGGGAACCTTTACCTTTACCTAAGACTGTTATGGTAAGTCCATGAAGGGCATTTAGAAAATGTATTTCACACAATTAAGATATGCATGTGTGTATGTTATTAATTCTGTCGCCAATAGCATGATACAAAACTTAATATATACATTCTATACAGGGGATGTCAAACATATTTTATAATTTAACTTTCATTTCTTGCTTATATTTTATCATAAATATTTAGCATTTCCCTTACATCTTTTTTGAGCTTAAACTTAGAACGTGTGGGAGAAGATTATACATGTGTTTGTTGTTCATGTCACAAACATGGAGCTGTTTATTTATCTAAATTCTAGGTTGCCCACCTCCCAAAAAGAAAGAAAGAAACCCCGTATGTGGGGTGCAGGAACTCAATACAGTATATTCTAAACTATAAATACTATAATACTCAAGGCATCTCTGCAAATAGATGGTCAACAAGACGAAGTCCAACTCTTTCACAACTCTGTGAGCCTAATTTCTCTGGCAGTGACTTGGCATCATATGGACAGACAGAAGAAAAGCAGATATACATGCTCTATTTATCCTGTACAGTATATGTTTATGCTGCTCTTTAATTTCAAGGTAGATCTCAGTGCATCAACAGCTTCAAATAAGAGCCATTCTCTAGACATCAGGGTCAAATTTGCACAGCACATTGAACTGAGCCCCTTCCTAAACAATATGTGGTTCATTTTGAATTGTGCGTGTCAGAATTCTAGTTGTTTTGAAGCTTCCAGATCATTTTCACTATCATTTTATTTATAACATGTAAAAATAATTCAGGTAGTTCTTCATTGCAAAACTGTCCCTATTCAGAAGTAATTACAGCTAATAATCCATAGAAATCCAGCAAAATGACTCTAGTGATAAAGGTGAATCATGGAAAATCTCTAAACTATAATATTACCATTCGGGGTAAACTTCAGACCTATTCAGAAATTGAAGTAATACCTCTTTCCTGCACATGAAACCCACAGTCTCATCTTAGTACCTTTGTTATTTAAAAACTCATAATTAAGACTCAGTGAAAATTTTGACTTGTGTTTTAATAAGAAACTGACACATTTTGGAAATCTGCCCATACAAAGAATTTCCAGCATCTAAGTATTAACATCTCAATAGCCTCAGGTGACTTAAATTACAAGGTAAAACAGCATGGAAAAAATACCATGAAGATAATTCATACCAATATTTTAGATGATCTCAATGGCTTTTCATAAGAAGCGTCTTGAAGCTCCTTAGAATAGAAATATGTTATGCTATAACCTTCTGAAACTGATTATGCAATGGAAGACCAATAAGATCTCAGTCTTCTGGTATCTCTCCCGAAAGAGGAGAGATCCATTAGGCAATCAAGTCAGGTTTGACACTTGACTAATCTGAGACTAAATAATCTCATCCATCTAAGACTAAGTTCCTGGACATTCAAGTATCTTGCTGAAAAATGAATAATTTGTTGGACTTCATCTTTGCATGCATAGGCATTCTGCATTTATATACCTATTGACCAAGAAGTCAATAGATGTAGAAAGAGAGGAAATCTATATTTTTATCACTTTTGTTTGTCCACTTGATTTACTTTGATTTTTCCCCCCATGACTCTTCATTACTATTGGCTTGGCAGTTTGATATTCCCAGGTTTCATTACTTCCTTTCTCTCTCATTTCAGTTCTCTTTCTTGTCTCACTACCAGATCTTCTGATTTATACTCTCTTTGTAAAGAAGAAAAGCCTGCAGCAGATCTTAACTACAGTTGGACTTAAGCAAGTTAGGTTTTTCTATTATCATGTTATTTTGTAAATACATTTTTACTTTCTTCTGTGAAGCTACCATCCTCAAGGACATACCTCATGTTATATTCCTAACTTTAATATTTCTCTCCCATCATTGTTTCTGCTATATAGCGATAGTGCTTAGATTTATATATTGCTCAACAGTATTTTACAGCACTCTCTGAGTGGTTTAAAAATGCTGGCATATTGCCCCCAGCAATGTAGATTCTCATTTTACTGAGTTCGGAAGGATGGAACACTGAGTCAACCTTGAGCCGTCAGGATTGAACTCCTGGCTGCAGGCAGAGTTAACCTGCAATACGTCATTCTAACCACTGCGCCACCATGGGTCATATATGTATATTATCCTGCATCATTTAATTTTTCAGGTAATTGGTCTTTTCATTCCAGAAGAACTTTTTAAAAAGACTCTTGTTCGGCCTTTCTTCAAGACCAGAAATAGGCAAACTGGTACACTCCACACATTTCAAAATAAATCCTCTATTATCTCTTTTGATTAGCTGAGGTGGCTGAAACTTGATGGGAGTCAGGGGTGGGTTCTACTTACTTTTACCACTGGTTCGCAACGCATGTGCAGATCGCGGATGACGACATCCGGGGTGGTGGGCAGGGCCTCCCACCGGTCCAAACCAGGGACAACCCACCACTGATGGGAGTTCAAGCAGTCCAGAATATCCAGCGAATATAAGGTTGCCTTTTATTGCCACTACTGCTTGTTATAAATCACAGGTCATCCAATTTATAATTACATTTCTTCAGGATTTGTATCTGCAAACTATTTCTCATGGTCCAGGATAAGTGTCTCTAGAAAGTGAATGACTGAAATCAAATAGTTTCAGACCACATCACTGTAAAGTAGTCAATAGCTTTAATTTTTGTTTTGCTTTAATTAGAGATGTGTCCAAGGAGAGACAGAGCTATGCATAGCAATCTGATCGGTATTGCTAATAGATATTTCTTTTGTCTCTTGCTTCAACTACCATCAAGTGCAATGTCATTTTTATTTTATTTTTTATTTGAGGAAGAGATAAGTGCAGGAATTAGAGAATTTGTGGCCTACCTGATATTTCTGAGTGTCATTTTTTTTTTTTTGAGGAAGAGTTAAGTGCAGGAATTAGATAATTTGTGGTCCACCACAGTTCCCATGTTCCCAACAGAGGATGCTTGAGATTTCAACCAGTCTGAATTTTTAAGGAGACTGAATCCAAATGAATACATAAATTGTGATATAATTCTATTTAATTTGATATATTTTCCATATTTTGCAGCAGGTTGTCTACTCTAAGAGAGCATCAAAATAAATATTAAACTGAGTGTTTTTTTGATTAAATTTAATAGAAAAATTATAGCTTAGAGTAAAAGGCACTTTATACATATTTAGTGAAGGAAGACAGACAGTAATGGAATGCTTTATCTCCTTTCTTTATAATGCAGTTTAATACAAAATTGGATGAAATACAATTTACTACTTTGACACAAACTAGAAAAAGTAATCATGCTAAGCCCTAGCTTGGGTCCAATACTTCGAATTCAGATAAATACCTACACACAACTGCATACATGTGAATACATATGGATAAATAAAGTCACTTTTGAAATATGTTGCTATTTATGTTTTATGATCTAAATATTTGAAGTAAATTAGTCAAGATTCTGTTTGAATTTGACATTGGAAACTTCAAAGATGGAACAGATATGATTCAAATTCCAAAGAACCATACAACTGTGAAGTTCAACCTATGTGTAAATAATTCACAAAAAATATAAAAACTATTTCGCCAACATCAATGAAGGACAACCTGTAATCACCATTGGTGGACTGTTCCACTATTGTATAAGCCTTATACAAGGCTTTTCCTTATATTTAAACAAATTTAACTAGTTGTAACTTCTAGTCCTAAGGGGGAAAAAATGAATGCCTGTGAAATTTCTCACCATTTTCCTTATGACATTTTCAAGGAACTGATTACAACAGATTTTTAACTATTTCCCCAGTATCTTTGATAAGGATAAGTTAGCAAAGTCTAGGAGAGGATAGCATAGCATCCTCAAAATTGCCCACCAAAAGGTGCAAAAGAGCCAGTGCAGAAAATAAGCAATTGAATTTAAAAATAAAAACATTCAAAATCTGTAAAATGTGATTGATCACATTTTAAAATCTCCCCAAAGAGGTCGAGATCATGATCTTTTTGAATTGCTTGATAGGCTTTATGTTAGTAGTCAATAATGAGTGTTTGGAATCATTTTCCATATTAATATATTAGTAAAAATAGAACTAATATTATACTGTCATTATACTGTCATATAATTTTCATTTTTAAAAAAAAATGACATAGAAGTTCATAAAATAGAAACTATTTTTGTGAGGGCTACATGTTTCTTTCTCTGGGACTTTTAGCAAATCGGAGTCCAAAATATATTAATCTCCATTGTTAATTCAGTTGCGCTGATCTTGTTTATGCAGGCTTAAACTCTGCCCTTTATTTTAGCTCAATGGACTTCTTTATTTCAATAGTCCTTTTAATGTGAGAGCAGACCTTTTTAAAGCAAGTATTCTAAAATAAATTGTGATGCCTTTGTGATTCAGATTTCAATGAATCATAAATTACTTTGGAAAGCAAAGAGTATGTCTTTTACACTTATTTGTGAAGTGTTTCTGAATCACCTTTCCACCAGAAACGGCCTCTGAGGTAACTTACAGTTTAAATTCTTATAATGGTTTTAAAAAGCTCAAAAGCACACACAAGACTCTGAAACATAAAATAAGATAAAATTGCTGATTAAAAAAAAAAGCTCAACCTCTCCACATATTTCCCTCTTTCCGAGCTAAGTTTGTTGCTTTTAAAATCTTCAATAGCAATAACGTTATTCAAAGAAGCTGTCACATAATTATAATGGATGTCCAGCTAACTGAAGAAAATAAAAGGGAATACATAAAGAAATATATTGATTACATTGGCACAATATGACATTTATTTTTCTTTGGAAGCCTATTGTAAAAACATTCTGTAGAACTAATACCTATAACTTTCATTTTTGTGAAAGTAGTATACGTACAAAATTGTGTCCATCTTTCAACATCAAATATATATATATACAGTATATATTGTCACAAGTCCTGAAATACAGGTAGTCCTCAACTTACGACTACAATTGAACCCCAAATTTCCATTGCTAAGCAAGACAGTTGTTGGGTGAGTTTTGCCCCATTTAATGACCTTTCTTGACAAGTTTTTTTTTTTTATTAATTTGATTTATATGCCGCCCTTCTCTGGAGACTCAGGGCGGCTTACAATGCATTCAGCAATAGCCTTCATACTTTTGTATATTTATACAAAGTCATCTTATTGCCCCCACAATCTGATTCCTCATTTTACCTACCTTAGAAAGGATGGAAGACTGAGTCAACCTTGAGCCTGGTGAGATTAGAACTTGCAGTAATTGCAGGCAGCTGAATGTTAATCACAGTGCCTTAGTCTACTGCGCCACTCAGGCCCCTTGTTAAGTGAATCGCTGCAGTTAATTTAGTAACACAGTGTTAAGTGAATCTGGCTTCCCCATTGACTTTGCAAAAGGGGATCACATAACCCCAGAACACTGCAACTGTACTGACCCAGCCTCCCAAACATAACCAACGCTCTGAAGTGAACTCAAAGATTCCTTTAATTAGGAGTGCCAGCAGCCCCGGCAAAATTTTTCTCTCTCACCACAGGCTAACAAGTCCATCCAGCCAGAAGATGAATAGTTGTCTGCCATCTATTCATCTCTGCCCCCTGCCTTTTATCCCCAGAGTTAGGGTGGGGCTTCGCCAGCAGGAGTGGATCTTCCTTCCGAAGGATCGGCCCATGGATTTCCACCGCTCTCCTCTCCTCTGTCTTCTGTGCATCCATGAATCAGGCACTGGACCCGGATGTTCCCCCTCTTCCTCATCAGCCACTTCAAGACCTGGGGGCTGTTGACTCTCTATCTGAGGGCTGACAGACAGCCCAGGCTCTGCCTCTCTCTCTCTCTCTCTCTCTGCTAGTTCCACACCCCTCTCGGAGCTCTCAGGTTGCCTTGATGCTGACCTGACTTCCACACCTTCTCCTCCTCTGTTTTGGGTATTGGAGGGGCTGGCGGCCAACAGGCCACAACAGCAACCTTCATAAATATGAGTTAGTTGCTAAGTTGATCACATGACCATGGAGATACTGCAATGGTCATAAGTGCGTAAAACAGTCATGTCACTTTTTTCTGTGTGGTTGTAACTTTGGTCACTAAACAAACACCTAAATGAACACCAATATTACACCTTGGAAAATAATCCATCACTACAGACTTCCTAGTAATACAATAAATGTAGATAACTGAAGCCATATGGAGATCTGAAATATGTGTTGTTTTTTCAAGAACTACGAAATCTCTGCTTAGCTACTGACTACATTAATGCTGACAGAATGGCACTATTTTTTAATATCTTCATTTTAAATGTAGATTTTGACTTTGACGTTCACTTGAGATGGATAGTAATTAATTTACATGCTGGATTAATTTTTCTCAGAGTGCTGGAGAAGTAAAGAAGAGATTAATGCTAGAGAGGAAGGCAATGTGGAGTAGACAAGATAATGAAGTATAGATATATTTCTAAGACAACAACGTTGAAAATAATTTAAAGTAATGCTTTTTCTAAAGAGTGAGGTTTTTTTACTGGAGAATAAATAAGAGGAAAAAAGATAGACAATGCTGTGAATTTGGAGAGTAACTATGGAATGCAAGATGAATCAGTTGCTTGCTCTTGGTTGAAATTAGAATTGGCCACAAAGAAGAGGGGGTCAACTTATTTTCCAAAGCATCAGAAGGCAAGACAAAAAACAATGGATGGAAACTAATCAAGGAGAGAAGCAACCTGGAATTAAGGAGAAACCTCCTAATAGTGAGAACAATTAAGCAGTGGAATAACTTGCCTTCAGAAGTTGTGGGTGCTTCATCACTGGAGGCTTTTAAGAAGAAACTGGATAGCCACTTGTCTCAAATCGTATCGGGTCTATTCTGTTCCGTTCCATTACATTCCTTTCCTTTCCTTACTGTTCCATTCCGTTCCGTTCCGTTCCCTTCCCTTCCCTTCCCTTCCCTTCCCTTCCCTTCCCTTCCCTTCCCTTCCATTCCATTCCATTCCATTCCATTCTCAATTTCTAGGTTCAAGTGATGATAATGATTTGTGTTTTCAAGTCGGTATTGACTCCTGGACAAGTCCCTGCAGTTGGAAAGATTTTGGATGGCTTGTCATTGCCTGGGGCCGTACTGTAAATGTCTTTGTACCTAAAGCAGGACTAGAATCCATGGACTCTTAGTTTCTAGCCTGATGCCTGAACCACTACACTAAACTAACTCTATTATTATTTAGCAAGTTGAAATTCACATATTTTTTGATATATGGGTGGCGGGTGGGGGGACGGCAGATGATTGACTAGGAAAAAGCTATGCTTGGGAAAGATAAGGGAAGCAAAATGCACAAGGAGAACTGAAAAGATGGATGGATAGGATCACTGGAAGGATTGTGGAAGAGATACAATTTGTTTCCAAGGACAGGATGGAATGATGGATAATTATGCACGCAATTGCCAGAGGAAGGATCCAATCTGATCACATCTATTTTTAGAAATTGGTTTCTAGGAATTTCCTTGTTTTCTCTCTTGCATTAATTTTTCAATCATCGATCAAATGATCTAGCATTCTTGTTAAAAGATCTTAAACTTCTTCCAACCCAATGTGTATCTTTTATCATTTGTATTTTATTTTTTTGTAGATAAATGGGAAATTAAAATTAACTTCGTAAGTAATAAGCATATGTGCACATTTTTCTCTATAGGGGCAGAGGTGGTATTCAGCCAGTTCTGACCAGTTCTAGTGAACCAGCAGTGGAAATTTTGAGTAGTTCGGAGAACCGGCAAATACCACCTCTGGCTGGCCCCACCCCTGATCTATTCACTGCCTCCCGAGTCCCAGCTGATTGGCTGGGTCTTCTTTTATTGACCTGCACAGTAACTGGAAAGTAGGTTAGTGGGGTGGGGAGGGAATGGAGATTTTACAGTATCCTTCCCCCTGGAGTGGGGTGGGAATGGAGATTTTAGAGTATCCTTCCCCCTGGACTGGGTGGGAATGGACATTTTACAGTATCCTTCCCCCTGGAGTGTGGTGGGAATGGAGATTTTACAGTATCCTTCCTCTGGAGTGGGGTGGAAATGGAGATTTTATGGTATCCTTCCCCTGCCACGCCCACCAAGCCATGCCCACCAAACCACATCACACCCACCAAGCCACGCCCACAGAACAGGTAGTAAACATTTTTGAATCCCACCACTGCTATCGGGTATTTATTATTTTATCTATACATCTTCACAGAGGTAGATATCTACTGTATGGAAGAAGTTTGTCAAATGAGAAAATGGAATCCATTGATGTAAATAAACATCAAATAAAAATGATCTACAAATGGATTCTCTGCTCTTAATTCAATGCAGGTCATTTGAAATCTGTTTTTAACTTGCATGACAATTATGGGCACAATCCATTTAGAGTAAAACAGTGAAACGGTTTTTAATTGACATGATATGATCATGATATTTTAGTTGTCCTAAGGTAGTTCTAAATCTATCTAGTCAAAAGTAGCACTTGATACTCAGAACCCACATATTAAGGCTATTTGATATAGGATGGGTGTGCGAAAAGAAAAAGAAAAAAAGGGGAAAAAATAAATCCACTACAAAATTACTGACATGATACTTTTAACACCAATTTACAACTAATTGAGGTCAAGCTTCGAATGACAGGAAGGAGAGCAAACTTATTCAAGTGGAATTCAGTTGGGAGTCACATACTTAAATATTTTAAACTCAAGCAGTTAGCCACGTATGCTTCAAGAAGCAGCGTTGTGCAATTTAGAATTAAGTTTCTACCGGGAAGCAAATCTTTACTGGGTTAGAGGAAGAAATAGGGGGAAAAATAGCCTTCGTGAATCAGCAGCACAGCAGCACAGACAAGGGGTGATGGAAACTCATCGTGCTGATAATAGGGCTCAGAACTGTTCATAGCTAAGCACAATGCTGGGAGGATAAAAGGTTCAGAGGCCCTTGAGCGAGATAGCCTAGGTCAGGGGTCGGCAACCTTAAACACTCAAAGAGCCACATGGACCTGTTTCCCACAGAAAAAAGACACACCGGGAGTCACAAAACCTGGGTGGGTGTGGCCAACTCGATGTCACTCACTCCCACCCAGTCACATGACTCACTAGCCACGCCTACCCAGCTGCAAAACCATTCTCTATGTCTCTCTCCCCCTCTCCCTATCTTCCCCTCTCTTCCCCCTCTCTATGTATCACTCTGTATGTGTCTCTCTATGTCTCTCTCTTACCCCATCTCTGTGTATCACTCTGTGTGTGTCTCTATGTCTCTCTCACTCCCCCCCTCTCTCTGTGTGTGCATCTGTGTGTGTCTCTCCCCCTCCCTTCAGGTGACCATCCTCCTACTCCCCCCTCTTCTCATGACCCCCTGGCCAGCTATGGCTGAGCCAGGAGTGTGCACATGCGCAGGGAGATCCTCCTCAAGTGAGTGCCAAAGCTCAGGAAAGGTGCCCATGGGGCGGGCAACAACTCGCTTAACGAGGGTCTCCCCACACGTGCGCATGCTCCTGGCTCAGCCACAGCTGAGGCCATAGGGTCATGAGAGGAGGAGGGGGAGGAAAGTACAGGAGCGAAGTGGCCCTGTATCTGCCTTCATGCCACATTTGCGTGTAAGGCAGCCTTTGCTTCCTGCCACTTTGGGCTAGAGTCCAAAAAAGAAATAAGAGGGGTGAGGAGTAGGGCCAATAAGTTATGGGACATGGAGCCATGGCAGAGGGCCCAAAAAGCCACATGTGACTCCACATCCATGAGTTGCAGACCTCTGGCCTAGGTAGATAAAGAGAGCGGAACAGCAAGGAAGTGAGCACGTTTTTAAGAGGCCATGAATCATATCTTGCATCAGATATTTTAGCAGCTCCTGGATTTCTCAGGAGATGCTGACCTTTTCTTGATCACATTGTTGGAACCTCCTTTTACTTGAAAATTTATGAAGATAATTTCATAACAGAGCTACCATCTCAGTTTATGTACCGAGAGAGATTGCATCTTTCTGGCTGTGGCCCGAGATATAAAGGCTCCTTCTCAGATTGAACTAGTAAAGGAGATGAAAAAAGGCTTTCGATAACCTCTGGGATTATCTAAATGAAACTGACTGTCAACCTATGGGATATAAAGAACTGGGACTAGTGTACTTTTGAAGGGCAACTCAAGGACTGAATAAATAGTTTTTTGGATTGTTAGACAAAAGTTGATTTTTTTTTTTAAAAAAAAGATGCATTTTAAGGATGAAATAAGTGAAAGTTCAAAGGAGATGGCGTTACTTTTTCAAAACACAAAGGACATCATGATGATCAATAAGGATCAAGATGCCCAGGAAAGGGAGAGTCAACAGAAGAAATGAAGGAAGAAGACAAGGAAGACAATGAAAATAACAGTGATTGATGAATTAAACCAGGGGGGGAAATGTATTAAGGGAGTTGGAAGATACGTCTGGAAGGAAGATAGGGGCTTGGGCAGAAATTTGGGAAATTTGTTAGTGGAAGAGGGTGCAGGTGGGAGAAATACCCAGATTGAATAGTCAAAAAGCAGTTATAGATAGAGATAATAGAAATAAAGATCCTAGAGAGGAAGGCTGGAGACAAATTAAAAAAAAGCATAGCAACAAAAGTATTTAAGCGGGCAAGAGATGATGGATAAATGATTTCTCTTTTTTTGCTGTAGTTCTGATTTGCTTTTGCTTTTCTCTCTCTCTCTCTCTTTTCTTTTCTTTTCTTTTCTTTTCTTTTTCTTTTCTTTGTTTCAGGTAGGTGACACAAATAGAAACCAGGTAGGATAGAAAGAAAATGTTTTTTTACTTAAAGGTGATAATGATTAAAAGTTAGAATAAGTGATAGAAATAAGAGAAAGGGGAATGTTAGTGTAGACACTTTTATATAATAAAATAAAGTAACAATAAAAGAAAATATGGAATAATTGAACAATGACAGATTGCAGCTTATAATTGTGTATCATTATTAGAAATATATAAGTTATTGAATGTAATAGCTATGATAAATTTTGCTAGTTTTACTTGTATTAGAATGTATGACACCCAAGTGCCACACTGTTCATACGTTGATTTGATATGTTTGTAAAAAAATAAAAATAAAAAACATTTTTTAAAAAAGATCCTTCTCAGTAGAATTCTGCTTGGTGGAATAAGTTTGAGATTAGCTTTGGCCTGCCATATTATATATATCATAGGCCAATATATAATGAGTTCAGGCTTCAATAATCATATACATATGATTTTTGAATGAATATATATATATATCTCTCTCTATATGTGTGTGTGTGTGTGTGTGTGTGTGTGTGTGTGTTTTCGTAGATTTTCACGGGTAGAGGTATGCAAGTTTTGGTGTATTTGGGTCTTTTCCTGTGTAAGATTGAGAGTATCTTGGTGACGTTTCGACGAGGTCCCACTCGTCATCTTCAGGCTGCTGTCTTCGGCTTCGTGCTTGTGTGAGGAAAGCGCTTCCTTTTTCGTAGGTTTTATGTGTATTTCTCTTTATCCAGGTTCTACCTACATAAACCAAGATTTTATGCAGCCCTAGTTTAGTGAAATCACAATTCACTAGTTTCTGGGCTTTCTTTCTTCTGGCAGCCAGCAGACCCTTTGCTGTCCATTGGGAGACTAAGATAGATCTATTTCGGCCTTATAAGGCCTCTTCAGTTAGCCACACCCTCATCTCATGTATCCTCCCTGTAAAGGTACAATATTTGTTTTTCTCTCTTTTTTGTAGGTTTTATGTGTATTTCTCTTTTGCCAGGTTCTACCTACGTAAACCAAGATTTTATGCAGCCCTAGTTCAGTGAAATCACAATTCACTAGTTTCTGGTACAAATATTGTACAAATATTGTACCTTTATAGGGAGGATACATATAATCCCTTGCATTAGAGTCAGGTTGACTGAATGGAGCTGAGCATTTACTGGCCAAATGCCCTTCCTGATGCCTATGTAGAGTTTGCAGCAGATATTTTCTCTTTGAGCCCAGAGAGAGAAATATCTGCTGCTACCTAGGATTGAACTCCCAGCCCCCTTATAAACCAGCTGAGTTTCTTTGAGTAGACATTCTCTCTGAGCACAACCCACCTCACAGGATTGTTGTGGTGGGTAAAATAGGAGGAGGAAGGTGTATCAGATATGTTTCTGTAGATGAGTTATTGGTTAAAAATAATAATAAAGGCAGAAGACAGACAGATAGACAGACAAGCTATGCGGTACATGAATATCCTCATATGTTGGATTTTTTTTTCATTGGAAAGACACTGGACATTTCTATAGCACCAGCATGGCACAAGTGATGTGTGTAATTCACATAATTCGTATGAGTTGCATGTTAACATCATAATACAAGCAATTCTGTCCATGTGCATACATCATCTATGGGAACATCTTAAACTAAATGTATCTTTTTCTGAGATGCACCTGATAGATGCTGCACACAAACCCACAACATTCTGTATTCTAAAACTTCAGAGTTACAAAATATAAGAGCAAAGAAGAAGAAGAAGAAGAAGAAGAAGAAGAAGAAGAAGAAGAAGAAGAAGAAGAAGAAGAAGAGGAGGAGGAGGAGGAGGAGGAGGAGGAGGAGGAGGAGGAGGAGGAGGAGGAGGAGGAGGAGGAGGAGGAGGAGGAGGAGGAGGGAGAAGGAGGAGGAGGAGGGTTAAAATCAGAAACCTTTCATCTGAATGAAATATGACTTTTCCCCTCCGTTTCTTAAATACGATATCCAGGATTAAATTTATATGCTTCCAAAAGGAGCTTTCCTCCCTGCTACATCATTTCCCTCCTTATAAGACTGAAGAAAATAATGAAGACTTCCTCACATTTCATGTAATAGATCCTGTATATTGCTGAAAATTCATCTGAGAACTGATATCTAAATATGCTTCCTGAGAAATTGGATACATTAGATAAGAGTGACCATAAATACAGCTAAAATGGAGAAAAACTCAGCAACTCAAAAACACTAATTTTTCACAAACCTTAATTGAAGTATCTACAATACTTCAGTTGCCCTTATTTCCTTTGGAAGGACCCTGAGGTCTAAAGAATTATTACCATATTTTTCAGACTATAAGACACACTTTTTTTCCACCAAAAAAGAAGGTGAAAATCTGGATGCGGCTTATACTCCGAATGTAGCCCTGCCCAGCTTCTTAAATGGAGGTTTCAGAGGCTGAAAAAAGCATCAGAAACGAAGCTTCAGAAAAAAAGCCCCAAACAGAGCTTCAGAAAAGAAGCCCCCAAACAGAGCTTCAGAGGCTTTTTTTTCCCGAAGCTCTGTTTCAGAAGTTTCAGAGGCAGAAAAAAAAAAAAGCAAGGCACAGAGCTCACAATCAAGGAAGCTGTTGCTAAAATTCACCTCTGGAAACAGCTGATTGGGGGTATTCCGGGAGGCTGATCCACCTGCCAATCAGCTTTTTTCTTATTTTCCTTCCCAAAAACTAAGGTGTGTTATATTCCGGTGTGTCTTATATTCTGAAAAATATGGTACATTCCTTAGTAAGTTAAAGGGCAGCCGTGGATCTGTAGTGTTCTAAATGACATTTTTTTCTCCTATTCCCATTTTATTCTTCTTTTGTTAAAAGAAATCTGTGTTTCTTGTACTAAGGCAAAAATCAGTGTTGAAATAACAGTTTAAGAAATATATAAAAATCAGTTGAAAATGATACCATGGGTGATGCCATAGAAAAGCAGCTTTACCAGTAAATCATGTACTGTGCAGTTCTGATAAGTTAGACGTTTGACAATTAGAGTTACAACTTATCAGTATAAACAACAATCAGAACAACTTTTGAGTTTTGACTTAGATATTATTGCTATGGAGCTGTAGAGCAACATAATTCATACCAACTAACATTTAAATATGCTTTGATTTCATTTATAATATATAAGTTTATGCAGAATATTGAACTCCTGTTAAAGTTACACAACCAAAGATTGTTCTTTAAAGAAGAAGAAGCATTCGAAAACATCCTTCCAGTTTGATTTTTATAGAGAGATAACTTTTGCATTAATTGCATCTTCTGCTTTAAGCTTTAATCTATCAACACTGCCTTTGTATTCTTGGTTTCTTTCTTTTATTTTTTTCAATATTCTTTTTGCAAATTATCTGAACATTCAAAGGTGTGAATTACTTTCTCAGAACAGAATTGTCAACAGGTTTCTCCTGTTTGTGACAGGCAGTTTTATTATAAATTAATTGGAAATAGCAATGGGATGTTTTTGAAAACCGAAATACAAAAATCAGCCCTGTTTTTGCATGTTTTATACTGAAAATAAACAAGTTGCTTTAAGTCGAGTCAAAGTCAAAGCCCATGACAAGAAAGGAACAGTCTGCTTAGCCAACTGAGGGGAAAAATTACAATTATCAAGGGTTTCTTAGAAAAAAAGCTGTCACCTGACTGTATTTGAGTCTTATCCATTTCCACTGTCTATTTTTTATTCTTGTTAAAGATGAATGCATAATTCTAATATCAGAGGAAAAAGTTCATAGATTTTGAAGTCTGACTAAAGTTTCAGTCTTAGTGACTACTATTATTTATTTATTTATTTATTTATTGGTTTGATTTATATGCCGCCCTTCTCCAGAGACTCAGGGCGGCTTACAATGCGTTAAGCAATAGTCTTCATACTTTTCTCTATACCTGCTTAGTAGGGCTTTCGGCCCCCCCTAAGCGGTGTTCTTTTTATACAAAGTCATCTTATTGTCCCTACAATCCGGCTCCTCATTTTACCTACCTCGGAAGGATGGAAGGCTGAGTCAACCTTGAGCCTGGTGAGATTTGAACTCGCAGTAATTGCAGGCAGCTGGCAGCTGAGTGCTATTTAACAGCGCTTTAGTCCGCCGCTTCACCAAGGCTCCTATTGTCTGACTAGGTGGCTCAGTGATTAAGACATTGAGCTTGTCGATGAGAAAGGTCAGCAATTCTGTGGTTCAAATTCCTAGTACAGGTGTCCTGCGTGACCAGGGGTTGGACTAGATGACCTCCAAGGTCCCTTCCAACTCTGTTAGTGTTACTATTGTAAGGATTCAGTAGTTCAGTTAGATGATTTGACTTTAGCAAAGACACGCTGTCTTATCATTTTATTAACAACAGAGAAAAGATTCTGTCTACAAGGTGCATGCGAATAAAGAACAGAACTTTGGATGGATTGTTCTTGGGTTAGGCCTGACATCAATTCTGTCTTAGACTCCTAATCCCCAAAACAGAAAGGAAAATTCAAGCACAGCCACAGATCTTCAAGAAACAGCAATAAGGGCCACAGCCTTCTAGCAGCAGCCTTACTGGAGCACCACCAGCAGCAAGTGGATGCACAGGTCGATAATTTATAAACCACAAGGAGGTAGTTTTACAGCAGGTCCAGCAGCCTGCAGCCATACCGATGGCAGTGTTGCCGCCAGTGCTTCAGAGGATGGCTGCTGGGGGTTCGCAGGGGTTCGGGAGAACCTCTAGCTAAGATTCTGTGCAGTTCGGAGAAGCCCCAAATACCATTGCCCCTCCCCCCCAGGAGTCCGTGGCCCGTTTTGGATGCAGGTAAGTGCAGGGCATACACAGATGCTCGGGGAGGGAAAAAAATAGGTCTACAGGAAGTTTGGGAAATTACAGAGGCCTCTAGAGGGCCTTTGGAGCCTGGGGAGGCCATTTTTGCCCTCCTGAAGGCTCAAGAAAAGCCTCCGGAGGCCAGGGAGGGCAAAAAGGCCCCTCCGCTGTGGTTCAGGAGGCTGACTAGGCCACGCCCATCATGGCCATGGCCACCCAGCAACCAGGCAGAGAACCCCTTGCTAAAATTTTTGAAGCCCACCCCTACAGGGCTTGTACATTCCTCTGCCAACTTGCTGAAGGTGAACCAATTAAGAACCTTCCTTACTCAGTGCAGGCTCTTTCTGAACAGAAGACCCACTGAGTTCCCAACTGACCACACCAGGATAACTTTTTTATTAAGCTAGCGGAAGAGATTGGCACAAAATGGGCCCTTCCAATGACAGAAGCCAATAATCTGACAACTAAATAACTATGAGAGCTTCCTCGAGAGTTTTAGAGATTCATAAACCCAAACAGTCGAATTGTTCACTGTGGATTTCCAGTTGTTAGCTGAAGATGGCAGGTGGAATGACGTGGCTTTTATTCATCAGTTCGAGATGAGCTGGTAAGGCAAGGAGTTCCAATCACTAGTGCTCAACTGAAGGAATTGAAGCAGAGTTGGGGTGTCAGAGACAGAGGTGACTACAGATTGACCTTCAGAGGTCTCTCTTTTCTCACCGCTGTGGGCTCCAGAGGTGGGAAAATGCCAAGGCAGGAGATTCTCAGCCTTTGACTTTGGGCACTGAGTTCCCAAGAGAGAGTGGGGAGGTGGATTTTTTTTTTTAATCCTGTAGCTCAGGGGTTCCCAAACTTGGCAGCTTTAAGACTTGTGG
>WNWU01000049.1:16555711-16581087 GCA_012654045.1 Ptyas mucosa | reverse complement strand
TTATGATGATTATGATGATTATGATGATTATGATGATTATGATGATTATTGTTGTTGTTATTATTAGTCATTATCATCATCATTATTTTTGTTGTTGTTGATTTAATCTTCAATTCGATTCACAGTCTGGTACTGGTAAAAAACTTAATAGTTTAAGTCCTAACCAAGAATTAAGAGCTGTTAAGTCTGAGTATATAGGCAGTTCGAGTAAGGTGGTGGGTTTTTTTGCAAAGTCACAATATTCAGGTCTCATAAGTTCAAACTCTCCATGTACCTAGGCAGTGCTTTGTGTATTGCTCCAAGGGCTCCTATTACTATTGGTACAATTTCTTCTTCCATAGTCACTTAACTTCAATTAGCAAATCACAATATTTTGTTATTTTTTTTCTAGTTGTTTCTCTTCAATTCACCTGGTATTGCATTGTTATTATTACTGTTATTGTTATTATTGTTTACATTTACAGTGCATTCAGAAAGAATTCAGAAAGACAAAAATCAATACATAAAGTGATTTATACACACTAAAGGTCTTCTGCAGTCACAACATAAGCCTAAAACTGAAAATCAGGCTTGTCAGATGTTACATCTTTTCTATCCTGCTCTACGCAGTAGAGAGTTGGTCTCTGACAGAAAACCACTTGAAAAAACTAGAAGCATTTGAAATGTGGATTTACAGACTACTGTTACGTATAAGCCGGGGTAAACAAAATCACAAATGAAGAGGTGATAAGCCGCCTAGGAAAGCAAAGGGAAATAATCAAAGCCATTAAAAAGCAAAAGTTAGACTATTTTGGACATGTGATGCGACACCCAGAAAAACACGGCATCCTTCACTTAATCCTCCAGGGAAAGATTGAAGGCAAACGAGGTCCAGGCAGAAGAAGAACATCGTGACTTCAAAACCTTAGGGACTGGTTTGGACAAAACTCAGCAGCACTTTTTCATCCGGCTGTTGACAAAAATAGGATTGCCAACATGATCACCAACATCCGATGACGGATATGGCACAAGAAGAAGAAGAATATACACTAGGAAAACAAGAACAATTTGTAAGCATATAAAGATACAGAGGCACACTGAAAGCTCTCAGTATAAAATTATTTTATTTCTATTTCCTTTTCTTGTGCCATGTCCTGTCCTGTCTTTGTTTTGTTTTATTTTGTTTTACCAAAGAATATAGCATGTTGGTTATGGTTTTCATTTGTATGAATGTATGTACTTATATATTTAAATATATATGTCTTGAACTGTGAGATAGGCAGCATATACAGTGCATTCAAAAAGTATTTTTAGATGGCTGTTCACTGACAGTCACCATCCAACCTGCCTGATCTTGGGAGGAATTGCAAGGAAGAATGGCAGAAAAATCCCCCAATCCAGGTGTGCAAAGCTTGTACACATCATACTAAAAAGACTCGAGGCTGTAATTGCTACCAAAGATGCTTCAACAAAGTACTGAGTGAAGGGTCTGAATACTTACACCAATGTGATATTTCAGTTTTTTTCTTTTTAATAAATTTACAGACATTTCTAATGTTCTGTTTTCACTTTGTCATTATGGGGTACTGAGTGTAGATTAATGAGGGGAAAAAATGAATTTCAACAACTGTAAAATCAGGCTGCAGTATAATGGAATTTATGAAAGTGAAGGGGTTCTGAATGCTTTCTGAATGTATTGTGGGTTTTTTTTTTTTTAATTTGATTTATATGCCGCCCTTCTCCGGAGACTCAGGGCGGCTTACAATGCGCTAAGCAATAGCCTTCATACTTTTGTATGTTTATACAAAGTCAGCTTATTGCCCCCACAAACTGGGTCCTCAATTTACCTACCTTAGAAAGGATGGAAGGCTGAGTCAACCTTGAGCCTTGGTGAGATTCGAACCTGCAATAATTGCAGGCAGCTGATGTTAATAACAGGGTGCTTTAGACCACTGTACTATCCAAGGCTCTTGTGTTTGCTGCCTATCTCACAGTTCAAGGCAAGTATCTTAAAAAATGTAAGTACAGTACATACATACATACATACATACATACATACATACATACCAGGGGTGGGTTCTACTCCTTTACTACCGGTTCGCAACGGGACCACCCATGATGACGTTGTGGCAGGTGGGCGGAGCCTCATGCCGATTTTACTACCGGTTCTATAGAACCGGGAGCAACCCACCACTGATACATACATACAAACAAACAAACAAACAAACAAACAAACAACATAACCAACATGCTATTTTCTTTGGTAAACCAAACCAAAGCAAAATCAGGACATTGCACAAGGAAAGGAAATAAAGATAAAATAATTTTATACTGAGAGCTTTCAGTGTGCCTCTCTGTATCTTTATATCCTTGCAAATCATTATTGTTCTCATAGTGTATATAAATCACTTTATGTATTGATTTCTGCTTTCACCTCTCTCATTCTGAGACTCTTAGAAACAACACCAACCCTGACTTGTTAAATTTTTCCTTTTCTCTAAACACATTCACTCTTCCTTCATATATTTATTTCGCAATTCACTCATCCTTTCTCTTTAAATGCCAAACATCTTAACATTTATTTCATACTGGTCTGTCTTTTCTGAAGGCTTAAATAAATGCACAGAACTAGATACTGAAGTTGATTTACTCTTTGCACCTTACTCAGGGGTGGTATTCACTTACCTTTGCAACCGGTTCGCAAATGTGAGCGTGCACACCTCTTCCATGCATGCTCAGAGGGTCAAAAATGGGATGTGATGATGTCTGGGTGGGTGGGCAGAGCCTCCCGCTGCCGGTGCTACTGGATTGCATAATCCGGATAGAACCAGCTGAATTTCACCACTGATCTTACTCACATGCATCATTAGATTATTAAAATTGCATGTGGGTAACATGAGATTTGTAAAAGCAGAAGTTTTTGCTTCTGTAAAAGCGTCATGATGGTACTAAACTATTTCCAATGTTTGTTTTCCCCACCATTCAAAACTTACTTTGGTCTTAAGAAGAAGAAAAGTGGACATTATAGTTAAAAAGATAAAGCTAATAGAAACTAAAGAAAGAAAACAAAAAAAATTAGAAAGTGAAGAAAATAAAAAAGAATAGAAAGATAAATAGAAAAGAAAAAATAAGAATATATTAAAGAGACGGCTATAGATGTGTGTTTTTGTGTGTTATTTTTGCATTGTTACATTCACATACATGATTCGTGTGTGTGTGTGTGTGTGTGTGTGTGTGTGTGTGTGTGTGTGTTGTATGTGTACAGGTTTCTCTTGTGTCTGACTCTAGAGGAGTTGTACTCATCTCTGTTTCCTAGACAAGGAGCCAGTATTGTCTGAAGATACTTTCGTGGCCATGTGACTTTTACCTTCCCACCGAAGTGGTACCTATTTATCTACTTGTATTTACATGCTTTTGAACTGCTAAGCTGGCAGAGTTGGAGCAAGAATGGGAGCCCACCACGTCATATGGTATTTGGGTCTCAAATGTCTAGCCGACAAGCCAGAATATAGGAAAGTCATCGAAGTCATTCTTCTGATTAGCTACTTGTAGTAATCTCTTTTAATTATTAAGGCATCAGTTGGTTTCACAATTAATCAATAGAACAGCTTTCTTCCCAGAGTTATGGGTGCTCCATTGCTGGAGGTTTTCAAGAAAAGATTGGACAACCATTTGTCTGGGATGGTATAGGTTCTTCTGCCTTGGGTAAGGAGTTGAAGTAGAAGACCTCTGAGGTTATTCTGTTCTGTTTTGTTCCATTCCGTTCCATTCCGTTCCGTTCCGTTCCGTTCCGTTCCGTTCCGTTCCGTTCCATTCCATTCCATTCCATTTTCAGTATATCATCTTTTTCCAGATCATTATTGCACTGTGTCATTTTAAAATCCATGTTCAAATTAATTTCAGCCTTGTCTGGCAGAACTTATTTCTCTTGCATAATGTAATTTACATACAATCTATTTATAATGGCAGACATTCTTAAAATTAACTTCTGAGTCCATTGCTCAAAAATATCCTTCAATATATCCAGTGTTAGTGTATTTTGTTCCATTCTGTTAGCGAGTCAAATTTAAATGTACTTCTCTCTTAATTGTAATCATTCATTCCTTCTAGTTCCCTCTATTGTCCAACTTTCAAAGTGCCATCCAATCATTTCCCCCCAGAACTCAGCCATTACCCATGGGAAAGATTCTTATAATTAAGTTTAAAAATCTCACTTCAAATCCATTTGGGTCCTCAGACCATTTATAACTTTCTAAAAACAGCACTCTAATCATCCTTTTGCCATTTATTCCCCCCCTTGAAAAATAATTTTCGCAAAAATAATTTTTCTAAGTCCTTAAATTCATACTTATAACTACTTTCACTAACAAGTGCAGAAAACGGACCCAGCAAAATGCATAAAACCTGCCCTCCTAAAGCTTTTTAATGCTTAAAAACTAGCAAAAATTAATTCCAAAGGTGATTAAGAGGTAAGCTTCAGGTGAGATTATTCTCCATAAAGGTCATATAATCATTGTGAGCTTAGATAGGATCCTTTAACTCTCAGCCACTCACACCCAACTGACATCAAAAATGTTAGTTCCTGTAGTCTACCTGCAAAGCGAGACTACAAAAATACATTTGAGCCAAGAGTGGGTTCTACTTACCTTTACTAGCGGTTCGCAACGGGGCTGTGCTGTCTCGCTTCATCGCACGCACGTCTGGGTCAGTGGGTGGAGCCTACCACCGGTTTTACTACCGGTTCTTGCGAACCAGTCCGAACTGGGGGCAACCCACCACTGATGTGAGCTATTTTACAATCTCTCCTTTTTCCAGAAAGATTTCTCCAGTCTGGATCCACAAATTATCTGTCTTAGTTTTGTCCCAGCTCCCTCAGGGAGGTCTAGTTCGCCGTGTGCTCACCGGACATTTGCAAATAGCTCTAGCATCTCTACAGATGCTACCACACACTGCTTCAGTTAATCCTTAACTTTAAAACGTATTTGTACTTATGTCTGATAAACCATATCCTTGAATAATTGGAGTATACGTATCATTTTTTCAAAGCCACTTCTTGGAATCACAGTTCACCTTAAAATAAGACAATGGAATTTTGATCACTTGGAAATTTCAAGTAAATTATGTTGGTGTTTAGCACTAATGAGGACTAGGCAATGTAATTTATACTCATGTTGTTACATTCACAAAAAATGCCTGTTTGTTTGTCTCTTTATATAAGGAGATAAAGGCAATTAAAATAACTTCTACTTCAAACAATGTCTAACAGATGCTAAATAAAAAAGGTTATGGACAAAGACTGAGTTATTGTAAAAATAAAACACAAATATTTTACAGATTTATATAATAAAACACTATAACATTATTTTGCAACACAATGAGTGCCACCAAATGTAGCAATCCTGCAGGTAAAGTTGGAAAAGGGGTCAGTTAATAAATAAGGCAATCAGCAAGGCAATTCTTTGGCTTAGAATTCTTTATATAACTTGAAGTAATGAAGCGTGCCCTAAACAAATTAATTTTGATAACTAAGGTGGCCACTTTCTCTTTATCTCCTTAATTCTGTACATAATTACTTTGGACTTTAGAAATGAAGACGAACATTGTTCACTTCTAACTGCAATGTCACCAAATTACTAAAATGTGCATCATTATTATAATGCAAAGTCTACCTTTTTGTTTTTCCTGTCAGAATTCACATTTCATCAGTTATCCCCCTTTGGTCTTCACTTATAGTAGAGAAACTCCTATGTGACAGGAAGAAAAAAAAAATGTCCCAAGGAGTGTTATGGGGTCCGTCAGCATTTCTTTTGTGAGCCCCAAAGTGGATAGGGCTAAATAAATATTTTGGTTTTCAATACTGCTACCAATAGCCTCCCACCGGCCAATTCGCTCCCACAGAGAGGGGCTCCTCCGGGTGCCGTCGGCCAAACAATGTTGGCTGGTGACCCCCAGGGGGAGAGCCTTCTCTGTGGGGGCTCCTGCCCTCTGGAACGAATTGCCCCTCGAGATACGGAGGATTCCCGACTTACACACCTTCAGCTGGGCCCTCAAGATGCTTTTATTTCATCGAACTGGGCTGGCCTAATTTTTTAAAAATACATTTTAATTGCTAATTCGTAATTTTAACTGTTTTAATGGGGTAGTTTCATTTTAATTAGATGTGGGCCAAAATATTTAATATCTTTTAAAATTGCTTTTAAATTTTATATGAGTGTGTTTTAGTTGGCTGTACACCGCCCTGAGTCCCTCCGGGGGAAGGGCGGGATATAAATTAAATTAATAAATAATAAATAAATAAAAGTTTGGAACTCCTACTTGCTGAGTCACTGGCCACAACCTTGAATCAGAGAGAGATTGAAATCCTGGACAGTGCTGCACTTATACGCTCTCTCCTGGCCCATTGGCCCTGACACTCCCCGTGGTTCACGGAGGAACTGAGGATGCTGAAAAGGGTCGAGAGCAATGGTAAAATCAATTTTTTTTTACTACTGTGGGCGTAGCTTGGTGGGCGTGATGTGGCTTGGTGGGCATGGCTTGGTAGGCATGGCAAGGGAAGGATAGTGCAAAATCTCCATTCCCACCCCACTCTGGGCCAGCCAGAGGTGGTATTTGCTGGTTCTCCAAACTACTCAAAATTTCCGCTACTGGTTCTCCGAACTGCTCAAATGTAATGTTTGAGAACTGTTCCCCATAGTTCACAGGAACTATGAACTAAGAGGAAGCTGCTCCCTCCATTGTGTAGACTAAGACAGAAGATTGCAGGCTTCTGTGCAAGCAGAAGCATTTCCCCTGATTATGAAGAAGGGAAAATAAAAATAAGCAAATCACCCTGAAGGGCAATTGTCAGTGCTCAAAGATGCATCCTTGTTACTCTGCTGCTGCTACAAGAATCCACAGGGCTCCAGTTTTAATGTGGAGTTTGTATCTCATGGTAGGACTCTATTTCTCTCTCCTTCTCTTTCTGCGGTGAACATTTTGTGCATGGATAGTTCTCTAACTATGTATACATTGGCTTAGATACTGCATTCTACCTTTGTGCATAACACACTGGGGGCATAAATTCCAGTTTTCAATTTCCCACCTATTTTCTCCTTAATTTATGTTTTGCATCTCAGAGCAGCTGTCTCCGTCTAGTAGGTATCGAAAGGCTAGTGTTGCTGAATTTGATAAGATGAATCTCATCCTCATCCACAGTAATAGGAATGGGAATATCAAGAAAATGAAAATCACAAGTTCATTTTTTCTCTTTAAAAAATCCATAAGGGATTTCTAAGTAATTTCCTGTAGATATTGTCTTTTCTCTAATCAAACAAGTCAATTTACCCATTTCAGCAAGTTCTGTGATCTTCACCAACCATTCCTCCACTGTAGGTATTATCATCAATCTTTCCATACACAAAGAAAGTTTTGTAGAAAGTTAGCACCACCCCTCTCCTAGAAGAATGAAATATTTTAGGAAATATTAAAAAGGCAGAATATTATACCTCCCTGGATGAGAAAAGGAGAAACATGATCTTGGAAAGCAGTCCCCATCTTTGTCAATAGCCCCAGAAAGACTGGGCCATCCTGTCTACAAAACAAAAGACCTTCCGCCTCAGGGTAATAGAATAATAGGTAATACCCTCATGAGTCAAACGAGGGCAAAGCCATTAAGCCATAATAGGAATTGGCCAACACCCTTTCAGAACACAAGCCCCTTCATTGCATCATCACCCTCCAAGTTTCAACAAAAACTGGAAGCTCAGATAAAGTTAGCTATGACCCCTGCATAGACCAATGGGAGTCTGACAACAACCAAATAGAATACATGCCCTTGCCACAGGAACAGGAAGCTCAAGGGCAAGGCCCAAGAGAGGGTATAAATACCTCTCACTCTCCACTCCATGCGCTCAGCTGTCCAGGACCTAAAACCCATGTGGTCTTCTTTACCAATAAACCATCTTTCTAATCAGCCTCCATGTTTCCAGTGTCTTTCTCCCCACTTGGAACTGAACCAGATGGATATTTCTTCCAACAGTTTCTTCTGACATCCATTTGTGCTAATCTGACTACAGGATGCTAGGGTTCTTTGCTGGATGGCTGCACCTGAAGTTGGATTATAACTATTTTTTTTAAATGTGAATATATATTTGTGGGCTGTATAGGATTGTCTAGTTCAAACACAAAGCATATGTCTATTATAAACAGTCCCAGTCTGGCAAAAAGACTTCATGAATAATTCATTCATTTCATGTACTGACACATACCTGGGGCCGGGAGGAAAATTCTTGCAGTAGGCCGCATCAGGCCAGCTAAGCTTCAGTGGGACAGATGCGGTTTCTTCTTTCATATAATGTTTTCCATGTTTATATTGCATTCTTTCCAAGCTTTTCATCCAACTGTTTATTTGCTTTGATTAAAAACTTCCCTCCCAGCCTAGTCATTTTCAAAAATAAAAGTATATTTTATAAGAGTATAAGATGCACCGGAGTATAAGACGCACCTACCTTTTTTGTTGAGGAAAAGAAGAAAAAGAAATCTCCCTCTGCCTCTGCCTCTGCCTCTGCCTCTGAGCAATTTTGCCTCAGTGCAGCAAACAGCAAACAGCCTGCTTTACTTTCATTTTCATTTTCAGCATAGCTTGATTAGCACAAGAAGAAAAAAATCTGCTCCAGCAATTTACTTCTTTGCAGCAAGCAGCAGAGCCCTGCGCAAAACAGCTGAGAGCAAATCAGCTGAGAGTCGGGAGGCCGATCCAATCCACTTGTGCTAATTAGGCTGTGCTGAAGCTGAAAGGAGCTGTTTTTTCTTGCTGTTTGCTTGCAAGGAGGTAACTGCTGAGAGGCAGAGGCTGAAGGGTGGGTGCCAGTGGTGGGCACGGCTACATTCGGTGTATAAGACGCACGTAAATTTTCACCCCCTTTTAGGAGGGAAAAAGGTGCGTCTTATACTCCAAAAAATATGGTATTAAGCAATGGTGAAATGTAAAATTTGTTACTACCAGTTCTGTGGGCATGGCTTGGTGGGGGGTGGGGGTGTAATATGATTGAGTGGGCATGGCCAACTTTTTTTTTAAACTTTTAAAACCATTTTTTCTACAACTTCTTTGGCTGAAGAGGTTGTAAAAAATGCTTTTAAAAGTCTCTGACGATCCCAGCTGAGTTGCTTGATCGGCAGAGGCTTTTTTTTTAAGAAACATTTTTTCTACAACCTTTTCAGACGAAGAGGTTGCAGAAAAAAATACTTTTAAAAGCCTCTGATGATCCCAGCTAAGCCGCACGATCATCAGAGGCTTTTTTAAAAAACTTTTAAAAGCATTTTTTCGGCTGAAGAGGTTATATAAAAAATGCTTTTAAAAATTAAAAAGAAGCCTCTGATGATTGCGCGGCTCAGCTGGGCATGGAGGGGGCAGGGAATTTTGCTATTGGTTCTCCGAACCACCCACCACCATTGCTATTGGATTGGGCGATCCGGTTTGAACCGGGAGCATTTCACCCCTGGTATTAAGTATGGTCTTAAGCTATTAAAATGACATGCATTCCATTCGAAAGAAGGAAAGAAAGTGCATTAGATCAGGTGGAAAAAAATTGAGCTATAATAGTTTTCTGTCAAAATATATTTGATTTGTAAATAGAATTTGCTTATTATTTCTCACTGTGGCTTGCCTTCAGAATATCTGAGTTGAATACCAGAGTTGAATTCGAAACCTTATTTACTTAAGGATTTATTCATTGATCTTTGATTAATTCTTTGTTCATAGATTAAAAGGAAAAAAAAATCCTGTACCAATCGCCTACTTTTAAAGTGCTTGTATGGTTGAACAAAATAAGAATAATTATGATTTTTATTAGTAACATTGAAATACAGATAACATTTGGAAATTGTGAACATTAATCCTTACCAGTATTCCATTGAGACTGAATTTCAATAAGTTAATTTTATATTGTATGCAGTGTTTGGATTTTAATTCCAAACCTAATTTGCCAAATGGCATTGTATTTTTCCCTAAGGTATGTCTCCATAAGACAGTGGTAATTTCAAAGTAGCATTGTGCTTAAGCCCTGGGCAATTATGAAAGATTTGCATTTGTGGGAAATCAATAATCAACTCTGAAGGATTTCTGATTATTTATTTCCAAGATAGGATTCATGGGAGCATGACAGTGCTCCCAAGAATACCAAACATATGTGTCACTCCGAGTCATAAATATCCACTTATTATGCAAGTAAACAGCAGGCCTGAATTAAAACTTATTTATATAATTTTGTGTGGTTTTGTCTTGATCTACCTTGAGCATGTTTTCAAATGGAATTTAATAAATTCCAAAGCAATACATCAACAAAAATGTTTGATGTTCGATGATCAGAAGTCTGCAAATAGAGAACCAAAATGAATAAACAATTAATACTGGGGCTGTACCAATCTTTGAGTGGGTGCTTTGCTTCATAATGGAATTATAATAAGTAAAGCACTTCTTTAATAGCATTTTACAAAGCAATTCTCGCTTTGCTTCTAAGAACAATCGAAGTAATCACATTGCCTCTTTTCTCAACTGGCACTTGGAATGTGGAGAAGCTCTTTCAAAGACTTTTCAAATACTTGGAACAATTCCTGGTTTGGTCAAGGCTGTGAAGTGACATGAAGCAACATGCTGAGGTAAAAAGCATTGTCTTTTGCCTTGAAAAAAAATCATACTGCCTTGATGGCACTAATAAGCTTTTCACGATGAATCAAAGTGGCCTTGCACAGGCCTATTAAATACATTGAAAGAAATGCTTGCGGAAAATAAGGATTTTTTCCCCCCAGGAGTGATTCATCAATCAATGTGATTCATCAATCAATGAGCTAGTATGGGATTATTTCTTAGTCTTATCCTAAAGTTATAGATTTTACTCAGATGAACACTGTTGACTTTCATTGTGGTTTTGAGGATTTACTTTCTAAAACAAATACAGAAGATAAATAAATATCTGTTGTCCCTTCTTGAGAGAAAGCATCTTGGTCCATTGAATGAGCAATTTTGAACGAGAAGACCTGGTTGGATCTCAGTTAAACACCTGAGCAGCATTTGCTTGCTCTCCCTTGAACCTGTGGCTTCTTTCTCTCTGAACTCTCTCCAGAAACCAAGTCAGATATAGTTAAACCCCATTTTTCCTCACAGATTTCCTCTTAACCCTTCCAGCATGCATCTATCCTTAAGTTTCCATTTGTTAAAGAAAGCAATTGTAACGGTATGTGACAATGACTTTGGGCAGGGGTCAGCAACCTACGGCTCTGGAGCTGCATGTGGCTCTTTCACCACTCTGCTGTGGCTCCCTGTCACTCAAAATATGCGTCAGAACCGCCAATGTGTGACACAATTTATTGAGCTTTTCAACTCCCAGTTAGGCCAACCATGGATAAATCCAAGAAAAGAAAAGTTTCAGAAGAAAACAAAGTTTAATGCAATTACATATGCAATTACATAGGCACGGGAAAGGTTTTGTGGCTCCCGGTGTTTTCTTTTCTGTGGGAAACGGGTCCAAATGGCTCTTTGAGTGTTTAAAGTTGCAGACCCCTGACCTTGGGAGATAAGAGGAAGAGCTGCGGCCTAGACATTGGTTTCATAAATGAAATTTGAGTCCAAAAGAGGAGAAGGTGATGAAAGTTTCTCAGAACAGATCCTCCAGAGTTTTCCGGAAAGTAAAAATGAGGTACAGGAGGGATACTTTCAAACTTGCAAGATTCTGTTTCTGTGACCTGACAGTAAAGATAGAGCTAGTTCTCATGAGTGTACTTTTTGTCTGGACTGCTTTGCAAGTCTAACAAGAATGGAATGACTTACTGGTATAGCCAGTTACATTCTCTAATATAATATAAAATAAAGACTTTGTCTAAGCTCTAGGCTTCTACTAATCACGAAGAGTTATGGCTGGTGTCATCAACAGCAGCATAGTCATATAACATTAATTTAAGCATAATAAATAATTAACCTAGAAACAGAGTTGCTTGCACCAAGCTTCATATATTCCTAAGGGAATGAATTTCTCAATATCCAGATATTTCAGTTTTTCAGCAAATTACTTTTGCATATGCATAGCATTTTGTGTTAATATGCCTGTTGTCCCACTAAATCCAACAATCTTAAGGCAATCAGTACTATAAAGACCAAAATGTTGCAATGATTTTTTAAAGCAGGAGGAGGAGGAGGAGGAGGAGGAATTAGGCTAGATTTTTAGTCCTACAGTCCTACATCTCCTCGGGTACGCCTTGTTTCAAATGTATTGAAATAGTCTTGAAAATTATTCATAACTGAAAAAGTAAGATATAACAAAATGAAAATATTATTTTTATTCAAGCAATAATAAATAAAATACCAGAAGATTAGAATGATATAAACCAGTCAATAAACTTTATAAGAGTTAAAAATATGTGGGGGGGGGGGATGGTCTATAGTTAGCAGAAAATATCACCAACATGAAAACATTTTCCACCATGTAATTCAGAAAAAAATAATAATTTGGGAGCTGAGTTATGCAGTAGCATAAATCTGGAGCAAATATAACACTAATGGAATTTGAAACGTAGGCCTTTGTGAAAAAGGCAACATTTGTGGCAGTGGAGAATACTAACTTGCCTGTTAAAGATTACTTTAAAGAGAGATTAAAAAAATATTCTGAGAGATCAGCAATTGTGCAAGAAGCATTCCATTTCTTCTGAATGGTTTTTGATCCCCTCTGGTAATATCAGCAAATGTTGAGGGCTATGCACGACATAATACCATCTGTGACATGATATAGAAATCCTTGAGAAACAATATTTCGCATAATCTGTTGTGCAATTGTCCAGCAACAGACAGTCATCAGTCTTGAGTCCCTTCACATCTATAAGAAATCTAAGTCCAGCTCACCTTGAATTCCATTGGCTCTTATCCTCTGCCAATTTGCTTTGACCTTTAGTAGTTCAGATTCTTGTAGAGAGTGTTAGCATGCAATCCACCTGTATTCCTTTGACCCACCTTGACTCCCAATTTCCTCCGTGTGACAACGAGGCAAGTCTTGTTAGCTAAGCATTCTCCCTTCATTGCCGATGTTTTTCCATGGTGATGATGTATGAAGTCCAAAAACAGAAGAGAGGGACTCTGGGACATACAGGATTAAAGAATATCAACTTTAGTGGGGAAAATATGGTAAAGGAACATAAAACAGCAATTAAGAAAATTTCAGAAGTAAAAAAGGGAAATTTTGCTGCAAGTTAACTGTGGCAGCCTCCTATTTCATGAGCCATCCAGGAGAACATTGTGAAGATGGATGTCACTGTCTGAGGTATCACCTGCTATTCAATCCAATCCTGCCATATGATAATCACTTTTCCCTAAAATGGAAGAAATACTTTCATGGGGGAAGGAGTGTCAGGGATTGTGTTGTGGCTCCGACCCCCGAGCCCATCGTATCGGAGGAAGAAGGCTCCGAACATGAAGGAGAAGAGCCGGCCAGGCCTCCCTCTCCCAGCCCCTCCTCTCTGGCAATTCCTCAGGTGTCGGCTGAAGGAGAGGAGATTGGCCAGGAGCCAGGTGTCTCCGATCTGTCGGAGAGTGATGAGGGAGACAAATTGTGGCTGGATCCACGCCTGCGTCGGTGTGCTAAATGGTCACAGCAGATGAGGAGGCATGCCAGAGATTGAGCTGAGTCACTGGACCACACCCCACAGGCTATATAAGGGAGGGTGATGGCCATTCCAGCTCTGTGACGGACAAAGCAAAAACTCTTGCCCTTTTGGACGAACAAAGCCTCATCTGTTGGGGATTTCTGTTACTGGACTACTTCAAACTGTCTGTATTTCTGTGTTATCTGGTGAAGGGACAACCCCTCCTTCTTGAAGTAAAAGCTCTTGGCAGGCAGCTGCTGCGTTGCTGCCAAGTTTTGATAACGAACCTTTGACTGTTTTGAAACAATTATTTAACCCTTTGAGGTGGGTGTTTGTGCGTGTGGGAGATGGGGACAGAACAGATTGGTTGAAGGTAACAAACTATTGTTTTCCCTTTTCGTTTATTAAAAAAATGCAATTTATACTAAAGTTGAGGCAGTAGAAACATTATTTTATGAATTTATTTTATTTGTATCCCACATTTATTATTTTTATAAATAAATCAAGGGGGCAAACTTATTCAACACACCTTTCTCCCCCTATGTTCTCTTATAACAACAATCCTCTGAGGTGAATTTTGCTGACAGAGAGTGACTGGCCCACTTTCATCCAGGAGACTTTATTTTAAAATAAATTTTTATTAGAGTGTAAATATTAAAAAAACATAACATGACATACACACAACAAACATTTATACAACATATAAACAAAAAGAAATTATATTTCCTTCTTAAGCATTGTTTCAGAGTGACATTTTGCTTGTTATATATTTCTTCCCCTCTCCTTAGTCTAATGACATTTGCTATACCGGTAATATTTCCCCTCTAGATTTTTTGTTTATTTCTAATTTTTAACCAATTATACCATTTATTCCATATTTTGTAGTAATCTGATACTTCTCATTCTTGTATTTCTTTGGTTAACCTGTCCATTTCAGCGCATACTAGAATTTTTTCTATTAAATCTGTTTCGTTTGGCGTTTTTTCTTGTTTCCAATTTTTTGCATATATTATTCTTGCAGCTGTTAGTATGTGAATTGTGAGATATTTAATATCTTTAGGGTATGATTTATTGAAAATTCCTAGTAAAAACATTTCTGGTTCTTTATCTATCTGTGTTTCTGTTATTTGTTCCAACCATTTTTTGATATTAGACCAACATTTCTTTGCTGCCGGGCATGTCCACCATAAATGATAGAAGGTTCCTTGTGTCTTCTTACACTTCCAGCAGATCAGACTATTTTGGGGTTGTATTTTTGCCAGTCTGGTTGGAGACATGTGCCACCTATAAAACATTTTCAGTTGGTTTTCCTTGTACGCCACTGCTCTTGTTAATTTTATATTTACTTGCCAAAACTTTTCCCATTTTTCCAAATTTATTGTATGTTTGATGTTTTGAGCCCATTTAATCATCGTTTCCTTGACTGTCTCTTCTTCCATTTTATAGCGTAAAAGAAATTTGTAAATTCTGCTGATTAGTTTGTTTTCTGAATCTAATATAATTTTGTCTATTTCTTGTTTTTGTTTATGAATTTCATATATTTTTATGTGTTCTCTATATTTAGATTGTATTTGGGTATAAGTCCACCAATCTATTTCCCTATCTAAGTCTGTCTCCAATTATTGTTTTGTCTTCAATTTACCTTGATAGTCAATTAAATCTTTATATCTAATTATTTTTGTCTTATCTGTTAGATTTGGGTGTCTAATTGATTCTACCAGTGATAACCAACTTGGTATTTTCATATTGTGTTGTTTTTTAATTTTAAGCCAAATTTGTAGTAATGAGTTTCTTATTGTATATCTTTTGAAGTATGAATGTGTTTTGTATCTTTCATCCCACATAAAGGAGTGCCAGCCAGTTTGAAGTTTGTGTCCCTCAATTGTTAAAATTCTAGGATTTTTTAATTCTATCCAGTCTTTGACCCAAGACAATACTGCTGCTTGATAGTATGTCTCCCAATCTGGAAGTGCAGCTCCTCCTTTATCTTTTGTGTCCTAAAGCAGCTTAAATTTTATTTGTGGCCTTTTCCCTTGCCATATGAATTTAGATGTCATTTTATTCAAATTTTCAAAAAATGATTTATCTATTTTTATTGGAGTAACTTGAAACAGGTATAAAAATTTAGGCAGTATAGTCATTTTAATGGCCGAGATTCTTCCTAGGAATGAAATGTGTAAGTTTTTCCATTTTTCTAAATCCTTCCTTGTTTGTTCTATTAGTTTATCATAATTATTTTCTTTTATTGCTGAAGTTCTTGTGGACAACCAGATTCCTAAGTATTTTATTTTTTTCGTTGTTTGGATTCATTCAGGTGACTTTCATAGCTACTTTTCATTTTAACCCTTTCATCTATAATAGCAAGAGGGGGAAAAAAAGGAAAAACAGAAACAAATGTATGACTTCTATACATGTATAATTATGACTATATACTTATAAATGTATAATGAATATTTTGAAATTTTGTTATTAAGATAATTCGTTTCCATTTAAAATTCTCTGAGACAGTTTCTGAATAAAACAAAGTACCGTAGTAAGGAAGGAATACTATTTTTGAAACTAGAGTGCCACTTGTACAATCAGAAAATTCATACATGACTAATGATTGTCATTATTAATGTAAATAGACTAAAGAGTGCCTGGTAAAATTCTGCTGGTTTGGGACCACAGATTAACCCCTTCCTTCCTTCCTTCCTTCCTTCCTTCCTTCCTTCCTTCCTTCCTCCTCCTCCTTCTCCCTCCCTCCCTCCCTCCCTCCCTTTCCTCCTCCTCCTCCTCCATCATCATCATCAGCCAAGGTTAGTTAGATGCTAGTCTCAGGCCTTTAGGCTAGAATCAGAAAGTTGGAAAAAAAATCCAGAAGAAAACAGCATAAAATCAACTATATGGTTGCCAAGAAGCTGCATGATATGTGGTAGTCCCTCAAAGTCAAGCTGAACTTTTTGCCATTTACTTTAAAAGATTCAGTCTTGGATAAAAATGGGGCTTTTCAGAAATTTGCAGTATTTTGCTTGACAAATAGCAGCTGCAATGAAATATCACTTTAAAAGTGTAACCCAAGGCTGCAATACAGAGAAGGTGAAAAATTAATTAGTTATCCAAGCAGACAGCTGAATTTGCTCTTACAGAGCCCATGAACAAAGCTAAGGACACTGAAAGGACTTACATAAACCGTACTCACTCAAAATCTTCAGCAGTGTTTATCCAACAGTTTCATCAGATCAAAAGTGCTGTTTGTAAAGATAATAATATGAATATAAATATGCAATCAGGTGTATAATAAATTAGACCCAGATGGCAATTGGAATCCACAAATATTTCATCATCCCATCTGTCTTCATCTACTGAAATTATTTTACAGTGATTTCAGAAATTTAGAATTTCAAGATTCATTAAAAGGTAAAGGTAAAGGTTCCCCTTGCACATATGTGCTAGTCATTCCCATCTATAGGGGGCAGTGCTCATCTCCGTTTCAAAGCTGAAGAGCCAGCACTGTCCGAAGACATCTCCGTGGTCATGTGGCTTGCATGACTAAACGCCAAAGGTGCACGGAATGCTGTTACCTTCCCACCAAAGGTGGTTCCTATTTTTCTACTTGCATTTTTTTACGTGCTTTTGAACTGCTAGGTTGGCAGAAGCTGGGACAAGTAACAGGAGCTCACTCTGTTATGCGGCACTAAGGATTTGAACCACTGAACTGCCGACCTTTCGATTGACAAGCTCAGTGTCTTAGCCACTGAGCCACCATATCTCATTAAGTTTCATTAGCAATGCTATTAAAAAAATCATGGAACATTCTTTATCAGAGAAATGACTTTACAGATTTCCAGATTCACACAATTGTGTAATGGCATGATTATAAAAACAAGACATGACATTTTGTATTCCTGGAAGAACCTACTGCACATAATCATTGTTTTGACAAATGAATATTGCCTGGGTTTAAAGTATATACAAAAGGAACTAAAATAAATTAGTCTTAAAATGTCAATGGATTGCATACTTTATGATTTTTGGTTTCTGAAAGGAAATTTTGGCTGGATTACATTTATTTTTACAAAACATTCTGCTCAAAACAAACAACCGCGTTAAAAGATATATTTTGGATATAAATGGCTTCTTACAAGTTTTATTTTTACATAAGATGTATAATTCTACCATTTCATAGCAATGTTGATAGTCCGTTTAACACTAAAGACGAAAGGAGAGATTGATCTTACTTTTCACATACATCATGCAACTTACCTCATTGATTTTTGCTCTCTGTTCTTTAGATTTAGTTATCTGATAAAATGAAACTATTAGTGAACCTAAAGCTGCATGAAGATGTTTGATACTCTTTCATGCCCTTACTACAGAGGTCTTCAAACTTGGCAGCTTTAAGATTTGTGGACTTCAACTCCCAGAATTCTCTGGCCAGCTATGCTTAAAGCTGCCAAGTTTGAAGACCTCTACCTTATTGTATGAGAAAGGAGTGACAGAACCTGGGGTGGAGTTAAAGGAGAGATCTGCCCAGAGTCTATGTAACATTGGTTGGATTCAGCCAGTTCGCACCAATTTGGGAGGACCGGTTGTTAACTTTCTGAGCAGTTTGGTGAACTGGTTGCTGGAAGAAATCATTAGGGCAGAGAACCGATTGTTAAATTATTTGAATCCCACCACTGCTATGTAACCAGGTGGATTAAGACCATCCCCCACCCCCAATTCAGTCTTCTGTATTCTGACCCTAATCTAACTCCAAGCAGGTGCTAACCATTAGCTAAGAAGATTTCTGTGCATAGGGTGTTTAGCAATAAATCTGTTTAATTGGGCCTAGTGGATCTGATCTTTCATGCCTGACATTTAGAACTACTGCATTATTTTTACATGTGTGGCAAGCAGACAATTCATATGCCCATTGATTATTTTGGACATAGTGATAGTGTTTTTCTATAAAGTAGACTGTCTCTTCAGTTGGGGGATATTATTGCTTATGTCCCATTTTCTGTAACACAGAAGTGGTTTGTAATTCTTGTACGCTGAGGGATGATTCAAGTGCAATATATTTGTGTTTAAACAGCATTTATTATATAGACTGAAAACATACAGGGATCCTACAAGTCCCCCCAGACTGCACAGTCCCTGAGCTTTATAATTCCTTAGTAAGGCCACACCTGGAATATTGCATCCAGTTTTGGTCACCACATTACAAAAGAGATGTTGAGACTTTGGAAAAAGTTCAGAGAAGCGCAGCTAAGATGATTAAAGGCCTGGAGACTGAAACATATGAAGAATGGTTGCAGAATTTGGGTTTGGCTAGTCTAGAGAAAAGAAGGACTGGGGGGGGGGGGGGGGACATGATAGCAGCATTCCAGTATTTGAGAGGCTGCCACAAAGAAGAGGAGGTCAACTTATTTTCCAAAGCACCAGAAGGCAAGACAAGACATGATGAATGGAAACTAATCAAGGAGATAAGCAACCTAGAATTAAGGAGAAATTTCTTAACCAATGTAACAGCTTGTTGTATGTGCTTCATCACTGGAAGTTTTTAAAGAAAAGACTGGATGACCACTTGTCTGAAATGGTATTGGGTTTTCTGCTTGAACAGGGGGTTGGACTAGAAGACCTCCAAGGTCCCTTCTAACTCTATTATTCTGTGTCCTGTGTTCAACGCAAATCTTAATTAAAACTTGGATGGTACAGCCAAGATTGTATAAACTGAGAAAGGTTGTGGAGATGATAAGGAAGAAGGCAATCCATTCAGATTAGGGTCTTTAATCATATTCTACCACATAGCATTGTGGAACTGCCATAGTTCAGGAGTAGAGTATCTAATGCATGCTGAAGCTTTCAAGGTGATCTCTTTTCTCTTTAGATAGGGCTGAAATGACAGCCCTGAGCTATAAGGGCTAATGTCTTATTTGGTTTTTTTAAAAAGTTCCCTATGTTGTTATATTATACAATCATGCAGGGCCACCCCACAGACTATTTTCCACAAGTCAGTGAAGTCAAAGGAAGGCAAAGAGAGTTTATCGGAGATCGTCCATCAGGACACCTGCAGCTACTAAGACATAGCCATTCATCACTGTCTCTTGAATAAAGAAAGTTTTTATAAGTAGTCTAATGAGCTTAATTCCCCAACCTGACAGAACCTAGCCCCAGGAAGCAGAGGTCTGAAATATTGTTCTTTCATTTAAATCTTTTATGAAAATTTACTATTTTGGGAAGAAGGGGAGAAAGAGATTTAAATGGTATGGGGTATATGTTTCATTGTTCACTGCTAAGTAAAACAAAGGGTCATTTTAATTTGATTTATGGGCTAAATTTAATGGAAGACTAATATGTTAATAGCTTATTTAAATCAGGGCAAATGAATTTGCATCTGGTATTGCTTCTCTACCCCATTGAGATATCAGTGCCTCAATAATCACCCGTCTGCCCTCCTAGGTATCTCTTCAATTTCAAGGATTTTATTTCACCTCCTGAAGAATTTATTATGTGTCTACAGGGTATAAGGATGGGAGCAGAGTGACACCTTAATATAACGTATTATCGAAAGATCTTTGTTATCCTTTCATGGGCAAGTCACTATAAAACAGAACGAGAATTTATTACCAGGAATTTGCAAAAGCAGCACTGGGCAGCTGTAAAAGGAAGTAGTTTTTTTTTTTAAGAGTCATGTACCCATTGCAAATCCCATCCTATTTGTGAACTTGCAATGCGATCCAAATTGACTGTGAGTTTACAATGCAGTAAAAACATAAATATAAGAACAATTGCAAACATAAAACAATTTAAAATTCCAAAAATTAAATACAGCCTAAAACAAACAAAGAAGGGATTGTGTGGAATGGGAGTGGTCCCTTTTCCATCACTGCACCAACCTCTTCCACCCTAGCATGCCTCCATCAGGGCCCCAAGCCAACCAGCAGAGCCAGGTTTAAGCCCTTTCAAAAGGCCAGAAATGTGTGGGGTGGTTCTCATCTCCCAGTGGCGAAATGTTCCACAGGGAAGAGGCCACAGCAGAAAAGGCTTTTCTCCTAACCCCTGGAGAAAAAAAGAATTACAGGGTTAAAAACTAAACACAAAGAAATATAAAACAAAAGGGAAAAAATAATAAGGAACAAAAATAGGAAATATAGAAAGATAAAATTAAAAAGTATTATTATTATTTATTATTATTATTTATTAGATTTATAGACCGCCCTTCTCCCCGAAGGGACTCAGGGCGGTGAACAGGGAAAGATAAAAAACATAGATACAAAAATTTAAGAACCAATTTAAAACCAGATTAAATAATTGCCCCAACAATCTAAAACCCATTACAAAATATTAAAACCCCAAATTTAAAATTTAAAAATTATAAAATTAAAATTTTCATACAGAAAGGGAAGAAATTAGGCCAGGCCCGCCTGACGAAACAAAAAAGTTTTTAATTCACGGCGGAAGGTATGAAGATCCGGGATCCGCCGAATCTCTGGGGGGAGGTCGTTCCAGATAGTGGGTGCCCCCACAGAGAAAGCTCTCCCCCTGGGGGCCGCCAGTCGACATTGTTTGGCCGACAGCACCCGGAGGAGCCCCTCTCTGTGGGAGCGTACCGGTCGGTGGGAGGCTATTGGAGGTAAGTGTGTAAGTGTGTAAGTAAGTGTGGGAAGTCATCCCTCCCCCCTAGGAAGAATGAAATATTTTGGGAAATATTAAAAAAGGCAGGATAAAATATCTCCCCTGAAGGAGAAATGAAAAAGACTTAAGGGAGGCAGAAATCATCCCCAGTTTCTCTGCCCCAAGCAGAAGCTTTTAGAAATGCAGATTTGGTAATCCATTCAGAAAGACTGGATCAAGACAGAAACTCACATAAGCAACAAACAAAAGATTGACAAAAATTTGCTCAGAAAAACACCAGGATTTGCATTTCCTCTTTTGCCTATAGAACCAGCTATGACCTCTACATGATCCCCATAGGAATCCAGAAGGCATAAAAACCCTCCCGATCAAAACTCCATTTTGTCAGCTGCCCCAGAATCACATGTGATTGTTGGTTCTGCTTCTTCAATAAAGAGAACCTTTCTTTCCAATCAGCGTCCAGCCTCCATTTTATCTCTAGTGCCTTTCTCCCAGCTTGGAACTGGACCTGGATATTTCTTCCAACATAAGTAAGAAATATAATGAAAGAAAGAAAAGGAAATACTTAAAAGAAATGACTTTGATCTTCTTTACAGCAGTGACTAATATAACCCCCTCTTTTCCAAAATTACATAGCACAGTTCCCATATATTTTTAATCGGTACATCCAGATATCACCAATTCATTTTTCCCCCTGGCACTTATGCATATTTTCAACGGTAAGTAAACTGTTTTTGGGGGTGGGGGTGGGGAGGCAGAGTATTAGATTTCTAGTCAAAGGTTATTTACAAGAAATTCTTTAGCATATCAGTTCATAAATAAGGAAGTCATCTGAGATTTTTATATTCAAGTGTGAAACCATTTAAGTGGGGTACACAGCTCTCTCTGAGGCAGATTTACTGTTGAAAAAAGCACCTTGTTTTAAAAGTGAGTATTGCATATTTTATTGGGATTATTATATTTTTAGAATTCATGTGTTATTACAATCATTTGCTATTTACTGCTTACAGGTCACCAGAGAAAGAAAAATTACAGTCTTGCCTATTAAGTTTCAATGGCAAAAGAAAGTGAAACCTAAACACTTAATCAATGGTACAAAAAAACATTTTAGTGATACAACAATGTGATATATGTATTAATGATGACTACACTCATTCATTTAGCTAATACATCTGACTCAGCATACAAAATAATGCCTTAAGATAGATAAATCCTTGGTCTAATGTCACATGACTTTGGGAAGAAATTTTTGGAATGTCCTGTTTCCTGTAATGACCAGCTCAATGTACCTGAGAAGACAACAAGCAGGCTTGAATACAATAATGGATCCATACAAACACAAAGAAAAGAAAAGAGAAGTATTACTGATGGAAGGACAAACATGAAATGGAAAAAAGGAACAATTATTGGTGATTTTAGGTTGCAGTAAGATATATTTTCCAGTAGTAGTGGCAGATTTAGGCATAAACTAAAGAAACTACAGTTTAGGGCCTCACAAAATTTCAGAAAATGAGTTTTCTGATGGTGCAAATTAGTTCATCATTACATTAATAAGAACAATCCTGATTATTTATTTTGTTAGCATTTCGTATATACATAAAGGTATCTTAATATATTTTTAAAAATCATATTTACTTATCATTTCCAGGATACACCCTATGAAAAATATATAGGACAGAGATTATGCCAGCCAAGTGATAAAGTGCAATCAGCAAATGCATTCACTTGGAATTAATTTGTATGTTTCACTTTTAATATCTAGCTATTAAACATGAGAGGCATGTTTATGTTTTCAATATTTTTGGGGTGGGTGGGTGGGATGACCCAACATCTTGTTTTAATACGTATCCTAATGAGACCTTCTAGTATAACTTTTCAATTCAGGGCCTCTAAGCTTTACACTATATAGTTAGGGCAGAAGTGAAATCCACTTACCTTCGCTACCAGTTAGGAAACGGGAGCACGTGGAAGCGTGTGCATGCTACATGCATGTGTGCCTCTTCTGTGCATCCACAGAACCTTCTGCACATGCGCAGATCAGGAGTGGGTTCTACTTACCTTTACTACCGGTTCGCAACGGGGCCGCTCGCAGAAGCATACGCAGAAGCATTTTGATGACGTCGCGGTTGGTAGGCGGAGCCTCCCGCCAGTTTTACTACCAGTTCTATAGAACCAGTGCGAACTGGGGGCAACCCACTACTGGCGCAGATGGTAAAAAACCGGGACATAATGATGTCCTGGTGGGTGGGCGGATCCTCCCACTGCCGGCACTACTGGTTCGGCGAGCCGGATAGAACCGGGGGTGGGTGGGATTTCACCGCTGAGTTGGGGTCTCACCAAGTCTAAATCCAACATTGAGTAGTTTCCTCCAATACAGCACCTTAGTGTGTGCATAACAGCACAGCATAACAGCAGGAGTGCATAACATTCATTTTTTTTAGGTCTATAAGAGAAGAAGAGATGGTTAGAGCCACATCTCCATATGCAAATATTTGGAGATACCAGAAGTTGAGTTGGCTATGCCCTCAGCTTTCATGTTGCCTTGCAGATCTGCTCAAGTGGTTACAAAGCTTCAATTTCTTTTGTTCATATTTATCTCCATAGCCCTTTTCCTGCTGCAGTTGGAAAGATATGCCTAGCAAGAAATCACTAATTAACATGCAACTCCAAGCCTGCCTCAGGAATTGTTTAGGCTTGTTAACAGTGTAAAAGGCTAGATAATAAACTTGTATGTAAGAATTAGGGAAGAATAGTATAATAATCTAGCAAAACAGCCCTGTATTACCAATGAGGAAACAACAATACAGGAAAATCTTCCGTTGTTTGGTGTTATAACTGGCTGAATAGAAGCAGTTATTACAAAAATCATCGAAGTCATAGAAGGGACTTTGAAGATCTTCTAATCCAAAGCTCTGCTAGAACAGGAGCCCCATATCGACAAATGGTTGTCCACTCTATTCTTTAAAACTTTCAGTGATGGAGCACCCCCACCCTCTGGAGGCAAGTCATTTCACTGATTAATTGTGCTCATTGTCAGGACCTTTATTCTTAAATCAGTTTGGATCTCTCTTTTATATCTTCCATATCTTACTTCTTGTCCTGCCCTCAGGTGCTTTGGAGAATAGGTCACGTCCCTCTTCTCTGTGACAGCTCCTCAACTATTGGAAGACTTCTGTTGTGACCAAGGCCCAATGAGTTATGACCAGACACAATCGGTCCTAAACAAACATATTTTATTAGAACAGCTGAGAATTACTTCGTTCTCAGCTTAGTCCAAATTAAGTCCAAAACAAATTCTTCTTAACAGTCCTTCGGCCTTATCACCAACCTTTGTCTTCTTTGGCACCCTGCCAAAGGCTTTTCTTGGCAAAAGTTCAGAAGCAAGAGACGCTGACAAGAAACAAATGTAGCAACATTGCTTTCCTACAAAGATCCCAAGAACCTTTGCTGCTCTTTTAAGCCTTCTGGGAGGGGCCAATCATCTCCTGGCCTTACTCTCGAGTCATCCATTTTGCTTTAGCTGCTCTTGCTTTCTGGCAGCTCTTTAGATGTGTGCACTAGGAACAGGCTCCTCCTGTTCCTCTGCCTCTCTGCTATCCGCCTCTGGAGGCTCCGGAGTCCACACATCGCTCCCAGATGGCTCCATCTCTGCCTCCGACGCAGAGCCCTCATCTGAGCCTTCCCCTGACTCCAGGACTGGCCTATTGTCCACCCCAGCCTCCTCACTGTCTGACTCTGCTGCCAGCTCTACAGACTGCTGGCGGACCACAACAACTTCAATCATGTCAACCCTAGTCCTCCTCTTTGTTTTTGCAATGGTTCGTTGTATGTTTTAGCCTCAAGACCCCTTATCATTTTGTTGTTCTTTTCTGTACTCTTTCTAGAGCTTCAACATCTTTTATGTCATGGTGACCAGAACTGGATGCAGTATTCCAAGTGTGGTCTTTCTGCTGCAGTATAAAGTGGTACTATCACTTCACATGATCTTGATTCTCTCCCTCTGTTGATGCAGTTTAGGACTGCATTAGTTTTTTTGGAAGCTGTCACACACTGTTTGTTAGGATTCTATATGATGTATATAATGTTAGAACCAGTTGTCCAGGCAATATATATATACTGTAACTTTAAGCTGTAAATGTTACATTCTTGCTGAGTCATGCTGTAATGGGATAATGACTAGTTAGGAGTAT
>WNWU01000049.1:16541416-16552913 GCA_012654045.1 Ptyas mucosa | reverse complement strand
ACAGAACAGAACAGAACAGAACAGAACAGAACAGAACAGAACAGAACTTTGGAGGTCTTCTAGTCCAGCCCCTTGCTCAAGCAGGAGACCCTATACCATTTGAGACAAGTCTCTTCTTAAAAACTGTGATGGAATGACAGTGATGGAGCACCCACAACTTTTGAAGGCAAGCTGTTCCACTGGTTAATTGTTCTCAATGTTAGGAGGTTTCTCCTTAATTCCAGGTTGCTTCTCTCCTCGATTAGTTTCCATCCAATTGTTTCTTGTCCTGCCCTCAGGTGCTTTGGAGAATAATTTGACCCCCTCTTCTTTGTGGCAGTCCCTCAAATATTAGAATACTGCTATCAGGTCCCCCCAGCAGAGGTGGGTTTCAGCAGGTTCTGACCAGTTCTGGAGAACCGGTAGCAGAAATTTTGAGTAGTTCGGAGAACTGGTAGTAAAAATTCTGACTGGCCCCGCCCCCATCTATTCTCTGCCTCCCAAGTCCCAGCTGATCAGGAGGAAATGGGGATTTTGCAGTAACCTTCCCCTGGAGTGGGGAGGGAATGGGGATTTTACAGTATCCTTCCCCTGCCACGTCCACCAAGCCACGCCCACCAAGCCATACCCACAGAACCGGTAGTAAAAAAAAATTGAAACCCACCACTGCCCCCCAGTCTTTCTTTTCTCTAGGCTAGCCAAACCCAAATCCTGCAACTGTTCTTCATTTGTTCTTTTTCTCCAGGCCTTTAATCATCCTAGCTGCTCTTCTCTGTACTTACATAGATCATTCCGTGAAAAGGAATGCAATACCATTTATTGAGATCACACTTTTCTCTGCAGCTAGTACATACCATGCAACTACCACGAGGGAAAGCAAGAATTGTTAATTTTTTTTAAAAAAAAAGAAGAAAAAATATCTTAATTTGCATTGATAAAAAAAGAAAGCAGAAAGTTTTCAAGTAAAAGAAATCCTACCAACGATCTGCAAGCTAGCGATCAAATGATTTATTACAGCTATTTACTCTTGTTTGTACTTGGACAGAGCATCTTATATATAGCAATTACCCTCAAGCAAATGATGAGCTAATTATCCCTATACATTGGGGATTCTTTTGTTAGTTGTGAGCTATATTGTGCCAGGAAGACTGCCTAAAAATGTTCCAATTTTAAATGGAAACCAACAGAATTTGCTTCTGCCTTCGTGGATAAAATAAACATTGTTATTTATTTTAACTATTATTATTCTATGTTATATAGCTAATGCCATATTTTATGGCCATTTTCAATTCTACCTTGGAATCTAACCAGCTAGTGCAGAGTAAGGGCATTTCCAAATGTCACCACTTTAGCAGATATGCTGTAGTGCAATGTAGAGTATCCTCCTTTTGGTGCATTACAAGCAATGTGACTTTGTCACCACTAAATAGTTTACACATTCTGGCTGCTGGACCTAACAAGGATCTCCCAGCAAGAAACAGCAGCATGAGTACTGAAAATAAAATAATAATAATAATAAAACCAATAGTTTAATTTAATTTAATCAATTCAATTTGAATGCCACCCTTCTCTGAAGACTCAGGGCGGCTCACAATGCATTTAAAAACGTTATAAAAAACATTTAAGAATTAAAAACATTAAAAACATTAAAACTCATTCACACCATTCATGGCCGGATCTCGCCGGATCACAAGAGCGAGATCAACGGCCCCAGGCCTGCTGGAAAAGCCAGGTCTTCACCGCTTTTTGGAAGGCCAATAGGGTGGGGATGGTCCGGACCTCAGGAGGTAACTGGTTCCAGAGAGCTGGGGCAGCCACAGAGAAGGCCTTTCCCCGCGAGCCTGCATTGTTTAGCTGACGGGACTCAGAGGAGACCAACTCTGTGGGATCTTACTGGTCATTGGGAGTTATGCGGTATAGTTAATGCTGTATTCTGATACATCATACAAAATAAATAAAATAAACTAATATCATCATCTTCTTTTAATGACTCCACAATCCCTTCTGGGGCAGCTAGAGCTGAATGTTTACTGGCCGGATGCCTTTCTTGTCGCCAATGCAGAGTTATATTCAGCAGATATATTCTCAATGTGCCCAGAGAGAGAAATATCTGCCTCTACCTAGGATCGAACTCACAGCCTCCTGCTTGTGAGGCGAGAGCTCCACCTCCCCACCACTCAAATAAAATAAAGTGATAGGCCTATATTAATCTCAGAAATGAAGTGGAAATATAATGATTATCACCGGACTTTAAAATTACTATCATAAGTCATTGAGGACAATCATTGGTCACACAGTGGTGATCTTAGTCACTGGTCTCACAGTATTAATCCTACTGGCATGTAAAGATCAAATAGAGGAGGGAATGACAAGCACTACTAGCCTTCATTCATTGTTTCTGCCTGATATCTGTTTTGGTAGGTACCAAGAGTTCATTCCAAGAATAGCAGAGCACATAACTGGTTTTACAGAAACACAGCTAGAGTTTTTATGTTTTATATGGAGAAAGTCAACATTTGGAAATGCCCTAAGAATGTATCAGTTGACTCTAAATTTGATGATGGACTAAGAACGTATTCAGTTGACCTTAATTGTGATGCCTAGCTACAATATCCTAGTAGTTCCAATAACCAGAGTACTGGACAATGATGAAGAGAATTAAGTTGAGCAGTATCAATTGCTGACTCCTTTCCAATAGTGAGTGTTGAGCTTTTCTCTGGCTACATTTTTTTTTTTGGTCCTAATTGTGTGCTACAGTTCAGTTAGGAGAAACCATCTGGATCTGTGGCTCAACATGTGTCTACATGTCAAACTGGACAAACTACTCTTAAGGAATGAGATTTCAGAATGTTATTTAGATACAGTAAAATATAAACAGGGAAAATGTTTGATGAATTAAAAATCAAGGGTATTATTTTTCATTGTCACAAGAAACTATAAAAATGAACAGATCAGCATTTAAAAATGTACAGTGAACTAGTAATGCAGATAATGAAGTAAGTCACAATAACGTACAATCTTTTTTCAGCATGGTTATGCCTGAAACCTGTAAAAACTAATTTCTGTAGAGAATGGAATGGCTTTGAAGGACGTGAGGAAGAGCTGCTACCAAGACAATGGTCAGATAGAAGAGGCCTGAATCCAGGGAAAGAATGTAATGTGACTTAACACCTCAGACAAACCCCTCCCTTCTTCTCACAAAAATGAAGAGAGGAAAGGGGAAACACAATCAGACTTTCAAGGCTTCTGTTATTATAGCTGTACAATAAATGTAGTATTAACCTACATGACATTTGATTCCCAGTCTGATCTACTTTGAAGGGCTGACATCAATCTTGCAATACATTAGAGACTCTGTCTTTGTTTGCATACCTGCAGTGGTGGAATTCAATTTTTTTTACTATCGGTTCTGTGGGTGTGGCTTGGTGGGCATGGCGTGGCTTGGTGGGAGTGGCAGGGGAAGGATACTGCAAAATCTCCATTCCCACCCCACTCCGGGGAAAGGATATTTATTTATTTATTTATTTATTTATTTATTTATTTATTTATTTATTTATTTATTTATTTATTTAGGCTAGTTAGCTAGTTAGCTAGTTAGCTAGTTAGCTAGTTAGCTAGTTATTGACAAGTACAAGGAAACAAGCAAAATCTCCATTCCCACCCCACTCTGGGGCCAGCCAGAGGTGGTGTTTGCCGGTTCTCTGAACTACTCAAAATTTCTGCTACCAGTTCTCCAGAACCTGTCAGAACCTGGCGAATAGCACTCCTGCATACATGTCAGTGTCCTGTTTTTACCCTCATTCCTTGTTTTGTCTATCAAAATCAAAGAGCCAATAAAGCATGAATGAAGAAACTTGTGAGATTATATTTTAATTCTAACCCCAACGCTAACTACAAGATGGGTGGAAAATAAATTTAATAATAATAAAATCACACATTGAAGCTTTGCCAAAAGTTTGGGTTCGAATGCAGCAAAAATTACTGGGAACACCAGATTGATAAAGTTCCTGAAAATAAAGAGGTCGAAATCCTATGGGACTTTCGGATCCAAACAGACAGACTTCTGGCCCACAACATGCCTGACATCACTATTGTGGAAAAGAAAAAAGTCTGGTTCTTTGATATTGCAATACCAGGTGATGCACAAATTGAAGAGAAACAACTAGAAAAAAAAATAAGAAATTTGCATCACAATTTGCAAATTGAAGTTAAGCAATTGTGGAGGAAGAAATCAATGGTTGTTCCAATAGTAGTAGGAGCCCTTGGAGCAATACCCAAAGGATTGCCTAGATACATGGAAATTTTGAACTTATTAGACCTGAATATCTTGACTTTGCAAAAAACCACCATACACAGAACTGTCTATATCCGTGATGGCGAACCTATGGCACGGGTGCCACAGGTGGCACATGGAGCCATATTGGTGGGCACTTGAGTGTTGCCCTAGCTCAGCTACAGCGCGCATGTGCGCAGCAGCTAACTGATTTTCAGGCCTTCCGGTCCCAACGGACGTTGGGAAACTGGCTGTTTCCGGCCTCCGAAGGCCTCCGGGGGAATGAGGAAGGCTGTTTTTGCGCTCCCCAGGCTCCTAAAAAGCCTCTGGAGCCTGGGGAGGGGGGAAAACGGGCCTACCGGGCTCACCAGGCCATCACATGTCAAAAGCAGAGGGAAGTATGGAGGAGTCACATGCGCATGCGTGGGAGGGCGGGGCACATTGAATTATGGATGTGGGCACCCGCACCTGCAACCCCCACGCTCCCCCTGCTTTTGGCACGTGACGGCAAAAAGGTTAGCCATCACTGGTCTATATACTGAGACGCTACCTTAATAGCACTTAGGTCCTTGGTTAGGACTTGAACTGTTATACTTTTACCAGTCCCAGACTGTGAATTAAAGACTAACAACAACAATAACAACAACAGTAATATAAAAATGATAATTACTACTACTACTACCACCACCACCACTACTATTACTACTACTAGTATAGGATAGGGTTAACCAACATGCACCTTTTTCTATTTTTAACAGATCATCATCATCATCATCATCATCATCATCATCATCATCATCATCTTAGCCATTGTCTATCCACTGCAGGATGAAGGCCTCTTCCACATGTCTCCAACCAATATAGTCCTGAGCTTTTCTTTTGCCAAGTGAGCCCACAATACTTGCTGTTGTCATTGATCCACCTTGTTTTAGTGGATGCTTTTTATCAAGTGGATCCATTCTATGACTGCTTTGGTTCACTTGCCATCAGTTCTTCTTGCTATGTGACCAGCCCATTCCCATTCCCATTCTTTTACTCTCTTGATGGCATCATATACTTTCGCTTGTTCTCTAATCCATGTGAAGGTCTTTCTATCTTGTTCTGTAATGCTGAGCATGTATTTTTCCATGGTTCTTTGTGCTACTTGTAGGTTTTGTATCAATTGTGAGGTTAGTATCCATGTTTCACCGGTATATGTTAGAGCAGGTAGCACACACTGATCAAGAACTTTTCTCTTCAGGCATCGGGGGAGGTTGTTCTTGAAAATCATACTTAGCTTGCCAAATGCCTACCAACTACATTTAACATGCTGTTCAATTTCCTTTCCCTTATGTATCATCTTCCACTGAGATCCATTGGCCAAGGTATATGTAGTGATCTACTACATCTACCGTGTTTCCTCAAAAATAACCTGGTCTACCCCAACATGTGGGAGGGGGCATTCTGCTCCCTTTTGTGGCTCAGAGGTTAATTCAACTGCCTAACATGCAGGAAGCCCAAGTTCGAATCCGAGTAAAGGTATGGCTAGCTGATGAGAGCTAAATAGCTTGAAATAGATCTATACTAGTCTCCCTTTATTTCTTTATCAGCAAAATATAAATTTGCTATAATGCGACTGCTTGAGGGCTCCTGGATTGGAGCTAAAAGGTGAAAGGGAGCAGAATGCCCCCCTCCCACATGTTAGGATAGACCAGGTGTCTTTCCCCTGGCTCAAGCTGATGAAGGGAGGAGAACTTGTGGCTCAGAGGTTAATTCAACTGCCTAACATGCAGGAAGCCCAAGTCGAATCTGAGTAAGGGTATGGCTAGCTGATGAGAGCTAAAAAGCTTGAAATAGATCTACACTAGTCTCCCTTTATTTCTTTATCAGTAATACACACAGACAGACAGACAGACAGACAGACAGACAGACAGACACACACATACATGCATACACATACACATACACATACACATACACATATACATATACATGATTAGCTCTGTTTCAAAGCACCCCATTTGCAAGCAGACGAAGCTTCCAGTCTCCCTCTGCGAATAGTGCATGGTAGAACAGTGCATGGTAGAACAGGTAGAACAGTGGCAAGGTGGGGGAGACAGGTGATCCAAATGCACTGCCCACTCCATCCCATTATCCCTTGGCTTGCCTGCAATTGTGCTGGGACAGGTACCCGCATGGTACATCGGGATTGCCAGCCTCCCTTCCCATGCTCTGTCTCTGCCTGCTGCTGGTGCTGCCATGCAAGCCTTCTGTGAGCCTTCCATGATCCAGGCAGCCATGCAACATGTCCAGATCACCTGTCTCTCCCCACCCCCCGCGTCTGCCTCTGCGCTCAGACTTATCTGTGCTGCGCCAAGGGGCTGGCAACTGCAACTGGACACAATTGGCCCCTGTGCGTTCGCCACCTCTTGTGCTGGCCATGACCATCCCCCTGGGCTTATTTTTGGGGTAGGATTTATATTAGGCCCATCCCCCCCAAAAAATCAGGCTAGGGCTTATTTTTGGGGAAACACAGTAATTCTTCTCCAGATATAAAGTTTTCTCTCTTTTTTGGGTGAATTTATTAAACATAACCTGGATCTTTTTAGGTTTATTTTTTAAGTCAAATGGTTCTCCTGCTTTATGCAGCTTTTGTATGTGTCTTTGTAGCTCTTCTGGCTCTTGTGAGAAGAGAACAACATCAAGTGCAAATCTTAATTGATTAAAACAGGTGCCATTGATTTTTATTCCATCTTTTATCCAGTCTAATTTGGGAAATATTTCTTCAAGAAAGACTGAGAAAAGGATAAGATGGTGAAAGTATCACTTGGTTACTATTGTTATGAAGTACTTTGACCATCATGGCACATTTAGCTTCTAAGATAAGTGTTTACCAAGAGTGTTGTGATGTCACAATGCAAAGCCCATGACTTATATAGTTGAACTTAACATTGGTCTCGAAATGCAAAAGATCAGAGTTTGTACTGTTATGTCAAAATTTCTTTATTTATTTATTCAATTTGTATGCCGTCCCTCTCCGAAGACTCAGGGCAGCTCACAATGCATTTAAAATCATTATAAAAAACATTTAAGAATTGAAAACATTAAAAACATTAAAACTCATTCACACCATTCATGGCCGGATCTCGCTGGATCGCAAGAGCGAGATCAAGGGCGCCAGGCCTGCCGGAAAAGCCAGGTCTTCACCGCTTTTCCAAAGGCCAATAGGGTGGGGATGGTCCGGATCTCAGGAGGTAACTGGTTCCAGAGAGCTGGGGCAGCCACAGAGAAGGCCCTCTCCTGCGAGCCCGCCAGCCGGCATTGTTTAGCTGACAGGACCTGGAGGAGACCAACTCTGGGAACTTACCGGTCGTTGGGAGTTATGTGGCAGAAGGCTGTCTCGAAGATACCCTGGCCTTGAGCCATGTAGGGCTTTAAAGGTAATAACCAACACCTTGAATTGTGACCGGAGACCAATAGGGAGCCAGTGCAGCTCACGGAGAACTGGTGCAATGTGGGTATATAGGTGCACCCACGACAGCTCGCGCAGCTGCATTCTGGACCAACTGTAGTCTCCGAACACTTTTCAAGGGTATCCCCATGTAGAGTGTATTGCAATAATCTAACCGTGAGGTGACAAGGGCATGAGTGACCATGAGGAGAGCCTCCCGATCCAAGTAGGATCCAAATGTTCATTGTATCATTTTTTTCCCATCTTTGTATTTTGTAGTAAACACTTATGAACCCCCAATTTATTATATCATACTAAGGACAATAGACAAACCCAACATTTTCTCTCTTCCATCTGTTCCAGCTCACTTGGTAATCCAATAGCACAGTGTTTCTCAACCTTGACCGCTGGACGATGTGTAGGCTTCAACTCCCAGAATTCCCCAGCCAGCAGAGGCTGGGGAATTCTGGGAGTTGAAGTCCACACATCGTCCAGCGGCCAAGGTTGAGAAACACTGCAATAGCATCTCACCAGCCCATTTTGGAGGGAATAAACCTGCAGTTGAATTTAAGGGAAAAAGCATGCAGCAAAACAGATGTTGCAGATAAATAAGTAAATAATGCAACATGGAAGGGTGTCTCTTTTGAATTCTTCATAACTGAGTGAACAGATTATATCAATTTCAGACAACATGGTTCATATGGAAGCAATCTTTGTGATCAGATGGGCATTCAGATGGATATGCTGATGTGTACATGGTTGTATTTCTCCAGAGTCAAAAATGACAATCTTCAATTATACTCACTAAAATGCTAAAGAGACAGTTAATGACCCGGAGGAAAGTTGTTGTACACAACGTATCATTCCTTTATGAAGTGATGCTTCATCACTTACACCCTTTAATTCTACATGCTATATTTGAACAAATATATTCTTCTGTTTAACTATTTATTAAACGTATAGCTTCTTGATAGCGATAGGTAGTCTAGGTTAGTTCTTTTAATCCTCTAAGACACAATAGGTAAGGAAAGCATTTGTTGTCATGGATATATGTTGGTAGAACAGTGAATAATTAAATCTAAAACTGAATTTCTGGGAAATTCAGGCTTTTTCAATAAGGCTGTGACTCATAGCTTTGGTTCTCTTTTGTTTTCAAATCTGTAAAATCTGATTACCTTGTGTACCTAGCTGCCCAGTACATGAGATCAAGAATACATAAAACTTGTTAAAATCAAAATGTTTTGGTCGTGAACATTCTTTTTGAGTTCAAAATACTTCTTTTGAATATCAAAAACATTGTTCTAGTCATCTGGAACTGTTACAAACTTGAAATCTCTATTCCAGGTTCAAAAGAGGCGACTTTGAATTCAAAGCACAACCAATTTTGAATTTTCAACAGTTTCAGACGGAGAACAGAGAATTTCAAGCTTGAGATGTTCAGTATTCTGAACATGTTGCATATCCCTTTTGAGATAAACTGAGGAAGAAAACCAAAAATTAACTTTAGTTTCTACATGTGGATATTTTTTTCAATGATAATCTGAGAAAAGAAATTATCTGCTGCATTTCAAATAAAATAAGCCATAAAATCAGTGGTGAAATCCAAATTGTTTTACTACTGGTTCTGTGGGCGTGGCTTGATGGGCGTGGCTTGGTGCAGGGGTGGGTTCTACTTACCTTTACTACTGGTTTGCAGCAGGGCTGCACACATGCGCTCGCTGCACGCATGTGCTCGCTGCACGCATGCGCTCGCGCAGAAGCATTTTGGTGACGTTGGGGTTGGTAGGCAGAGCCTGACGCCAGTTTTTCTATAGAACCGGTGCAAACTGGGGGCAACCTACCACTGGCTTGGTGGGCATGGCAGGGGAAGGATACTGCAAAATTTCCATCCCCACCCAACTCCAGGGGAAGGATACTGCAAAATCACTATTCCCTCCCCACTCCTGGGGGAAGGATATTGCAAAATCTCCATTCCCACCCCACTCTGGGGCCAGCCAGAGGTGGGTATTTGCTGGTTTTCTGAACTATTCAAAATTTCCCGCTACTGGTTCTCTGAACTGCTCACAATTTCTGCTACCAGTTCTCCAGAGCCTGTCAGAACCTGCTGGATTTCACCCCTGCATAAAATTAGCAAGCAATTAAAAATGTGAATCGTAATAAATCAAAGCAGCTTGTGGATGGGAAAATACAGCACGTTTTAAATTTGACTTTTTGCCAGACATTTGGAGGCAAATAAAGAATTCACTAATAAATATTCTGATACTGAGAGGATAGCTCTTGTAGAAGACTGGAAATTAAGACTGACCAGTCAAAATGTCTCTTGTTTCTACTTATTCAATTCAATCTATTAGATTGAATTGTGGCACATATTAGTTGTGGCTCCTCCCCCTAAATATAGCAGTTCTCTAGAGCTGATCTATAAGCAACTCTTGCAAATGCCAACTGCTTAAGATAAATTATCTGTCTGGCATACTTTCATTATACTCCTTGGTGGAAATGTCAACCTGAATAAAGAATGACTTCTTCCTTGGAGAAGGTACCACACAAACATACCTATAGTATGTGGCATCTATTCAGATTCTTAATGATTAACTTGAGGCACAGATAATAAATGATTTCTGGTAAAGTAGATTCATTTGCAATGAAATGAATTATTATCCTTCACCTGTTAAGGGGCTATATGAGTTTGATACTGTGGAAGCTTCTGAAGAGAGAATGAATTGTAATCAGCACATACCCAAAAACGTGGATGAGCCTTCGGGCTTTTCTTTTCTTGAGAAACTGCACAGCAGATCTATATTTTATATCTCTGACATATAATTGTACAATATAATATTGTGTTTTCACATCGACATACAACACAGAGGAAAGGCTTATAACTTAATGATAGGTGTTGCATGATCAAAATCAGAAGTGTAGGAGAAATGAGGCTTTGGGTTGTAGCCATTCCTTGCCAGGAATGGCAAGTTTATCTCCAGGAATTTCCAGAAGTGGTTACCAACTTTTGTATTCTGTATTTTAAAAATGCATGTTGTTAATGTGACAAAAAACAATATTTGGACCAGAATATCACTTTATAATGCCTTGGTAAGGCCACACTTGGAATACTGCATCCAGTTTTGGTCGCCAAGATGTAAAAAAAGATGTTGAGACTCTAGAAAGAGTACAGAGAAGAGCAACCAAGATGATTAGGGAACTGGAGGCTAAAACATATAAAAAACAGTTGCTGGAACTGGGTGTATCTAGTTTAATGAAAAGAAGGACTAGGGCAGACATGATAGCAGTGTTCCAATAACTCAGGGGCTGCCACAAAGAAGAGGGAGTCAAGCTATTCTCCAAAGCACCTGAGGGTAGAACAAGAAGCAATGGGTGGAAACTAATCAAGGAGAGAAGCAACCTAGAACTAAGGAGAAATTTCTTGACAGTTAGAACAATTAATCAGTGGAACAACTTGCCTGCAGAAGTTGTAAATGCTCCAACACTGGAAGCTTTTTTTAAAAAAATTCTTATTTATATGCCGCCCTTCTCCGGACACTCAGAGCGGCTTACAATGCGTTAAGCAATATGTTTTAAGAACATATTGGATAACCCTTTGTCTGAAGTGATGTAGGATTTCCTGCCTAAGCAGGACCAGAAGACTTCCAAGGACCCTCCCAACTCTGCTATTCTATTCTATTCTATTCTATTCTATTCTATTCTATTCTATTCTATTCTATTCTATTCTATTCTATTCTATTCTATTCTATTCTATTCTATTCTATTCTATTCTATTCTATTCTATTCTATTCTATTCTATTCTATTCTATTCTATTCTA
>WNWU01000049.1:16524948-16541316 GCA_012654045.1 Ptyas mucosa | reverse complement strand
TACCCTACCCTACCCTACCCTACCCTACCCTACCCTACCCTACCCTATTCTATTCTATTCTATTCTATTCTATTCTATTCTATTCTATTCTATTCTATTCTATTCTATTCTATTCTATTCTATTCTATTCTATTCTATTCTACTTTTAAAAAACTTTATATTTAATTTTAATTAAATTCAAATAAAAGAAAATGCAATATTATTGTTGTCTCACCCAGTATTTAGAGCAGGGTGGTTCTTGTATCTCATTCAAATATGCCCCTTATTTTAGAAGAAAGGTGACAATCCCAGGTATAAGAAGCATCCACATAAAGTGGGCCAAGCTGAAACATGCATTATGCATGCAAGTATCAGGGATAAAACTTGCATTGTGACATCATCATATAGGTTTCATCATTTGGTTAAAAGTACAGGTTGCTTCTGACACCCCTGCCTAATAGAAATAGCACTTAGACTTATATACCACTTTACAGTGCTTTATAGCCCTCTCTAAGCAGTTTAGAGAGTCAGCGTATTGTCCCCAACAATTTGGGTCTTCATTTTACCCACCTCTGAAGCATGGAAGGCTAAGTCAACCTTGAATCTGGTGAGATTTGAACTGCCAAATTGCAGTTAGCAGAAGTAGCCTGCGGTACTGCACTCTAACCACTGCGCCACCATGGATCACAGATTGTAAATATATCTTTAATAATTCAAGGAATGAAACATATTTATAAACACTGGCTTTTAATAGAAAAAATAATTTTTAAATGTATTTTCCTCAAGTTCAAGAAAGAAAATAAAAACATCCAGATGAATGAATGGTTTACAAAAATTAAATTTTTAATATTCAATTATAGAATGAATGTATGAATGGAATACACTGATTGTAGACTAAAACTTTTCTTATTTAATACTAATTGAATTAACCCAATGTCATATCTCTAAATAACGGGGTTTCTCCTGAAAAAAATACACTAGAATAGCTTTTATCAATATTGCCAATTCTATCAATCAATCAATCATTTTAAACCTCTGATGTATTGGAATGTAAGTTCCACCTTCTCCTGCCAGATGAAAGACTGAGGTACATAGCAAGGGTATTTTTATTTGCTACGGTATTATCTAAGAAATGCATTAGTTATTCAAATTGAATCATTCATATATAAACAAGCATTTTATAACTACTATCAACCTTCCTGACATTAGAATGCGCATCCAACTGAGGGGTAAACAAAAACCCTCAATCATAACATTTGTCCCAATACAGCTGCCCAAAAGCACAATTAAAACTAGATAGAAGGAAGGAACAGCTAGCATTTTTAAAAATGAGTTAAATAATTAAATTAATATATTTGTCAACTCGTAAAACATTTCTAGTCTGCTCTCGAGTTGCCATGGGCAGCAAGGATGGAGCACATTCCACACATACCTTCTTCCAACCTTGGATCTCAGATTACCAAAGCTGGTTTGTGAGGCGTGTTTCTACAGCCCGTGGGAGTGCCTTGTTGGAGAATGGGATTTATGACACAGACTGAGAGGAGGGGGGGAAACAGGATCAAAGTTGAGCCATAAACTACCTGTGGCAGAGTAGACCTCACTCAAGTAGATGCCAACATACTGCTCCTAATAAATAACTGGATTTCTCATGAGTTAATTAGGACATCTGTCGGAATCTTGACAATATTGTTCTGATGCTGCCTTTAGAGCTTAGTGGAACTAGGATGGGCTTTCTCTCACTTTCTTTTTGACTTGAGGAAGAACTACAATGAAGAGATGAGATGCTTATCAAAATTGGGCTAGTGCACTACGTGGATCTTTATTCACAACCATTTTCTGATTAAAATTATTTTTTTCCCACAAGTCTGGTTTACAGTCCTGCTGACTCTTTTCCAAGTTTATTTCTTTTTAGAAAAAATGCCTCATCCAGTCCAGGATTCTGAACCTGTGGTTGATGTCCTCCATCCATTCAGAGAAAGACATTGTTTGAAACGTATTGAGAGTAGTGCCATTCATTATGGCTTTGTGATTTCCCTTCAATCATTTCTTAAATGAATTGTGAATATTCTGCATTAGGGGTGTTTTTATATTTAAAAAAAGCATTGGCAGGGGATTGGGGCAGTGGTGAAATCCAAATTTTTTTACTACCGGTTCTGTGGATGTGGCTTGATGGGTGTGGTGTGGCTTGGTGGGCGTGGCAGGGGAAGGATACTGCAAAATCTCCATTCCCTCCCCACTCCTGGGGGAAGGATATGGCAAAATCTCCATTCCCACCCCACTCTGGGGCCAGCCAGAGGCAGCATTTGCGAGTTCTCTGAACTACTCAAAATTTCCTCTACTGGTTCTCCAGAACCTGTCAGAATCTGCTGGATTTTACCCCTGGATTGGGGATAGGATGAGACAAAAACTGGAAGGTTTGGCAAAATGGAAATGCATGTGTTACTTGTCTATTTAGCCAACTTAACAATTTTGCAATAAGCATTAAGATATTATGATAAGATGTTTTGCATTATGTGTATCTTGGTTTGCTCATAAAATATGTTTTCTCTTTAAAATCTGAATACAATTTATTTGAAAAATAAGTGTCAATTTATTGACTGAAATATGTATATAAAATCTTTAAAATGATGAACTCTAAATACAATAGTGTTTCTTTATTGCTGTCTGACAACGGACCGAGAAAATATTAATGTCAAAAACACCCCCCTCCACATTGTAATAAAGTAGCAGAAGTTATATGGTCTGGGCTACAAATACAGAAATACCCAAATTTCATCTGGAAAAAAACCTTAAACTGATTTGGTTTCACTCTAAAAAAAAGGGTTGAGGGATAAGATTTAGAACAAGATTTTGCCACATGAAATGGTCGTTGTGTAATCAGTCGGATTCTTGATTCCAAATAGTATCTCTCAGCGGTTTCCACTTCTGAAGTGCTTCCTTTTAAGATAATTTTTTTTATCCTTTCACATTCATTCATTGTTTGATTTCGTGTGTCCAAACAAAGAGCAAATTTGTTCTTATCTTAATTGTGTCATGTATCTTTTGAAAAGAGAATACTAGGAAATATTTCACAATCCATTTTTTTCACAAAAACAAGCAAACCTCAGGGGAAAAAATGCATTTTTTTTCTTTTTTAACTCCCCTATCCAAGGCCAACCTATTTCTATAGTTGTTAGTTACTTGTTTACAAAATTCAAACATATTTCTGTTAAACATAGTCTGTGCTCTTTTGGAATTGATTTCTTTGTTAAATAACTTACTATTCTTTCGTGAAAGCATGTTGTCATAAACATATCCCAATAAAAGAAGCAGGAAACAGCAATACAATAAACAATTCTTACTTTAAGATTCAGAGGTTTATTACATGAGCAATTTGGAACATGAACAGTCATCATAACACAACTTATATCAATAACCCATTGCAATGAGGTCCACTGACATAGCTGAGTCCCGCAAGGAGTAGCTATGGCCAGTGGCCTTGAATTCATCCCAAGACATTCTTTTTATACTTTTCTGCACGCATTTCAACTTACTTCCTTGTTCTGTCTTACTGACAGACAGTCTCTATTCTGACCTAGGCTTCTTAAGTCAGTAAAACACACGAGTAGACCCAAAAACCTATTTTATTTTAACAGCTATGAATTCTCATTCACAGATGAGTCCCAAATAGTTGTAGAGAATCCTTCATGATAAGGCTGATAATCATCCAACTTTATCTCCCTTGACACACTGCCAAAGACCTAATTGGTAAAGCCACACAGAGTCCAGAATCAAATAGAGCTTCAGACTTTAAACTGCACAGAATTATCAACGTTGCTTCCTGCAAAGGCCCACATGCCTTTGCTCCTCTTTTAAGTCTTATGGGAGGGGCCAATCATCTCCAAGCCCTACTCCCGAGTCATCCCTTTTGTTTTATCTGTTCTTGCCTTCTGGCAGCTCTGTGCATGTGTGCACTAGGAACAGGTTCCCCCCTGTTCCTCTGCCTTGCTGAGGTCTGACTCTGGAGGCTCTGGAGGCAGCACGTACCTCTCAGATGGCCATTTCTCTGCCTCCAATGTAGAGCCCTTGTCCGAACCTTTCCCAGACTCCAGGACTGACCCATGTTCCTCCTGTTGTGTCCCCGTTGCAAACCAGTAGTAAAGGTAAGTAGAACCTGTTATGTCCTTATAAGGACATCCGGCCGGGGATTGGTTAATCCTCCGGGCGGGAAAGTTAAACCGCTGTCATTGGACGGCTGGTCTGCCGGAGCGCTATAAAAAGGGCTCCGGCAGCACAGCCGTTCGTCTGTTCTGACTTAGTTAAGAGCTGAATAAAACTTGTTGAACAGACCCCGCTGGTCTTGTCTTCTTTCCTGCGCCTGATCTAACACTGGCGACGAAGGACTTGAAAAGAACCGCCACGCGGAGCTAAGTCACTCATCGAGAATTCCTCACTGAGCTGAAGTCACTGAAGATGGAGGCGTCACAAGCCGCGATGGCTCCGATCTCCAAATTCGACCCCAGAGTGGAGAAATGGACCTCCTATCTGGTTCATTTCCGCCAGTTTCTGCGGGGAAACAACTATCAAGACCTCTCCGATGAACGGAAACGAGCCCTGTTCCTGGCGCATTGCGGCTCCGAGGTGCTGGAGATGGCCATCGACCTCGTGTCCCCAAGGAACATCGAGGAGATGTCTTGGGCCGATTTGCAAGACGTGCTAAAGGAGCACTACGCTCCCACTGGAACTCCCATTGCCAACAGATTCACCTTTCAACAAAGGAATCAGTTGGAAGGGGAGCCCATCAAGGACTTTGTGGCAGCTCTGCGGCAACTCGCGTCAAATTGCGAGTTTGACAACGTTGAGAACGCCATCAGAGACCGCATTGTCTTCGGCATGAGGGACATGGGACTGCAACGTAAGTTCCTCAGCCGAAAGAAAATCGCGTTGAAAGACGTTGTTGAGGAGGCAATCGCAGCCGAGATCTCAGAAAAGGCAGCTGCCGCCATGAGTAGGGCTAAAGGGGTGCACAAATTGCAACGCCACCCCAAAAGCTCGTCTGAGGAGTCGTCTGCCAGCTCCTGCTCCGACGACGAAATGGCCGTTCACAAGGTTTCCCGCCAAAACCGTTGCGAGCGCAACCAAGATGGCGCCCGGATCGAGCCCTGTGGCAGCTGCAAAGGAAGCCATGCCAGGGCCAAGTGCCGTTGGAGAGACGCTATCTGCCGACGCTGCAACAAGCGGGGGCACATCGCTGAAGCCTGCAGGGCCGAAGCACCTACCCCGGGCCCGTTTCCCCCCGGCTGGGGCGAGAAACGGCAAGACAACCAGAGACCATCCAAACGGTCCTCTGCCAGGTCTCAGCAACGAGGCGGCGGCTACGCGGCAGTCAGAACTGATCAGCTGTCCTCCGGCATCCACACCATTGACGATGCGGCCGCAAAGTTCCATGCCACCGTAATCGTGGAGGGAACACCCTGTTCTATGGAGGTTGATTCGGGGTCGAACTACTCCATCATGGACTGGCACCAGTTAAAGCGTCTGAAACCGGGCATCTCAAAGAAAGACCTCAAGCCCCTACGGGCCCGTCTTGTCGATTTCGGCGGCAACCCTGTTGAGATCCTGGGGAGGACTTCGCTCCGGGTCACCTACCACGACTTCCAGGGCGTCCTACCCATCACTGTCGTGGGGCGAAACCGCCCGAGCCTGCTGGGGATGGAGTGGTTCGAGCCATTGGGGCTGTCTATCAGCAGGATCCACCAAATTCGTAGGGACGAACTCGACGCCATCATCGAAGAGTTCAAGGAAGTCTTCGATGGTAAGCTGGGGAGATTTGTGGGGAAACCTATTTCCTTCAATTTGGACAAAAATGTCACCCCAATCAGGCTAAAGCCCCGCAGGGTTCCGTTCGCCCTGAGGCCCAAGGTCGACGCCCAGATAGATAAGCTTGTCGCCCAGGGAGTCCTGGAACCGATCGATCATGCTGCATGGGAGACCCCCATTGTGACCCCGATGAAGCATGATGGGTCTGTGCGCATCTGCGCCGACTATAAGTGTTCGATAAATAAGGCCCTCCAGCAGAGCGCATATCCGGTTCCAGTGGTGCAACATCTGCTGCACTCACTTGGGAGCGGATCAATATTCGCGAAATTGGACCTGGCCCAAGCTTACCAGCAATTGCCAGTGGATGAAAAAACTGCGGAGGCACAAACCATTGTCACCCATAGAGGGGCCTTTAAATGCACGCGCCTCCAATTTGGGGTCAGCGCAGCCCCAGGTATTTTTCAATCATTTATGGAACGCCTTCTTCAAGGCATTCCAGGGGCGGTCCCTTACTTCGATGATGTCTTGATCTCCGGCCACTCCAAAACCCAACTACTTGAGCGACTGCGCATGGTTTTACAGCGATTCAAGGAGAAGGGTTTGAGAGTCAGGAGGGACAAGTGCATCATCGGGGTCCAGGAAGTCGAATTCCTGGGTTATCTCATTGATAAGAACGGCATTCACCCCACTAAATCTAAGGTTAGGGCTATCCATGAAGCTCCAGCCCCCCAAAACAAGACGGAGCTTCAGGCGTTTCTGGGACTACTGAATTTTTACAGTGTTTTCCTGAAACAGAAAGCCTCCGTGGCTGAACCGCTCCATCGCTTGCTGGGGAAGGCGGTTTCCTGGAGGTGGGGGAAGGAAGAGGAAGCAGCATTCAGAGCTGTCAAGAGCCTGCTTTCTTCCGAGAGTGTCCTCATCCAATACCACGAGACACTCCCCCTGCTATTGACTTGCGACGCATCCCCCTACGGCATCGGAGCAGTCCTCAGTCATCAATTCCCGGACGGGAAGGAAGCACCCATCGCCTATTTCTCGAAGACGCTGTCCAGCGCCGAGAGAAATTACAGCCAGCTGGACAAAGAGGCCCTGGCCATCGTTGCTGGCGTCAAGCGCTTCCATGAGTACTTATACGGACGGAGGTTCACGGTCATCACAGACCACAAGCCCCTGCTGGGCCTTCTGTCTGGAAGCAAGCCCACACCTAACTACTCATCGCCCAGGATGACACGCTGGGCAATTTTTTTGGCCGGGTACTCTTACGAACTTTGCCACAGGCCGGGCAGTAACATCAGCAACGCTGACGCCTTGAGCAGATGCCCGTCAAAAGACTTAGTGGAGGACCCTGCCCCCACCCTGGGACTGCATCATATCGATGGCGACCTGGCTTGCCCAGTCACATCCGCAGACGTCGCGGCACTAACCCAGAAAGACCGGACTTTGAAACAAGTGATGTCTTGGGTGCTGCGCGGCTGGCCTGCGGGACCGTTGACCGACGACTTCAAGCCGTTTGCAAAGAGGCAGCAGGAACTGTCAACCATGAAGGGCTGCCTGCTGTGGGGTGACAGGGTCGTGGTTCCCCAGGCCTTGCGCCTAAAGACTTTGGAAACCTTGCACAAGGGGCACCCTGGCATCGTACGCATGAAGGGACTGGCACGGAGCTACGTCTGGTGGCCATCACTGGACAAAGACATTGAGGACTGGGTCTCCAGATGTGATCCGTGCCAAGAAGTCCGCCCCGCCCCTCCGCAAACGCCGATTGCGGAATGGGAAACACCGAGCAACCCGTGGGCGCGAATACACATAGACTTCGCGGGCCCGATGCAAGGAAAGTTCCTTCTGATAGTGGTGGACGCATTTTCCAAATGGCTTGAGGTCATTCCCCTGGCATCCATCACTACTGAAGTCACCATTAGAGCCCTCCGGCGCCTATTTGCTACCCACGGGCTGCCGGACGTCCTTGTTTCCGACAACGGCCCGCAGCTGACCTCGAAACCCATGGAGGAGTTCCTGGCCAGTTTGGGCATTCGCCATGCCCTCTCTGCCCCCTACAGACCGGCTGGCAACGGACAAGCCGAGAGGATGGTGAGGTTCACTAAAGAGGCCCTTGCCAGGATGGGACCGGGCGATTGGCAAGAGAAGATCGACAACTTCCTCTTGATACAGCACATTACGCCGCATGCCACCACAAGAAAGAGCCCAGCCGAATTGCTGATGGGCAGGAAGCTGAGGTCACCCCTGGACCGACTACACCCCCTGTACCACTCCGAGGTCACCGCAACCGCGAGCCGCCCCCTCCGAGCCTTCTCTACAGGAGATCCGGTTTTCGCGCTTAATTTCCACGGCCTGCCGAAATGGCTGAAGGGGAGAATCGAGAGCACAACCGGCCCGAAGTCCTACACTATTGAACTGCAAGATGGAGTGGTCTGTAGACGTCACATCGACCAACTCCGGAAGCGGTGGGAAGGGGATGGCGAAAACCACCCTGACGAGGTAGGACAACAACACCCCTACAAGGCAGGACAAAACCACCCCGACGAGGTAGGACAACAACACCCCTACATGGCAGGACAAAACCTCCCCGTCGAGGTAGGGCAACACCACCCTGGCAGGGCAGGACAACACCACCCTTTTGAGGTAGCCCTGCAACACCCAGTCGAGGTAGGACCGTACCACCCCGACATGACCGGCCAGCCAGCAGACCAGCTACCGTACTGCAACTGCCGAGTAGACAGGGGACTCCACGGCAACAGAAACTCACGCCTCCCCGGCAAGGCAGCCCAACGCCACCCCGACGGCAAGGAACTCCAGGGAACGCCAGTAGACCGGGACATGCCCAACCGAGAGGGCCAACAACAACCCGGTGAGGGAGGCCTACGACACCCCTGCATGCAGGAACTAAAACGCCCGTGGGAAATCCCCCGTCCAGCTGACTCCCGACCCAAGCAACAACGACCCGACCAGGTCGACCTGCACCACCCAGACAGGGTCGACCATCACGAGAATCAACGAAACGGACAATTTTCAAACAATAAAAATAAACCAAGGGACTTACCGGCCTACGATGATCGGCACCCAGGCCAGGGAAGAGACCAACCGGACCAGCAGATGTATTCCAACAGCGGGACGGAAGGTGGCACACCGAAGCCGGTACCTGCAACGACCACTTCGCAGCCCAGTAGCAAGGCCGGAGGCGCACGGACAGGACCGGCACCTTCAACGACCCAGCGGCAGGCATCCCGGGGGCGAGGGTCGGAGGACACCGGAGCGGCCACCTTCCAGACGGATGACGGAGCACAGAATGAACTGCGCAGGTCGAGCAGGGCTTCCAGACGTCCCGCCTACCTGCGTGACTATGTTTGTTGATTGACACGAGCTGAACCATGTTTTATCTAGGGGGGGAGGAGTGTTATGTCCTTATAAGGACATCCGGCCGGGGATTGGTTAATCCTCCGGGCGGGAAAGTTAAACCGCTGTCATTGGACGGCTGGTCTGCCGGAGCGCTATAAAAAGGGCTCCGGCAGCACAGCCGTTCGTCTGTTCTGACTTAGTTAAGAGCTGAATAAAACTTGTTGAACAGACCCCGCTGGTCTTGTCTTCTTTCCTGCGCCTGATCTAACAGAACCCACCCCTGATGGCCACCAATGACAGGAAAAAGTTATGGAAAACTAATCCTTTGGTGCCATTTAGTGTTTTCTCCAGATTTGGTGGGAAGGTAACAGCGTCCTGTGCAACTTTGGCATTTAGTCATGCCAGCCACATGACCACGGAGATGTCTTTGGACAGCATTGGCTCTTCGGCTTTGAAACGGAGATGAGCACTGCCCCCTAGAGTTGGGAATGACTAGTACATATGTGCAAGGGGAACCTTTACCTTTACTATTGTATGCTTCCTTTCCTAAAGTTATTTCCTAAAGTTATTTCATATAGACAATTTCCTTGGCCTGACAAATAAAGCTGAATAGGAACCAATTTGATGGTGAGCACATCCCAATGGCCTCATTTTCAAAAGAGTACAGTCATCTTGTGATCAGCCAGGCTTTAACAAAGGGTGCCAATATGTTAAATCAAAAGAAAAAGAGAAGGATATTCATTGCCTCACAGCATTTCACCATATGGTAGTAAATTAACTAAAATTTTAAAGCACAATCTGGTTAGGTGGCAGAAAGCTGCCTGGATTTTTAAAACTTAAAAGCATTAGGATGATTGGTTGCACAGTCAGGTAGATTTGGATTTGGCATTTTTGTCCACCAATTGAGTCCTTCCCAACAACCTGGAAAAGGCTGTTGTTGCTGTTTAATACATAATATTAAAGATGCTATTGCAAGGTGTAAACTCTTTCAGTAAAAATGCCTTTTGCAAATGACTGAGGATGATTTTTGTCAATCCAGATGGAGTTCAAGTGGTTTTCCAGATGTTTTGGAATTCCACCCAAGGCACCTACTATTATTGATACCATCTTTGCTTTCTTTTGCCACAATTGTTTTACTACATTTGCAGGTTTTTGTATTTTGTGATTTTCTCCAGTTCTTTCTCTTCTTTTCTGCTGTCTCCACATATTGCGATATCTGCTATCCAGATTATTTTGTTTATCAGCAATTGTTAAATCTTGGGCATTATGTAGCAGATGCTTGTTTGTTTGAATTCTAAAGTCCAAAAAGTTTCTTCGTCATTTTCTATTACTTTCTCTATTTTATGGTCCTACAAATTCTTGTTTTCAAGCAGGTGGTATTTCTTTCAGATACTCCAATGCACCATTGTTGCTATTCTTTCATGCCATTATTTATAATCAGTTTGTGTGATCTTTTTGCAGCAGCTAACTAGATGAGAGAAAATGACTTCTTCTCCATCAATCAGTTATAAATAAGCTAAAAGCAGGAATAAAAGCAGGAATATAATTTTCAAGGTACATAAAGCTCAAAAGAGCAAGATTATTTTCAAGGTGCCCAAATAAAATACACTTCAGAGAATCCAAAACTCTTTCTCCACTATCAATCATAGTTTATACAAGATTGTAGGAGAAGGAGTGGCAGAATCCAGGGGCAGAGTCAAAAGAGGAATCAGTCTAGCATCTCTATGTAGCCACAAACTAAGTCCAACTCTCTAGAATTCTGTTGACCCTTATCAATGGAAAGATAAAGGTATCCATTCATTAAATGGATTCTTGTGCATAGGCATGATTAGTAATAAATAGATTATATTAAAAATTCACCAGTGATCCTGATCATTGGTGTCTGACAGGGGTACTACATTTGGCTGCAAAAATCTACAGCATTCACAAATGGCAACAAAAAGAGTTTTCTGTATCTTCTGCAATCATGCTGACCACAGAAGTATCTTTGGAGAATACTGGCTCCCACAGCTAAGAAACGGAGATAAGCATTGCCCCTTGGAGTCAGAGACAACTGGACAGGGAAAAGCTTTACCTTTATATGTGCCTAGATCTGGTATTCATATTTTTAGAACTCTCCAAGAAGATTTTAGTCCTTCAGTCATGGCCTACTTCAGTGGTGGTATTCAGCGGGTTTTATCCAGTTTGTGTGAACCGGTAGCGGTGGCTGCAGGAAGCTCCGCCCACCCACCCAGATGTCATCATGTCCCCTTTTTGATGCTCTGTGCAAGCGCTCACATTTGCAAACCAGTAGCGAAAGTAAGTGAATACCACCCCTGGCCTACTACTCTTAAACGTGTTATGCATCACAATAATATTTAAAGGTTAGTCACCTTCAAGATTCTTTCTGGAAGTATACATTCTTTCTGCACCTACTCTACCCTTTTCATGTTAGAAAGGTCATCAGAATTATTTTTTAAATACTAATGTCAATTTCTAACAACAGAACAAAATGGATTTGTTTAAAATGAATTTACTAATCATTGATCGCATATCTTCTTTCCTTATCTTTTTGCCTTTTTTATAATTTTGGAAATAAAAGTTTGGCTGTTGTTTGTTTTGGAATACAGGAAGATACAAAAAAAAAAGGAGAGGCAAAAATAAAAGCAAACAAATTAAAAAAAGAGAAACAATCATGCATTTAAAAAGTCCAGGATTAACCTTGACAGCACAGAATAATATTGATCTGTCTTTCAATCACAATCTATGAAGGTCCAAATATTTTGGAAATGTAAGAATCTGTTCTTTAAAATGTCCCATTTGAAAATATTTCAGTGGTTACAATGTTCATATCTCATGTTGAAAGGTCAACCTTTTTGTTGTTCAGCTTGTACTTTATTTCATACTGTACAGTATTTCTTTTGTGAAGTCTGGGTCCATGGTCTGTAATAAACTGTGATTGATTGATTGATTGACTGACTGATTGTTCAGGAAAAGGAAAAGTTAAGACAAATGAAAACTGGTTTTAGAAATTGCTATCCTTAAACAACTCTACTCTTTCCCCCCCGTCCCCCTTTTACTTTTCATAAGAGAGAAAAAAGATGGGAATACTTTTTGGGAGAGTATTATTGGTACGGTGTTTCCCTGAAAACAAGACCCTATCTTATATTTTTTTGAACCCTGAAATAAGCGCTTGGCCTTATTGCCATGTGCTCAAGAGCCTGATTGGGCTTATTATCTGGGGATGTCTTATTTTGGGGAAAACAGGGTAATATAAATCTGGTGAAGCAAGATTGGACATTTCAATATGAAGTTATTTTAGAATAATAATTCCCTGTACTTTAACAGATTAACAGAGTTGGAAGGGACCTTGCAGGTCATCGAGTCCAACCCCCTGCCCAAGCAGGAGACCCTACATCTGCCTCTACCTAGGATTGAACTCGCAACTGCCTGATTGTGAGGCAAGAGCTCCACCTCAAAGCCTCTTGCCTTATTCGCTGTTCTGACCATCCCCCAGATTCCGATTCCCTTCCTGTGTGTCTGCTCTAAAGGCAACTTGTTGCACGGAGCACCTGTCACAATGCCAGAGATGTGTTTTCCTGCTTAGAGGCTTCTCCAAGCAGGCTGAGATTGCCACCCCAAAGCAAAGAAATAAATCAACCAGTGGTGGGTTTCAAATTTTTTTTACTACCGGTTCTGTAGGTGTGGCTTGGTGGGCATGGCAGGGGAAGGATACTGCAAAATCTCCATTCCCTCCCCACTCCAGGGGAAGGTGACTACAAAATTCCTATTTCCTCCTGATCAGCTGGGACTCGGGAGGCCGAGAATAGATGGGGGAGAGGTCAGTTAGAGGTGGTATTTACCGGTTCTCTGAACTACTCAAAATTTCCGCTACCATTCTCCAGAACTGGTCAGAACATGCTGAAACCCACCTTTGAAATCAACCCACCTCTCCTGGGAAATTACTTTTGAGATGCTTTCCTGTCTTAAGTCAAACAGGTGACTCTTTCTGGTGGCTCCCTCTTTGCAAGCCTTGGCTACTTCTAACCTAACCCATTAGTATAAGGAGAGTGAGCAGGAGCAGAGAAGCCCCTGATTATAACAGCAATAACACTTAGATTTATATACTGCTTCACAGTGTTTTCCAGCCTCTCTAAGTGGTTTACAGAGTCAGCATATTGCCCCCAATAATCTGGGTCCTCATTTTACCGACCTTGGAAGGATGGAAGGATGAGTCAACCTTGAGCTGGTGAGACTTGAACTGTAAAATTGTTGGCAGCCGGCAGTCAGTAGAATTAGCTGCAGTATTGCATTCTAACCACTGCACCACTGCAGCTCTTAGGCCGGTAAGGAGGGCAAAAGGAGCAAAGCTGCCCCCAATCCTGCTTCCCAAACACTTTCCTGCCCCTGTGCAAACTCAGCCACCTTTCTGCCCTGGCCACTCTTCCATGCTGGTTAAGGTTGGCACATTCTGTAGTAATCAGTCAGGGCATTGGCAGGTTATTAAATTATTTTCCAATCAGCCTGATTCTTTCTGGCAGACTTGGGCTATTCTCTGTTGCTGACTTTTGCAGCATATTTTCAGGGATGAAAAGGAGAAGAGGGGAAAGGGGGGAAACGGTGCCCTTTGTAGCTCTTAGCGAGGACAGCCACAAGTAAAGCCCTTAGAAATAGCAATAGCACTTAGACTTATATACTGCTTCACAGTGCTTTTACAGCCCTCTCTAAGCAGTTTACAGAGTCAGCATATTTCCCCCAACAATCTGGGTTCTCATTTTGCCCATCTCGGAAGTATGGAAGGCTTGAGCCAGTGAGATTCGATCTGCTGAACTGCAGCTAGCAGTCAGATGAAGTACTGTAGCCTGCAGTACTGCACTCTAACCACTGTGCCACCTCGGCTCTTAGACAAGTGTTCAGAGTTACGGTAAACGTAAAGGTTCCCCCCACAGATATGTACTAGTCATTCCCAACTCTAGGGGGTGGTGCTCATCTCCATTTCAAAGCCGAAGAGCCAGCACTGTCTGAAGATGTCTCCATGGTCATATGGCCAGCATGACTAAACGCCAAAGGTGCATGGAACGCTGTTACTTTCCCAGCAAAGGTGGTCCCTATTTTTCTACTTGCATTTTTTACATGTTTTCGAACTGCTAGGTTGGCAGAAGCTGGGACAAGTAATGGGAGCTCACCCTGTTACGCAGCACTAGGGATTCAAACCACTGAACCGCTGACTTTTCGATCAACAAGCTCAGCATTTTAGCCACCGAGCCACCACATCCCTTTTAGAGTTACCTGGCATTTAATTGTCCTGTGGCAAGTTGCCCTGTGGTGAGATGGCCACTGCGAGTTGGCCCATTCCACCTCTGCAGTGCAGCCCCTCCCTCCTGGGAATCTGGACTACATTCCACCACATAGTTAATCTTATTTAATCTTAACTCTTCTGCTAACCCGAGGCCTGACCCTGCTCTGAAGGGACCAAGCAAGGTCAGCCCTTCATAGCTGAATGAGGCAATCTTCAAACTGCCAGGTAATGGTGATCTGAAAAGGAAACAAATTATTAGTTTTATTCTAGATGTATTTTACTGCCAGAGGCCCTTATGAAAATTATCAGTTAGAGATTAATCCGACTGAATTTAGCAGCTTAGTAAAGAAGAGATGGGCCGATTTACGGATTTGCCTCAGGGAGACAGATTTTGTGGGTCAGGTCTATCAAAGCAACAAAATTCTCAGAGTTACTTACTGAACATTTCTTTTTTTTACATACATATAACATTTTATTAAAGGGAATTTTTACGAAGCTAAAAGCTAAAGACAGAGAAATATAAAAGAAAAGGGAAAAGAGAAAAAGATATAGAAGAAAAATAGATAAAAGAAAAAGCGATAAACACGGTAGATCGAGACAAAAGAGAAAGCAAGGCCTCCAGTATTTACAGCAATTATGAACATAATTAATATTATTTTCCCCCTCTAAAATTACATGGCATGGTTCTTTTCTTCCCATATACATATTATGGTGAACCAGCTGTTAGTCTTCAGAAGACAATTTATTTTTGTAAAAGATCCTCTAGTCCAGCATAAAAATAACCGTTAGAAGGAATAGCAGCGGTACCCTTCAACTCTTAGCAACACAGTGGTATACAGACTTGCTGATGAGATATATTTATATTTAGATTATAATAACTGTTTTAAACTTGACATCTATACATTTCAGTTGTCATGTACATGAATTTACAATTCATGTAAATCTGGATATTATTATTAGCAGCAGCAAAAAAATTAAGTCATCCTCACCCATTATTCTCAGGCACTAATATCCTCAGGCACTAATTATCCTGAGCATTTGAAAACAATGATCCCTGGGCTTAGACACATTCTCCACCGGGGGTGGGTTCTAATTTTTTTTACTACCGGTTCTGTGGGCGTGGCTTATTTTGTGGGCGTGGCTTGATGGTCATGTGACAATTATTTAGGATTTAGTAGAGGTACTGGGCTACCAGGCTTTTAACTGCTTGCAGAGCTGTACCGATCTACCCATTTATTTTTTGCAGGCACTGGTCTATTCATGTATTTTTGCAGGCACCAGTCTACTCATTTGTTTTCTTTTACCACTGATCAGCTGTAGGGCAGCCCTTTGAAGCCCCGCAGCAAGAGTTTAAACAGGTTTTTTCCCTCTAGCCATCAGCTGGGACTCAGGAGGCAGCAATAGATTGGGGGTGGGGCCAAATAAAAGGTAAGAATAGTGCGGGGGGTGCGGGGGCACGGGGGGCATGGGGGGAGCGGGGGGGCAGAACCGGTTTGGTGATGTCATATCATCACTACTACCAGCTCGGGAGAACCGGGCCAAACCGGGAGGAACCCACCACTGTTCTCACAATGACACCATTCGGCAATATTTTGGTGTGGCACCGATTATAGAGAAGATGAGAGAAGGCTGGCTCCACTGGTATGGACATGTCCTGAGAGCAGCACCTTCCATTATGGCCAAGACTGCCTACTAACTAAAAGTCAATGGCCGGCGACCTCGTGGGCATCCAAAACAGAGATAGGAAGACATAATCAACAAAGATACGCACGCCATGGACCTGCACTCTGGAGACACAGCTGATCATACAAAGTGGCGCTCAATGATCTGAAAAGCAGACCCTGCACTAGTGGGAATATGCTAGGGGGGGGGAGGAGGAGGAGGAGGAGGAGGAGGAGGAGGAGGAGGAGGAGGAGAAGAAGAAGAAGAAGAAGAAGAAGAAGAAGAAGAAGAAGAAGAAG
>WNWU01000049.1:16492747-16518893 GCA_012654045.1 Ptyas mucosa | reverse complement strand
CCAGGTGAGCTGTGCGATCATCAGAGGCCTTTCTTTTACTTTTAAAAGCATTTTTTCGGCTGAAGAAGTTGTAGAAAAAATGCTTTTAAAAGTAAAAAAAAACAGCCTCTGATGATCGCGCAGCTCAGCTGGGGATTGGGGGGGGGGTGCGCGCCGGGACTTTTGCTATCGGTTCTCTGAACCACCCGCCATCATCGTTACCAGATCGGACGATCTGATCTGAACCAGGAGCATTTCACCCCTGCTTGGCTCCCTCTCACTGAAGAGATGGCTCCATTGCTATGTTGGAAATATGAATACTACAATAAATTTGAATATAAACAGGAATGGTATTCAGTTACTTTATCTACCAATTTGCAAATGTGAGCACGTGTGTGTCCTTCTGTGCATGCGCTTTGCTCGTGCATATGCCTTCTGCGCATGCATTTTGCCTCAAAAATGTGCCTAAATAGGATGGCGTAGAGCCAGGGGGCAGGGCGGCGGTGTGGGGGGGGGCGGCAGTGGTGGTGGTGGGCCCACCAGCAATTTCCGCTACTGGTTCACTTGAGCTGGTTTGAAGCGGCTAAATACCACCTCTGAATATAAAGCTTTACATTATTAAACATACTTCATATTTTAATCCAGATGTTATGGGCGCTCTTCATGCTTAATGAGATTATGAATTTATGACTACTATTTATAGACAGCATCTTATGTGTTGGTTTACAAATGTCAGAAAATTTTAATATTTTGCTGTGAAAATGTCATCCTCTTAGAATTAATGCTGTAACATTTTGATATTGGAGATCAAAGCATTATCAAAGATTGTTGTGTACAGCAACACATATACACTTATTGTTACATAAAAGCTTGCCACCACTTTTTATTATGCCTCACTGAAAATACTTACTGTCATTATCTGTCTCAGTTTAATATAGATAAAAAGAAAATGCCAATCTTACTCTTCAATTCTTTATCAACAACATCTCATAGTTTAAAAAAATGCTTGAAATAATTCACATTGTAATTCACATTGTAAAGCATTTTTTAAACCATGGGTTTTGGAAGCAATAGAGATAAAGTTGTTCCATAAGAAGCAACTTAGTTAGTTGATAGTTAGTGATAAGTTACTTCCAAAAAAGAAATATGCCATGTCTTATTAACATATAAACTATCACCCTAAACCACAGGTGCTGCCTAAGAAATGTATGTTACAGAGATCATACCCTTTCTTTCCTTCTTATAATATTCATGGTGAAGGAACTACAAATGTGCAAGCCATGCTGTGAATTCATGAGCATGAATTCTATTTAGCTTTTCTCTGAATAATGGAAATTAATTGTGTTGGTACTTATTGTTTTGACTTCAAAAGAAAAGAAATCCAGAATCCCTAGGGCAGTGATGGCTAACCTTTTTGCCATCGCGTGCCAAAAGCGGGGGGAGCGCAGTGGGGTCACACGTACGCGTGCCCACATCCATAATTCTATGTGCCCTGCCCCCCCCCCGCTTTTGGCATGCGATGGCACGGTGGGCCTGTTTTTTGCTCTCCCCAGGCTCCAGAGCCTTTCTAGGAGCCTGGGGAGGGCAAAAACGGCCTTCCCCACCCTCCCAGAGGCTCTCCGGAGGCCAGAAACAGTGTGTTTTCTGACCTCTGGTGGGCTCAGAAGGCCTGAAAATCAGCTGGCTGGTGTACACATGTGTGCCAGAGCTGAGCTCGCGTGCCCACCGATATGGCTCCGCGTGCCACCTATGGCACCCGTGCCATAGGTTCGCCATCACGGCCCTAGGGTATTGGACACAGTAACCAATGGGTCACCTAACCCTTGTTAGTAACACCCATGACCAGTATTAATTACTGAGTAGGTTTGAGCACGGCATTCCTTCTTTAATGCAAAACCATAATTGTCTTGGTCTGATATATGAATTGGCCATAGGTTTCTCTGTTGGAATATTTTTAATAAAGAAATCAAGTGAGCTTTGACCACCTGTTCGCAGTAGTAATGTTGCTCAGAAACTTAACTTTAATATGTTAATGAAAACAAGGACTTACCTTGAAGGAGAGATTGTTACAAGAACCAAGATGTTGAAGAAGTCTTAAACACTGATTATTGCCAAAATATGCAAAGATACAGAAATTGAAGTACCACTGCAGGGTGATATTTTCCACTTCATTAGGCAATATGAATGAATTTCAAATGACTCGAACGATGTCACCACAGGAAGAGTTTGTATCAATACTTGGTTTTTCATAGAAAGTATACAAAGGGTGACAGGCATATACTACACACAGAGAGACACTCTTCTGACATCAGGATTTTCAACTAACTTGACTCCTTGTTCCTCCTTAATTCTATGGGAAGGTGTGAAGAGATCCTATATTTTTATTTGTTTGAACTTGAGATCCCATTGTTTGGCATTCAATCTTTACAAAGAGACAGTTTTTTTCCACATTTCTTGGCTGAGAAATCAAGAATAGGAATGGGAATATTCCAACAATACAATCGATATAAAAGAGATAGATAGATAGATAGATAGATAGATAGATAGATAGATAGGTAGATAGGTAGGTAGGTAGATAGATGGATGATAGATGATGGATGATAGACGATAGACGATAGACGATAGACGATAGACGATAGACGATAGACGATAGATAGATAGATAGTTTGATAGATGATAGATGATAGATGATAGATAGATGGTAGATAGATGGTAGATAGATGATAGATAGATGATATATAGATAGATAGTTTGATAGATGATAGATGATAGATAGATGGTAGATAGATGATAGATGATAGATAGATAGTTTGATAGATGATAGATGATAGATAGGTAGATAGATAGATAGATAGATAGATAGATAGATAGATAGATAGATGATAGATAGATATTTTAAAAATGTCTGAACAGGACTTAGATGAATGTGTCGTAGCACCTCAGGTATCAGTATCTCAGAGCTGTCTATGTGAACAGATTGGTGACTGACTAGGCTTTCAAGCATAAATTGGAGACTTCCTAGGAATAGAACAGAGCCCCAGGTGACTTCTCCAATGCATAAAACAGACATAGGATCAGAGCTAGAGTATAAGAAGGCAATAAGAGAATAGGAAGAATAAGAAGGAAATAGAGAAACAATAAGTTACATTCAGAAAACAAAACAAAACAAAAATATGCATTTTTGTCCCTGTTGCCCTGTTTGTAAATGGCTACCACAGACATAGATGAACATGTGAGCATCTTCCATTAAAAATACTACATTCAGTATGATGTAATAGCTCTGAGATGCTCAGGGTGAAGCATTTTATTTCTACCTCATCTTGAAGTTCACCTGGCTCAGCAAATTCACACGGTGGCTGGATCAGAAGTGGACGATGAACAGCCTTCCAGATGTTCCTAGATTGCAGATCACATCATACAGGGGTGGGCTGATGGGGGTTTGCAGGGGTTTGGGAGAACCTCTAGCTAAGATTCTGTGCAGTTCGGAGAACCCCCAAATCCCACTCCTGGATGGCTCTGCCCACCCTGCCCTGCCCCTCCCAGGAGTCCCCACACGGCCCATTTTGGATGCAGTTAAGTGCAGGGTGTGCGCAGAGGCTCAGGGAAGGTGAAAAACAGGCCTACCGGAAGTTCAGGAAGGCCGCAAAAATGCCTGCCCCTGCCATGGTGCAGGAGGCTGACTAGGCCACACCCACCATGGCCATGCCCACACAGCAACTGGGCAGAGAGCCCCTTGCTAAAAAAGTTTGAAGCCCACCACTGACATCATATACAGTGGTGGGATTTAGCCAAGTTTGCACCACTTCGGGAGAACCGGTTGTTAACTTTCTGAGCAGTTTGGCAAACTGGTTGCTGGAAGAAATCATTAGGGCAGAGAACCGGTTGTTAAATTACTTGAATCCCACCACTGATCATACATCATGGGTGATGCTGATTAGAACTAATGGGAGTTCTTCTTGAATAAGGAAGATGACCTTGACAGAAATATGCAAGAACTCTTACCATGACAAAGGGAGCTGAAACATTTTTTAAGCCTTGGGGAAATGAGACCCCCTGTTGTGGCTTCGACCCCCGAGGCCATTGCATCGGAGGAAGAAGGCTCCGAACAGGAGGGAGAGGAGTCAGCCAGGCCTCCCTCCCCCGGCCCCTCCTCCCTGGTAATTCATCAGCTGCCGGCCGAAGGAGAGGAGATGAGTCAGGAGCCAGGTGTCTCCGATCAGTCGGAGGATAATGAGGAAGGCCAGAGGTGGCTGGACCCACGCCAGCGCCGGTGTGATAAGAGAGCTCAACAAATGAGGAAGCGTGCCAGGGATTAGCAGGACCACACCCCACAGGTTATTTAAAGGAGTGGGGTAGCAGTTGGAATTCTGTGACGGACAAAGTTTTACCCTGGCTAGTCCTTGGAGCTAAGCATCAGCCGGCTGGAAAGATTTGGACTTTTGAATTATATTTCCCTCAATTGGTGTGTACGTGTTTTGTTATCTGGTGGAGGTATTTCCCCCCCCCCCTTGTTTAGTAAAGACCTTGGCAGCCGGTTTACAAAGGGCTGCCAAGCCGTGATAACGAACCTTCCGTGTGTGTGCTACTCCTTTAACCCTCGTCTGTCTGTGTGGGTTGTGTGTGTGGAGGACGGGGACAGAACACCCCCTCCCTGATTCACTGGAGTATTAGAAGTAGGAGGATATACAGAACAATCACTCCTGTAAGATTCTGTTATAATTCATAGGTTTAAAAGTCTTCTAATCCAATTCCCTGCTCAGTACACTCTTCTGTACAAATGGCTGTCCATTCTTTTCCTGAAAATTTTCCAGGGATGGAGCACCTACAACTTCAGGAGAGAAGCTGTTCTACTGTGTAATAGCTCTCAGTTAGATAAATTTTCCATCCATTAGTTCTAAATCTTATCTTCAGGTACTAGGGCAGGGGCCAGCAACCTGCAGCTCTGGAGCTGCATGTGGCTCTTTGGGCCCTCTGCTGTGGCTCTCTGTCAGTGATCCCACCATTGGCTGGCTCCGCCCCTCGCCCTCTTCTACCAGTCACTCCTCACCTGGCCTGAGAAGATAAGGGCGATGGCGGGGGATGGAGAAGCAGCCAGGTTAGAGACAGAGAGATACAGAGAGAGGGGGAGAGAGAGAGAGACATAGAGAGATACAGAGAGAGAGAAAGGGAGGGAGGGGAGAGAGGGGAGAGAGAGAGATGTCAAAAGAATTTTGTGGTTCCCGGTGTTTTTTAACAACTGGTTCTCTGCCCTAATGACCAGCTGGGTAGGCGTGGCTAGGGGAGGGTCATGTGACTGGTGGAAATGAGTGACATCGAGTTGGCCATGCCCATTCAGGTTTTGTGGCTCCCGGTGTTTTCTTTTCTGTGGGAAATGGGTCCAAATGGTTCTTTGAGTATTTAAGGTTGCAGATCCCTGTACTAGGGGAATCATTTTCTTTCTGTTCCCTGTTTCTGCCCTAAAACCTCAAAATAGTGCGTTCACCTTACGAACATCTGGCATACCCCAACCTTTCTTCCAGGAGTTCAAGGGAGCTAATATGAAGATTTGTTTTCATTTTCTTCCTGTTAACAGCTCTGTGACATGCATTTTGGTGAGAGAATTAGGGGTTCAACATCATCCAGTGAATTTCCATGGCTGAGAGTAGACTTGAACGTGGATTTCCTACCCTTTGATCCACAGCTATTTTAATATCTCACACTGGCTCTTAATAACAGAGTTTAGAGGGGGAAAAAAATAGGGCAAAAATCTAATTTCTGTTCTAAGACAGTTTCCCCCCCTCCCCCATCTACATCAAACATGCTTATTTGTACTAATGTCAGATTTTTTTTTTTTTAAGACCATCTTTCTAAATGATTATCAAGGGTTTCTGTCATCTACCTGTTGGACTATATGCAGAATTATCTTCAAGCTAACAGCCTTCCTGTTACCTAAATGCAATTTGTGCCCATGCATACATTAGAGAAAATTAAATAGCATATGGTGCTGTTTGAGCCCGTCACAATTTGTACTGGTTGAAAATAGCAAACTTCTGAAGCATGCTGACAAATTTTATGGATTCGCTCTCTTGCTTATTTATGGAAAAATAGCTCCTAACTATTTATCCTTAGAAGCACTGCCTAAATTATGGCTGTAAAAAATCATGGCAAGACCTATTTCTTGGTAAATTACTCTCTATAAAATACAAGAAGCCGATGAAATTTCTTTTATAAACAAATTACACTCCATATGCATTTTTCCCCTCCTTTTTTCAGGCTCTTGCCTACGTATACATTGTTTTGTTCTTTTGTTCTTTTATTCTTTTTCTGCTCTATTCCTGAAACAAAAAAATAAAAAATAGGGCAGCCACAATCTGCAATCCAATCCTGAGAAAAGATAAAAGTGAAAATACTGCGCTGTAAATAATTATAATAATAAACCTGATGTAAAGCTATAATATGGAAGTAATTGCATAGTATTAATTAAACTTCTACTGCTAAGAAACTCTTACAAGCGGGGTAGATTACAGTGAAATACGATGTGGGGATGGAATTATTTTTGTGTACTGCTTCTCACAGTGAATATCCCAACACAATTATAAACTATGTCGTAAATTAAAAACAGGCCATTAAAGAGACATATGTTAGGGTTAGCTAATATGAAAAGGCATATTATCAAGATGCCTAAAATTCATCAAGCACAGAAGAGAAACACAGAAGGAAGATTCCCTGCATAGGACAAATTCTATTGTACAGAAGTTCCACTTGATTGCTGCCCAGCAAACAGCAACCTGCAAAGTGTAACAACAAGAAGAAGTAAATTCTTGGGAATCCTTGGGAACAGGGGTGGGCTTCAAAAATTGTAGCAAGGGGTTCTCTGCCTGGTTGCTGGGTGGGTGTGGTCATGGTGGGCATGGCATAGTTGGCCTCCAGCAGCATGGTGGTGGTGGGGGCATTTTTGCCCTCCCTGGGCTCCGGAGGCTTTTCTTGAGCCTCCAGGAGGGCAAAAACAACCTCCCCAGGCTCTGGAGGCCCTTCTCGAACTTCCAGTAGGCCCGTTTTCTCCCTTCCCTGAGTCTCTGCTCGCACCCTGCACTTACCTGCATCCAAAACGGGCTGCATGGGGACTCCTGGGAGGGGCAGGGCAGGATGGGCAGGGCCAGCTAGGAGTGGGATTTGGGGGTTCTCCAAACTGCACAGAATCTTAGCTAGAGGTTTTCCTGAACCCCTGCGAACCCCCAGCATCCCACCCCTGCTTGGGAATGAAGGTGAAAACATTCAACATTCTGCAAAGGAGTGATAATTTTAGACAGAGCTGAATAGCGATTGGGTCCTATTTCATGGGTTTAATCCAGAGGTGGATTTCAGCAAGTTCTGACCAGTTCTGGAGAACCGGTAACAGAAATTTTGAGTAGTTCAGAGAACCGGTAGTAAAAATTCTGACTGGCCCCACCCCCATCTATTCTCTACCTCCCAAATCACAGCTGATTGGGATGAAATGGAGATTTTGCAGTAACCTTCCCCTGGAGTGGGGTGGGAATGGAGATTTTACAGTATCCTTCCCCTGCCATGCCCACCAAGCCATGCCCACAGAACTGGTAGTAAAAATTTTTTGAAACCCACCACTGGTTTAACCCCTAAAGCAAAAGTAATTTTGAGCCATGGTAGTGCAGTGGTTAGAATGCAGTACTGCAGGCTACTTTTGCTGACTGCCAGCTGCTTGCAATTTGGCAGTTCGAATCTCACTGGCTCAAGATTGACTCGGCCTTCCATCCTTCCGAGGTCGGTAAAATGAGGACCCAGATTGTTGGGGGCAATATGCTGACTCTGTAAACCACCTAGAGGGGGCTGTAAAGCACTGTGAAGCGGTATATAAGTCTAAGTGTTATTGCTATTGCTACCGTGGTTTATATTTATCTCATAATATCTGGGATTGGAGGTGAGTTCTGTATTTGTTGCACTACATCAGTAATAATTGGGCACAATCTTTATAGTTCTTCTCTTTTTGGAAAGACACATTCAGTAAAATGGAAGTCAAGTTATTATTAATACAATACTAGCAAAACAAAGGCCTCATCCTCATGACCTGCTAATCGTGACACAAAGACACCTTATTATTTTTAAAGGACATCTTCATGACATTGTCTTTGTTTCATCCCCAGCCAACTGTGGACATAGAATAAATTCATCTATACTGTAGCTGGTTCATTTTTACAATAGTGTTTTCTTCTTCTCCCAGCACAAAAGTTACTGTCAGAATATTCTAAGAAGATCATGGATTCTGCTGTTAATGACCTACTCCAAGATTGGAATCTATTCAGCTCCAATTTACTCTTGGAGGCTCCAGTGGACATACACCTTCATCTCCAACCACTCAAATCTTCCCTTCATTGTCATTTTCTTCAGATTAGAAAACGCAATAGATTTTCCAGAAGAGGTGTAGCATTCTCTAGATGTTAATGATATTGAGGACTGCATATGTATAGCAGCATCAGACTATAGTTTGGTAGAATGGTGGAGGTAATGTGGGAGCCTGGACATTCTTCCTTTGCTCCCCAAATATGAGAAGATTGAGGCAACTTTGATGTTTGGCAATGGAGAAGGAAATAGAATAGAATAGAATAGAATAGAATAGAATAGAATAGAATAGAATAGAATAGAATAGAATAGAATAGAATAGAATAGAATAGAATAGAAGTAGAGTGGACTTTGGAGGGCTTCTGGTCCAATCCATTGCTTAGGAAGGAAACCCTATACCATTTCAGACAAAGGGTTATCCAATCTCTTCTTAAAAACTTCCAGTGTTAGAGCATTTATAACTTCTGGAGGCAAGTTGTTCTACTAATGAATTGTTCTGTCAGGAAATTTCTCCTTAGTTCTAAGTTGCTTCTCTCCTTGATTAATTTCCACCCATTGCTTCTTGTCCTACCCTCAGGTGCTTTGGAGAATAGCTTGACTCCCTCTTGATGGAAGGAGGAAAGGTGAAAAAGAGGAGGGTAAATGTGTATGTATGTGAAACTGGTTGGAGAGAGTCACCTGAAATAGCCACATGGCACAAACCCTTATTTTAAGGGTTTTTCCAAGCAGTCCCACTAAATTATTCACTGCTTTCGTCCTAATAAGAATGACCTTTTCCCTTATGCTTACAGAAAGAAAGTTCACTCTTCCAACTGAAAATAATACAAAGAGCACAGTGTGTATCCCATAGGATCATTAACTAATGAAGATTTGGTTTTTCTGTAAGGTAACAGGAAAGAACCACTCGGTAAACACCCCAACAGCTCAATCTGTTTTGCATTATAAGGGACAAAATATCTGTCAGATATATTCTTTGTTTAGAGGACTTTTTGAACTTTGTTTTTCTGTTTCTTCCTTAGGATAACTTATTGACCTTTTCCCCCCACCCCTCTGGTTGAATGTAAACATCCATTTTCCTTCCACCATCCCAGGTTGCAAACTTCCATTGTTATCCTCATCCATGCAATTGGTGCTTGTGGGAAGAGCACACTAAACATACTAATGTGCAAGGCTGCTCTTCCATCAACCTTCCAAAATTTTATTTTATTTTATTTTATTTATTTTTGTCAAGAATGTATTTGGTAATAAGTATAAGCATGGATTGGATACCTAAAATGAATACAATGAAAGGGAACATTAGGACAGGGACGGTAGGCACACTGGTGCTCTTATGCACATCCCTTACAGACCTTTTAGGAATAGGGTGTGGTCAACAGTAGACAGTCTTGGGTTAAAAATTTGGGGTTTTTTGGGATAAAACTAGTGAATTTGGGATTTGAATTTAGTGAATTTGGGATGAAAATAGTGCTAAAGTTGGGTTCCCTTTGAATGTTCCCTTTGAATGTACAAAATACTATGACAAAAACCAGAGCAAGTTTTGATAAATAACTACACAACCTATGTCTTGTTGGTTCATTGTTTCAAAGATATTTCCTTACCTAAACAAAGAAACAGAATGATTACGGGTGGGCAAAAAAGCAGTGGGAATGGGAGTGACTTCCAATTTCTTGCTGACTTCCCCATTGAGTTTCTTTGTGGGAATGTGTCAATAAGCACCAGAAATCAATCTTCCTTCCTTCCTTCCTTCCTTCCTTCCTTCCTTCCTTCCTTCCTTCCTTCCTTCCCTCCCTCCCTCCCTCCCTCCCTCCCTCCTTCCTTCCTTCCTCCCTTTCCTCCCTCCCTCCCTCCCTCCCTCCCTTCATCCTTTCCCCTTCCTTTCCACCTTTTCATTCACCTCTTGTTTCTGCTGGCTTCCCCATTTAGTTTGTTTGTGGCTTATACGGAGAAAAACAGTAGGGAAGTTTCAGGACCAAGGCCAGCAGCCAGGTAAGATAAAGGCAATATGGTTCTCTAGCAAACCTTCTTCCTAGCCCGAATTTTATCCCAGGATGCATGGTTTAATGAAAGTTATCTCCCCAGTTGATGACATTTGATGTTAGGCAAATCATGAAGTCAAGGAATTCATGAATCATTTATTGAACTTATCCCATATTAAAATTGCAAGAAAAGTTCTGTACCTTACGGGCTTGATCCCGAAGCAGAACTGAACTTAGCAATGAAAACTAAAGAAAAGCATTTTAACATACCTGTAAGGAAGCGCCCTATGAGACATTCTCTTAATCAGGTATTATTTATTCTGTGTTTTCCCTTATCATTGGTTCATTAATTATTTAAAAACCGAAGCACAAACATGAAAGAAAGCCATTCTACTCTGCATTATGGAAGACGGTTCAATTTGATTGAGCCCCTACAACCTTTGGACTTGGAAGTTTACACGACGAAAGTCATCAGTCCCTGACCTTGTGCGTCAGACTATAAACTCTGCTGATACCTTTTAAATGAGGCTTGTGTAGATTTGATCAATAAGCCAGAGCTTGTTAAGGCCAGTGATATATTCATATATTCACTGACACTCTATATTTGGACAATTGTCCTTCCTGAATGTGGAACCTGTTATTTTTCAAGCTCAGGGGATTCTCCCTCACTATTTTTTTTTAAAAAAAAGATCAAGGCTCTTCTTTTTAATATTGCTTTTTTCCTCAGCCCCTATTTAATCCTCTTTAAAGTTTACATCGCCTTGGGATGGTGGTATGAATACAGTGCCTACTAATAAGTCTCTGTCTTGAAACGTTCAACTGAGTTAAAAAAAAACAAAAAACAAAAAAGAAAGCGCTATGCTTCTTATAATGTGAGTGCAGAGTAAATGAAAGAGATTCATGTCTTGCAGGAAGGCGTGTGAAGGTCATCAGGTTTCCTTCGCTATCTTTGGGTTGCCGATTCTTCAAGCCACATTAATTCAGCATGTAGAACCATATCAGCTTTGGACGGCTTGGATTTTACATCTCCAGATCCTTCTAAATCAGCTTGTCCTACTTGATGGCTCTATAGTCACTCAAGGCTGATCCTCCCGCAATTTCTTGTTCTTGAGATAGGAGAGAAGCATGTATGTTACAAACTGCTGCTCTCACATTGAGCATCTAATCTAGTAAAGCCTACTTCCTGGCAGGGGTGGGCTTCAAATATTTTAGCAAGGGGTTCTCTGCCTGGTTGCTGGGTGGGCATGGCCATAGTGCATGTAGCCTAGTCGGCCTCGTGCACTACGGTGGGGGAGGATGTTTTTGCCCTCCCCGGGCTCCAGAGGCTTTCCTCAAGCCTCCAGGAGGGCAAAAATGGCCTCCCCAGGCTCCAGAGACCCTCTGGAGCGTTTCCGGCCTTCCTGAACTTCTGGTAGGTCCATTTTATGCCCTCCCAGAGCCTCTGCAAGCACCCTGCACTTTCCTGCACTTTCCAAAACAGGCCACATGGGGACTACTGGGAGGGGCGGGGTGGAGCCAGCCAGGAGTGGGATTTGGGAGTCTCTGAACTGCACAAAATCTTAGCTAGAGGTTCTCCTGAACCACTGTGAACCCCAGCAACCCACCCCTGGTTCCTGGTAAAGCCTCAGCCCTTACACAATTCACTGCCATTCCCTGCTGCTGTCAGAAGAGCAAGGACCAGTAAACGAGAAAAGTGTCAATGTTCCAGCTGATGAACCAATGATCTTCTTCTTCTACCAATTCTCCCTCCTGTCTCCTTCCAAGGTGGGGGCCATTGGTGGCCACCTCTGTTAGGGGTGATAGCCGAGCTTTCAATAAAACACAAGAGAGAAGAGTGGGAAGGTCAATTATCCACTTTGGTGTATGACAGTGGAAAGAAAGGAGGCAGTCGACAAGAAAAGAATTGTTGTGGAAAAGACAAGGGAGATTGCAGGTAGGAAAGTTAGCATGGTGGTAACTGTTAAGGAATTTGCAGAGTAACACTTGAATAGCAAGGGTGTGTACATGAAAGCAATTGAGAGTAGGTACGAATAAACACAGTCAACACATAGATACACAGGAAATAGTAAGGCACAGTCCAATAAACAGTCCAGGTCATACACATATAAAGCAGGAGATAGCAAAACGACAGTCCAGGGATAATCCAGTAACAAAGTCTTCTTACCAGTTGTCGTAGTCATTCACAATAAACAGTGCTTCTGGATTTGCAAACAGTAGCATACAGAGATATCAGAGAGCAAGAACAGCAGAGAGAAACAAACCATGTTTCTAGCTCCCTCTTAAGGAGATTGGCTACAGAGCTAACCAATCAGGACACAGTATGATGCAATATAGCAGTCTTAAAGCTATATTGTTGGTTTATATATTGCCAACCCAACAAGGTAGGTAATACTCATTTACCAGCAGTGGTCTATGAAGAACTTGCCAGTGGGAATTTCAACATTGGGGAAGGTATTCCATGGGGTCAATAACCCTCACCCTAACCCCTGTGCCAAAACAAAGAGAACACGTTGATTGCTTGATGAGGTTATCATCTCTTTGGCAGACAACATATAAATGGCCACATCAGGATACAGCCCCATGGCTGGGTAGAAGGGGAGTGCTTCTTCAGGAAGCCAATGAGTACTCTTCAAGTTGCCATCACCCCTCAAGTTCCTCTTCCATGCGATATTTTCTTGGTGTCTGATTTTTTTTTAAAAAAAAATCTTCATATGTCTTCCAATATAAGCATGGAATAAATGAAGATATTCCTATCATTTGCAGAGAAACGTCTGGGGATCAAAATTTTTTTCAGTGGTGGGGCAGGAATAAGAGACACTTTCCTGCTAGATCTGCTGGATCTGACGTCTCATCATGATCTAGCCATCAGACGGAGCCTCTCCTGTATGGATATGTCCTTTTGTCAACCCCTGAGACAACGAGCCGCCAGCGGGCCATCTTGGGGTTGCTATTTCGGGGGGAGGTTTGGCAGGGACATTGAATGGACTTACGGCGTGGGAGGAACCCAGACGACGATAAGCTGGGGAGTGGCACATGACAATCAGCTGGGCATTGGCATGGATCACCTGGAGCATGGATTGCCCGATCAGCTGATAGCTGGGGGGCACGACTGGAACCTCGATCAGCTGGAGGCCAGAGCGTGTGGCTGGAGCACAGGCAGGCCGCCAAGGGATGGCGTTAGCATGGCCAAACCTTTTCGGATTTCCATGGTGGCCAGAAGCTGCATGGGTGGGGCAGGAGCACACAGGGGGTTTAAATGAGTGCTAAAGCAGCAGCGGGTATCACTGACATTGATTGTAGTCACTCTGTGCCAAGTTTCCAAGCCTTTGAAGATTAAATGCATCTAATGAACTATCTTGCTTGCTGATTCCTGGTGCTGAAGGCTTGGAATGTGACAACTTTGTATAAGTTATCTGCTTGGAAAGCCTATGCTCATAGTCTTCAATGAGGTGCTTCTGCTGAGCCTCCTTCTTGGTCAGATCCAATTTGAACTGAGCCAGATGTTTTGCCAACTCTTTCTCATGGTGGCTGCTTAGCTCCAACAACTGCTTCCTGTTGGGGCCCTAAAGAGCCCAAGTGGGCACGCGAGGAGTGGCTGGGAGGGAAAGGGTGAGTAGAGGCCCGCGAGGCACCCCTCAACATGAGTGACATCAAGTTGGCCACGCCCACCCAGTCACATGACCACCTAACAAGCCCACCCAGCCGGTCATTAGCCAGATCATATCAGTGGTCCGCGGGATTTTAAATTATGATTTTACTGGTCCTTGAGGTCCGAAAGGTTGGTGAACCCTGTGCTAGACAATACTGGGAACCCCAAGGGGCTGTGGGGATGAGCCCTTAGTTTCACTGCTGACATATAGGTAATCCTTGACTTACTTACAATGGGATTGGAATCCTTGGTCACTGAGATTCTGTAACTTCACCTGATCTTAGTAATAACTTATGGCTCTCCCAAGGTCATTCTAGTCACCTTTTTAATTATGTCCATCTATCCATCCGTTTTATCTGCTGTATTCTTTTATTTTTTTTCCAGCCTGGACAAGCATTATTTTTTTTGTCTTAGCCCATCACACACATGATTGAGATGCTCAAAGTGTGTAAGTCATCTCAAGGGAGTAGTCAGGCTTTACTTTACTGATTGGTTGGTTCTCCTTGCAATCTATAGTAACTGTCCAACTGTCCAAAATCCATAGCTTGAAAACATCCATTTTCTTTCTGTCACTTTCTCTTTCTCGGTGTTTAGCTTTCAGTTTACATTTTTTTTACAATGTGATTTTTTTTTAGTTGTATAATTCAATTAGGCACTTCAGCAAACCTTGTATTCGGAAGCCTAATTATTATGCTGAGCGGAATGGCAATGTGACCTGTCCCTTGTCTATCCCAGTTTCTTTCTCTCCCACAATTCTCCAAGAAAGAGCATCACGACAAAGGCAAGTCCAGTCAAATGTATTAGATTCAAAATCATGAACTGGAAGGAACTTATTCTTTCCATATTCTCTATTAGATTAAACCACTTTATAAAAAACTTGTAATTACAAACTACAACTTGAATATGTTTTCCCCCTACTGTCTCATTTTTTTTTTTGGTGTTGTTTCTTTAGTATAAAGGTAAAGGTTCCCCTTGCACATATGTGCTAGTCATTCCCGACTCTAGGGGGCGGTGCTCGTCTCCGTTTCTAAGCCGTAGAGCCAACACTGTCCGAAGACGTCTCCGTGGTCATGTGGCCAGCATGACTAAACGCCAAAGGCGCACGGAATGCTGTTACCTTCTCACCAAAGGTGGTCTCTATTTTTCTACTTGCATTTTTTTTTACATGCTTTCGAACTGCTAGGTTGGCAGAAGCTGGGACAAGTAATGGGAGCTCACCCGTTATGCGGCATTAGGGATTCAAACCACTGAACTGCTGTCCTTTAGATCAACAAGCTCAGCATCTTAGCCACTGAGCCACTGCATCCCTTTTGTTTCATATAGGGGCTACTTAATATTCATTAATATATAAATTGCCCTAGGGTGCCATTTTTAATTGAATGAGTGTTTGAAATAATGTTAAGAAAAACGTTCAACGTTGATTTCAATAGAAGTGTAAAAGTATCCCTCACAAAGTGAAGAGCTACATAATTCTAATTAAGGATTATTGCTAACCTGTTTCTATCATTGGATCATCGCTTGTTTTCCCATTCAAACATTGGCTAGCTAGAATATATGCTTCATTCCTAGATACAGCCCAGACAATGAGTAATTACTTTATTCTGTGGATCCGATACCACTTATTTGCAACAGCAAATATCAGATTACAGTTTAGGAATAGAAAATAACGATAATCACTACTTTTCTAATGTAGGGATAGATTATCCCATTTAGACAAACAACAACTGCAAATTTGACATCCAGCTGGCTATTATACAGATTTTTGTGTCAACCAAAAACATGTCTGTGGCTTTAAGGGACCAAAATCATGTTCAAGAGCATTGTAAATTGAAGACTAGAAAGGCAAGAAAGGAGAAATAGAGGTTATGGAAATTAAAATGGATTGAAATTCCTATTTTCAAGAACTGTGGAGATTTGTACCTATGTATCTACATCTATATCAATAAGATAAAGTACCAGAACTATTTGCTTATCAAGTCACTTCCAAAAGATCAAGAGGATTCTTGAACAACTAGAAAAGCAAAGAATCAGCATCAATCTATTAAGAAAAGAGGGGAATGGTGTAAGATGTGTTAGTACCACATTTTTTGCCAATCATGGTTTTAATTTGCTGTTGAAAAATAAACACTATTTATTTGGTTATTTGTTTAGTTATTCCACATGCAAGTTGGGAAACTAAAGCCAAAGGGGTCAATTTTGCAATTATCCCAGATGGCTTAGCAGGGACATGGCAGTATTTTTAATGGAGTGAAGCAGGCAAATAATCCTGATCTGGGGATGGATGGATGGAGAGAGAGAGAGAGAGAGAAAGAGAGAGGGGGGGGGAGGGGGGGAGGGAGGGAGAGAGAGAGAGAGAGAGATTGATTTAGAGTACCAGATTCTCTCTTGTCTTTTGCAGTTGTGTTGGCTACCATGGAGAAATATCAATATATTATATCCAGAAAAAACCATGTAGGAGAAAGCCATCAGTCATTATTATTCATGATTGTTAAATTGAATACTGTTTGCCTCTTAGTAGTGAAGCGTTTGATACGATGGGGAAACTGAAAATATAAGAGTTCATATGCTGTATCAAATATCTCCCACCAAGGCTTTATTTTATGGGAAATGAAAACCTGGAAGTTCATTTCTTATACTTCTGCTTCAGGCTCTTACAATCAAGTCCACAATCTTTCCACAAAATGCCCTGTGCTAATATTTGGCAGAAGGGACTACAGTTACAGCAAATTTCATCATCACGTATATACATTTATGTGTCAGATTTTCAAGGATCGTTGCTCAAAAACGCATTCACCGTTCCTATAAAACTTGGCTCACTTCACCATGTCTTTTATACTTCCCCAGCTTTTATCATTTGTGGGGGTTTTGTGTTAATTTATAGAAAAATGAAATTCTGTTTTCCCACCTTTGTTTCAAATCCAGGACCAGAACTTTTCATAAAGCAGTCATGCCCACAAAGAAGGCATCAACACTGATAAGTTGGTGATTGAAGTGCCACAATGTAAGTCTTGCTTCTTTTGAATGCATGTTCAGAAAGCAGTGGTGAGGCTTGATTTGCAATGTGCCATCTTCCAATTTTCAAGCCTGCCCTGCCGACACTATTTCCACCGAGAGTGTTGGATTAGATCTGACTTTCAGTTGGATTTCCAAATCAGTTTAAGTATATATTTAAATAAAAATCTGACAGCAAAGATATGCATATATTCCAGTGGTGGGATTCAAATTTTTTTACTACCGGTTCTGTGGGCATGGCTTGGTGGGCATGGCAGGAGAAGGATATTGCAAAATCTCCATTTCCACCCCACTCCAGGGGAAGGATACTGTAAAATCTCCATTCCCTCCCCACCCCACTAACCTGCTTTCCAGCTCCCTGTTCAGGGCAAGAAAAGAAGACCCAGCCAATCAGCTGGGACTCAATCAGCTGGGACCTGGAGGCAGCGAATAGATGGGGGTGGGGCTAGTCAGAAGTGGTATTTGCTGGTTCTCTGAACTACTCAAAATTTCCGCTACCGGTTCTCCAGAACTGGTCAGAACCAGCTGAATACCACTTCTGATATATTCACTTCTTATATATGTCACATGTAAGCAAATAACTGTTTTGAGGTCATGCTATCCAAAAAGAGTCCTCTATTCCCACACTACAGGTTCTGTCCTAAAAGTGAGCAAAACTAATTGAGAATGAAGGTAAATGAATTAAAAGTAAATGTTTTACAATTAGCAAATCACTAAAAATGGAAAGCATCTTCTAAGGTTGCCAAAATGCTCTCGATGCTTTAAATATCTCATATGTACAGTAAGAATCCTGATCTCCAGTTATAGGAGAAGCAATAACAAGCTATAAATAAATTTGATTCCCACAGCAGGTTATAAAACTGTCACAAGTGTGAACATTTTTATTTTTCAAGTAAACTATCTCTGAGAAAAACAGATTGAGAATTTTCCTCAGTCCTTCTTAATGTCAGGGCCTTTCAGGTGTGGTAAAGTATTTTTATACAAAAGATTAAGCCCCATAAATGCAGATTTTCTTGAAGGCACACTAGGTGTCCTCTTCAATATCTCTTATTCATACAGTTGAATGGAATATTTTTCAACCCAGTTTCTTCTAGAATACGTTGCAGATTGAACAAACATCAGCGGAAGGTGCTGCTTCAACGCCTCATGATTATGGAGTGAAAGCAGGCATCTTTAGCCATCACATAATTTGAGTAGTGCAGAATTCCCCACCTCACTCATCGTGTAATAAGGTTAGCATGAAGATAAAGTTTCTTTGAGTTCAACTTCTAGACTTTATGTATATGTTCACATAGGTTTCTAGGCAACACTAAAAAAAAATACTTGTACTCGAATTAGGACCACAACTGAGCCCAAAATTTTTGTTGTTAAGTGAGACATTTGTTAAACGAGCTATGTCCCATTTTATGACTTTTCTTGCCACCGGTGAATCATTGCAGTTGATAATTTAGTAATATGGTTGTTAAGTGAATCTGGCTTCCCCATTGATTTTGCTTGTCAAAAGGTTGCAAAAGGTGATTATATGGAACCAAGCAACGGTCATAAGTTTAAACCAATTTCATCTGAAGCATCTGAATTTTGATCAATGATCATAGGGATGCTACAAAGGTTGTAAGTGTGAAAAATGGTCACAAGTCACATTTTTCAGTGACTTATGAAATGAACTGTTATAAGTCAACGACTACCTGTATTGCATTCTTCAAAGCTGTGCATTGTTTTCCCAGTCTAACCCATAGCTCTGAGATAAGAGTTCTCACATGAAAATGCTAACTGGATTTAACTCTGCATTTTGATAAGCGTCCAGTTCTCCTAGATCAGTGGGTCTCAACCTTCCCTTTAATACAGTTCCTCATGTTGTGGTGACCCCCAACCATAAAATTATTCCTAAAACCATTGAAAATATGTGTTTTCGGATGGTCTTAGGTGACCCCTGTGAAAGGGTCATTCGACCCCCAAAGAGGTCCTGACCCACAGGTTGAGAACCACTGTCCTAGATGCTACTAATTTCTGAAGATATCCTAGGAGAAGGTAAATAATTGTCCTCCATAGTCTTATCTTCATTTTGTCATGATTCTATGTAATACAGTACAATATAAAATGTTATCACAGTTAATAAGTGCTTTTTATTTCATTTTGACTGGGAAGTTATCAAACTATAAAGTTTTGGGGGTATAATAGGTCAACAATAATTTCTCCAAACTCTTTCAGTGGATGTGGCATTCTACCCAAGCAAAGCTGAAATCAGAGGTTCAGTCTGATTTCCAAGTGTTTATTGGTTTTTCAGTACACTGTAAGAAAAATCATTTTCAGATGTGAAGTTAGGTAAAAATATTTTTTGCTTTCCAGGACACAATAACATCTAGATGCATTCAACTCCCCAATACGCCAATTCTTCAAAGTTTGTCCAACAAATTGTCACTGGTGAGATAATGTAAAAGGTTCATTTCACTTTTTAAGTCTACAGTTCAGTGGTGAGTTGCTACCAGTTCGCCCTGGATCGGGAGAACCGGTAGCAGTGGCGGCAGGCTCCGTCCACCCAACCGGACGTTCCTGCGCATGCGCAGAAGTGTTGTGTGCACGAGCACCCACGAGCGAACCGGTAGCAATGGGTTTTAAAACCCACTCCTGCTACAGTTCACCATAAAAGTTCAAATCAAAATATTGGCTAAAAATTAAAGATTGACTACAGGAAATTACCAACGAACAATTAGACTTGGAACTGGAACTCTTCCTATTGGGGATCTTCAAATATATGTGTGTGTGTGTGTGTGTGTGTATGTATATACATATGTGTGTATATACACGTGTGTGTGTATACACACATGCACACATATACACATGTGTATATGCGTGTGTGTGTGTGTGTGTGTGTGTGTGTGTGTGTGTGTGTGTGTGTGAAGGGCACAAAATATCTAGTACTACACATATTAACTGCTGCCAGAATTGCCTATGCTCAATATTGGAAACAACCGTGTACACCTGCAGAGAAACTGGTGATACAAAAGATCATGAACTGCGCAGAAATGGACAAATTCATGCTGAATTTAAAAGATAAAGAGACATCGATATTTTACAGTGTGTGGGAACAGTGGTATAACTGGATAGAATGGAGATACATTGAAGATAGGTAGTTATTAAGTACAAGTAATTGATAAAATAAGAATGTAAATACGCACAATTTAATTTTTGTAAATAATGCCCGAATTATTGTCACAAGACGAACACCTCAATTAGCTGTTGATGAGAGAAATAATTTTTTATGTTTTTAATGTAATAAAAGTTTAATTAATTAATTTATTTTTATTTATTTATTTATATTTATATGCCGCCCTTCTCCGGAGACTCAGGGCGGCTTACAATGCGTTAAGCAATAGCCTTCATACTTTTGTATATTTATACAAAGTCAGCTTATTGCCCCCACAAACCGGGTCCACATTTTACCCACCTTAGAAAGGATGGAAAGCTGAGTCAACCTTGAGCCTGGTGAGATTAGAACTCGCAGTAATTGCAGGCAGCTGGATGTTAAATGCTGCCTTAATAGGAGGCATTAGCCTGCTATGCCACTCAGGCTCCTTAATAAAGTGTTTATAAAAAAAAGTTCAAATCAAAGTAGAAAATAACAATTTGGCCTGCCCCAATGATCTGTGGTTTCAAGTGAATGATGATCTCCTTTCGTGTGATAAATATGACTGGGTTAATTTGGGATAACTACGTTGAAAGTGTCATTAAAATGTGAAAGCAGAAAATGTGTAGACCAGTTCCTTAGAATTATTGATGGTTGAATGTGACATAGCAGTTCTTACCCACTTTGAGCAATTCTCTACAAAGTCATTGTTTTGATATGACCAGTTCAATTAGAAAATCTATACATCAGAAGCACATTGAATACAATGAAACACCTTAGGACAACATTGCTCATGAAGTGTTCTTAAGCAGGTTCTGGAGATTTTTGTCTTCATTTCGTCTAATTTTTTGTTGCTTTCACCATGACACCATGTATATATCCTTTTCTTTGTACTGGAGACTAAGACTAAAACCTGTTTAGATATTTTGCATAGGATAGAAAAATACTTCGTACCAATATTGTATTTAAACATGCAGCAGAAAGATTGATAAAGTATGAGCTTTAATTATTTTGGCACACAAAAAGGGTTTTTTAACACAACCCTAACATCAACATCACTATAATTGTTCTTTGTTTGTCTATATTATGGTAATGTAGGAATCTTTTACAAAATGGCTATTTGACTTCTGCATTCCTTAAGAGTACTGGGTTGTTTTTTTCTGCTAAACATACCAGTTTTTCCCTCTCAACTGCTTGCATTTGTAGCTGTCTAAAATGATGCATTAGCAACATTTTAATAGAATAGGAAGGGACCTTGGAGGCCGGGATACTATTCACCAGGTTCTGATACAGTGGTGGGTTCCTCCCGGTTTGGCCCGGTTCTCCCGAGCCGGTAGCGGTGATGATATGATGTCACCAAACCCTTTCTGCCCCCCACCCACCCCCGTGCCTGCCCACCCACCCACGCACCCCCGCACCACCCCCGCATTATTCTTACCTTTTATTTGGCCCCACCCCCAATCTATTGCTGCCTCCTGGGTCCCAGCTGACGGCTAGAGGGAAAAAAACTGTTTAAACTCTTGCCGCGGGGATTCAAAGGGCTGCCCTACAGCTGATCAGTGTTAAAAGAAAACAAATGAGTAGACCGGTGCCTGCATAAATACACGGGTAGACCAGTGCCTGCAAAAAATAAATGGGTAGATCGGTACAGCTCTGCAAGCAGTTAAAAGCCTGGTAAACCAGTACCTCTGCTAAATCCTAAAGAATTGTCACATGACCATCAAGCCACGCCCACAAAATAAGCCACGCCCACAGAACCGGTAGTAAAAAAATTTAGAACCCACCCCTGTTCTGACAGGTTCTGGAGAACCGGTAGCAGAAATTTTGAGTATTTCGGAGAACCGGCAAATACCACCTCTGGCTGGCCCCAGAGTGAGGTGGGAATGGAGATTTTGCAATATCCTTCCCCCAGGAGTGGGGAGGGAATGTGGATTTTGCAGTATTCTTCCCCTGCCATGCCCACCAAGCCATGCCCACAGAACCGGTAGTAAAATAAAAATGAATTCCACCACTGCTTGGAGGTCTTCTAATCCAAACACCTGCTGAAGCAGGAAACACCATACCATTTCAGACAAATGGCTCTCCAATGTTTTTTAAAAGCTTCCAATAATGGAGCAGTCAGAGCTTCAGAAGGGAAGCCATTCCACTGGTTAATTATTCTCATTGTTAAGAAATTTCTCCTTAGTTCTAGGTTGCTTCTTTCCTTAATTAGTCTCCATCCATTGTTTCTTGTCTTGCCTTCTGGAGTTTTGGAAAATAAGTTGACCCCCTCTTCTTTGTGGCAGCCCCTCAAATATTGAAACATTGCTATCATGTCGCCCCAGTTTTTGTATTGCATTTTTTTGAATGTGTAAACTGCAAATAGTTTCCATTGTAATCTGTATATTTCTACTGATTTAAATTTTCATTGTTTTTAAGCTTTTTTACACTGCTAATAACGTGGTTTAATTCCAAACATTGAAAATGACAATTCTTTCCCTCTTTGAATTATTATAAATATATTTGTCTTAATAGTATATGTTGTCCTGTAACTTCAAAAGATCAATGGGTCAGTAGCTTTCACCAACATTTAAACATAAAGATGGAGCTGTGTTATGACTGGAATGATGAATGGGTGGAGAATGGATGGTTTTATTTATTTAAAATCAGGAACATAAAGTTTGGCAAGAAAGGTGCCCAAATGAGATGAAACAGGCATCAACAGGCATTTGGAAAATAATTTGCAAAAACCCTCACTCTTCTCCTTGTGATAATTATCTTGATTTCCCATCCCACCCCCGTAAATTCTGCGCGATTGTGTACATAATCCATGTGGAAATGTTGTCAGCATTGTCTTCCCTATAGAGAGTTGTTTCAGGAATGAAAGAATTATTATCAGTGCAGGAAATTAAGAACTACAGCTTCCTGAAGCCCAGCATTTGGAAGAACAGGCATTTGCAATGATAGCCTTGAGGCTACAGAATGAGCGTCTTCGTGCAACTCTTTTTAAATCTGTGTTTTGATGTAGTTGCATACTAATTTCTCAGGTGACTGCTGAACCTGTGGATTCTTCTCGTTTGTTTTTATTACTTGTAATGTAATGAATGCAAATGAGATTACAGTAGCATTCCCTCGTGCAGCATCACCAAAGTTGGCTTCCACAAAAGAAAGAAAATTGAATTGAGTGATGAATAGCCTAAACACAAGCCCACCTTGCCTGCCAGCACACCAGCCTTAGAAAGAAGCAGCTGTTTTGACATTCCATGCTGGAAATCCTGCCCTTCACAAATGTGCTTGATGCTCAGACATGGTCTCTTGGCTGCCTGCACTCATTTTCCATCTGTTGAGATGGCATTTTGCCCGTGCACAAAGTGGTATGCAAATTTCACTAGGACACAGGCGCCCTAGCAGCAGGTGAAGGGATGAGACCGTTGCCATTTGGAGACCCCTCTCCAGTTGTTTCCATCTGTTTGCCAGCAGCCACTATCTTCAGCGAGTGACTGCATTTGGGGTAGATCTGTTTTCATCACCTGGAAACAGCATTGGCTGCTAGACCTAGTTTGTTTGAATGAGCTTCTCTGGCCCCTGCAATTAACTCAAGTAATCTGCTGGACAGGAATTACCGCAGCAGCAAAAGGCTATTAGTACACAGTTGTTTCCATATCCTAGAATCATCCAGTAGCTTTATTGAATATGCTCTAGCAATGCTTTCTTCGGCTGCTGAACTCATGCTACAGATTGACTTCTGCTGGCATGGAAGGGTGGATATGTCCTACCATAAGCTGCCAACAATATGGTAACCAAACAGGACTCCAACCAGTTAAGACTGCAGAAAGAACAATAGCGACCAGACTGCCTTCCATAGAAGACCTGTATATTGTGTGGATATAGAAGGAGGGCTGAGAAGATATCTGTAGACTCCTCCTCACATCCTGGACATAAAGTGTTTCAACTCCTTCTGTCGGGGTGCCACTATAGGCATCACATGCCAAAACTACTAGACAGAGGGCCAGTTTTTCCCCTTTGTGCCATCACTCTGCTGAACACCTTATTCTCACATTGCTGTCCATGTGTATTTACTCATGTAGTATGGCTGTAGTATTATTTATCCTTCTTATTATTTTCTTTACTCTCCCTCTTATTGGTATTATTATGATTATTACTTTGTTATTTTGCATGTACAATGAGAGCTTCTGCACCAGAGACAGATTCCTTGTGTGTCTAATCACACTTAGCCAAATAAAGTATTCAATTCAATTCAATGCAATATCCACCATGCTTGGAAAGGCAGTAGCTCCCCCCCCCCCCCCTATTTGTTGGGACTAACATTTGGAATGTTGGACACCACCTGATTTAATGGACTGTTTTCTATTTTCAAGTTAAGTAGATACTTATCCAAGCCTCAAGAGGGAATGTTTGCTTTCTGTCAGTGGTGGGCTGCAACTGGTTTAACAACCGGTTCTGTGAGCGCACACTTTGCACATGTGCATGGGTTTCAGGCGTCTAATGCGCTTGCATGTAGCATTCAAAATAGAGCAATTTGAAGCTCAGTTGATTACCTTCCAAGACAGCCTGGGTAAGTAGAACAGCAGAGGTGTGGAAATCAGTTGTGCCACTTGAATCAGCTGAGCCAGAAAGAAGGAAATATAGGACAGGATAGGGCGAGGGTGGGTGGGTGGGTGAGCCCAGCTGCTGGCCATAATTAACAGTTTGCCTGAACTGGTCTGAACCAGCTGAATCCCACCCCTGCTTTCTGTAAAATACAGGACTACAGAGCACTAATGGAAGAAGCATATTCCTCCCATAGTAAAACTGTCTTATGAGGGACAGGTTGTAGGTCTACCTTTACGTTATTTCTCTATCTAAAACCCAATAGTTATATTGATTGCATTTTGTTCTCAGTTTGTAACTGTATAATTATTAGAAGGCCCTAATTTTTTGATGGATATTGGAGAAGATTTTCCAGTAAGAGCCATTAAGGTGAGGGGGTGGGGGGCAGGCCCACCCCCCTCCCCCGCGATTTCCGCTACTGGTTTGAGTGAACCAGACCGAACCGGCTGAATACCATCTCTGACTGTTACCCAAAATGCTGAGAATAAAAAGCAGGAAGTCCATGAAGCTTAGCTGTGTTTATCTGTGCCATTTCCCCATTGAAAGGAATCCCAGCCTCTTGGATTCTTTGACCTGCTGGCCATGTGTTCTGCCACATGGCATCATCCTGAATTACTGGAATTTCACCATTCAGCGCCCTTCCAAACTGTAAGCGGAGATATGCTGTTATAACAGCTTTCCACTCTTTCGATGCTCGTAGTCTTTTTCTCAAAGTACTCAACCAGTGCACTCAACAGAGAGAGGGGAGCTATTTGGTTGTTGGCTTTTGTTTTAAAAAATGCTGGAGGGATCGTGGGATGGCTCACATAGGATTCTCAGCCTTTCCAGGTCGGTTGTGTTGGGGCCATCAAAAGTGTTTTGAAAGAAGTGGGAGTGGAAATGTGGCAACGTGGAAGGGACCTAAGAGGATGGAAACATCTCAAACCATAAGGTTTCTTGTTTGGAATAAGTAACCATGGTAACTGGGTGCAATAAAGTTAAGATGCTCCAGCAGTTATCTGCTTCTTCTATCATTTTATCAGTTTTATTGCTCTTTTTCACCTGGCTTGTTTTTATGTTGTTATTTGGAGGGGGGAGGGGAGAAACTGAATTGTGCCAGTATTAAACAAAAAAGGAAGAGTAAAAATAATGCAGAAATGCATGCTGTCGTGAATATTATGATGTAGTTCTTCATAGTGTAAACTAATCAAATGACAAAATATATCTTTAAATATTATTTTGAAAGGGGTTTTGCTTTACAAAAACTTCAGATTAAGGCAAAAACAGAATAGAATTCAATTATGGCTAAACTCTTGTGACACTAGAATAGAATAGAATGGAATGGAATGGAATGGAATGGAATGGAATGGAATGGAATGGAATGGAATGGAATGGAATAGAATAGAATAGAATAGAATAGAATAGAATAGAATAGAATAGAATAGAATAGAATAGAATAGAATAGAATAGAATAGAATAGAATAGAATAGAATAGAATAGAAT
>WNWU01000049.1:16429831-16485267 GCA_012654045.1 Ptyas mucosa | reverse complement strand
ATATATATATATATATATATATATATATATATATATATATATATATAGTTTACATATAAATATGTTGAATACAATGTATTTGTCCTGGTGTTCCACTTGCCATGAAACAAAGGTAAAAACAAAATAACATATACCGTATTTCTCGGAGTATAAGACGCACCTTAGTTTTTGGGAAGGAAAATAAGAAAAAAGCTGATTGGCAGGTGGATCAGCCTCCCGGAATACCCCCAATCAGCTGTTCCCAGAGGTGAATTTTAGCAACAGGTTTAGCAATGGTCAGAAATTACTGTACAACACTAGCGTGGTTAAAAATAGTATACCATATTTTCCAGAGTATAAGACACCCCTTTTTCTCCCAAAAAAGAGGGTGAAAATTTGGGTTGTGAGCTCTGTGCCTTGCTTTTTTTTTTTTGCTTTTTTTTTTTTTGCCTCTGAAACTTCTGAAACTCCCTTTCAGAAAAAAACTTTTTTTCCTGCCTCTGAAAGCCTCAGAAACAGCTTCAGGAAAAAAAGCCTCTGAAGCTCTGTTTGGGGGCTTTTTTTCTGAAGTTTCATTTCTGATGCTTTTTTTCAGCCTCTGAAAGCTCCGTTTGAGAAGCTGGGCAGGACTACATTCTGAATATAAGATGCACCCAGGTTTTCACCCTCTTTTTTTGGGGGGGGGGAGGTGTGTCTTATATTCTGAAAAATATGGTATACTAATTTAAATCGTGCTAGTGTTGTACAGTAATTACTGACCATCATATTCTTGTATATCAACTTATCTATCATTCTAATACGTACATTCTAATACATACATAATGTTTCTTTCCATGTCACCTAATCTGATTCTTTCGCATTCCATCTTCTACCTCGTGTTTCTAACCATTGATAGAAACTATCCCATGTAGCATAGTATTCTGTATCTCCTTTATCTTTTATTTTTAGCATTAGTCTGTTGATTTCCGCACAGACTAGTATCTTCCTTATCATCTCCTCCTCTGAAGGGGTGTTTTCGCTCTTCCACTACTACAGGATCTGCTGCTACAGATATTTCTAAAGCCAAAGTGACTACTCTTTTGTTTCATGATTTCTAAATTTGCTGTTATAAAACCAATGTTTTTTTTAATTGGGTTAGTCATTTAAGATCTCTATCTGAGTCTGAGGTTTGAGGTTTATTTGATTTGTATACCGCCCTATCTCCCGAGGGATTCAGGGTGGTGAACAGCCATAGAGTAAAACAATATGCATACAAAATTTAAAACAATTAAAATCCGATTAAATAATTTGGCCGTAATATTTAAAACCCTAATAATTTAAAACAAGTTAAAATTACAAAATTACATAATTATTAAAAGAGGAGAAATTAGGCCAGGCCAGCCTGGTTAAATAAAAAGGTCTTAAGAGCACGGCGGAAGGTGCGTAGGTCCGGGATCCTTCGTATCTCTGAGGGGAGCTCATTCCAGATGGTAGGTGCCCCCACAGAGAAGGCTCTCCCCCTGGGGGTCGCCAACCGACATTGTTTGGTTGACAGCACCCTGAGGAGACCCTCTCTGTGAGAGCGAACTGGCCGGTGGGAGGCTACTGGTGGCAGCAGGTGGTCTCGTAAATAGCCAGATCCTAAGTCATGGAGCGCTCTAAAGGTGGTAACCAAGACCTTGAAGTGCACTCGGAAGACCACCGGGAGCCAGTGCAGCTCGCGCAGGAGAGGTGTCACACGGGAACGCCATGTCGCTCCCATAACCATCCACGCGGCCGCATTCTGTGCCAGTTGGAGCCTCCGAGTGCTCCTCAAGGGGAGCCCCATGTAGAGAGTTATGTCCAATGCCTTCTTATACTTAGAGTCAGGACTTCTTACCTTAGGTTTTATGCAAGTTTGATCTTGTATTAACATTCTTTGCCTTCCTTGATTTCCCTGGTCAGCTTTGGTCATCTGGGATAAAAGGCACTATATTTAACCTTAGATAACGTGACTTTTCAATACAATATTTGGTTCCATAAAAGATCCAACCTTGAATTTAAGCAACATTATCTCTCAACATCAATCTCTTTAGCAATCAGAGCACAAATTCTTCCATAATACAGGAGCAATATCATTCAATCTAGCTAATTGGTTCATTAATATCTCATGTGTACCATAACAGAAAGCCTTCCATCTGGCAAGGTTTAATATTTTCCATCTCAGTAGAAGGGAAGTAGAATGCCATTCCAGGGGAAGAGTGATGATGTCCCTATCACTTACTGAGTCTTATTGCCCTTCCCATTTTATAAAGTGTTTTGGTTTAATAACCAACTTGTTGTTAGACTGTATTCATTTATTGTGGATAAAACTTGTCTCCTGTGGATAAAGTGCTAGTAGCAACATCATCCAGTTGCAGTGTATGGCTGTGAAAGTTGGACTCTAAGAAAGGTTCAGCACCAAAGAATTGAGGCCTTTGTACTATGGTGCTGGAGAAGACTCCTGTGAGTCCCTTGGACTGCAAGGCAATCAAATGATCAGTCCTAGGGAGATCAACCCTGACTGCTCTTTAGAAGGCCAGATCCTGAAGATGAAACTCAAATACTTTGGCCACCTAATGAGAAGGAAGGACTCACTGGAGAAGAGCCTAATGCTGGGAAAGATTGAGGGCAAAAGAAGAAGGGGATGACAGAAAATGAGGTGGCTGGATGGAATCACTGAAGCAGTAGGCGTGAGCTTAAATGGACTCCAGAGGATGATAAAGGACAGGAAGGCCTGGAGGAACATTGTCCATGGGATTGGGATGGTTTGGACATGACTTCACAACTAACAATAACAAGCAATTATCAATTTCTAGAAAGGAAACGAAGTTGTGTAGAATTCTTATTTCCAATAGCAGGCAACTCCTCAGCCTTTCAAAATATCAGTCATCTAGACATACCAATTTCTTTCCCACTCTGCATAAGATTAATCTTAGACCCTTGTTTTTTACTTTTTTATTCATTGTTTTTATTGCTGTTGCCTTTAGTCTATATTCTTCTGCACCTTTCTTTTCTTTCTTTCTTTCTTTTTTATTCATATGCCGCCCTTCTCTGGAGACTCAGGGCGGCTTATAATGCGTTAAGCAATAGCCTTCATACTTTTGTATATTTTATACAAAGTCAGCTTATTGCCCCCACAACCAGGTCCTCATTTTACCTTAGAAAGGATGGAAGGCTGAGTCAACCTTGAGCCTGGTGAGAATTGAACTCGCAGTAATTGCAGGCAGCTGGATTCAAGATACTCAATACTCATCTCTCTCTCCTCAGCATTTCCAAAGCTCCAGATTACTGCTTATAAAGTCAGAGCCCCATCTGTGGGACCTTTGCCCCTGGCTATAGAATTCATTGTTCCAGAAAATAAAAACTTAAAATTGCTACATCTCAACACATTAAAATCATCAGAGAAATTCTCAAATTTGATGTAAATTGCAGAAACCGTAAAACACAAATAGCATGCACCTTGGTAAAATATAGTAAATTGGCCATTGGGTTGGCCACAAACCCTATGCAAAGCAATATCTTTTGATATACTGAACCAGCTTCTTAACTAATTACTAATACTGTTTTTAAACACGAGTAATCAATTCAATGCGAAGCTGGCATGCTGTAAGACAATATTCTAGCCTTTGGCATCTTTATTTCCAAAATAAAGGCAAATTTTGGCATACAAACGGTAGAAATCGTACACATTTTTCTTGGATTGATAAGCCTGAGAAAGTATGCAGTTGTTTGATATTGTTTATTTTTCCTTGTTTCTATATGTTCAAATCATGTAGTTTGAGAGCTGAAACTAACAGCAGAAAATTGCCTCTTTTTCCTCAGTTTAATGACAAAATGAAATGGAAGTTGTTGTCTAGGAAATGGCACCCCTTCATTTACCTGCTTTCTGAAGAAATTGCTTTATAATCACTTAAGGATTTGGCTTGGGTGCTTTCAATTTCAGAAAATTAAGGGGGGTTTTTTGCGTGTCACTGTAAATCAGTCTGTATTGGCTCAGGCTATTTAGGGATGCTCAATTCACTATCCAATGCAAATTATTACTTGGATAATTAAGTCTAATGTTTTTACTATATCATAAGGGTGTGATGCTAGTTCGTCTCCTCCTTGGTGCACCCTGGATAACAAGGTAGTGTGAACTAAATGACTAGCAACAAGTGCTAGGAGCCTGAATGGCATAGCAGGCTAATGCCTACTATTAAGGCAGCATTTAACATCCAGCTGCCTGCAATTACTGCGAGTTCTAATCTCACCAGGCTCAAGATTGACTCAGCCTTCCATCCTTCCTAAGGTGGGTAAAATGAGGACCTGGTTTGTGGGGACAATAAGCTGACTTTGTATAAATATACAAAAATATGAAGGCTATTGCTTAATGCATTGTAAGCCACCCTGAATCTCCGGAGAAGGGCGGCATATAAATATAAATATAAATATAAATATAAATATAAATATAAATATAAATATAAATAAATAAATGGCAGCCAGACTACACTGAAGAATTGGTAGTTACTGATAATTGACAGCCAGATACTTTGTAGAGCTCCTGGCTCTCTACAACGGCCCAATATCTGATTTTTTTCAACATAGACCACCCTGTCCTTGAATGGCTGAGTGGACTGGACATTAACATTTGAACTACTATAAGACCATGTATTTGCCATACGCTAAATAAATAAACTATACCATACTCTTTGGGGAAAAATAAAACATGAAATAGGTAGTGGTGATGAATGCTATGATAAACATGTAGGGGTTGTAAAAATCTGGATGACCAGTAGTAGGCAGCAAAGAGATAGATCATTGGTATTTTTGCCGCCCACACAGGACAACCCTGTACATACTATTATTATGGAGTAGGGCACATCCAACTAACACCCCCAACGAAATCAAACTCCGAGGCTTGAATTTCCTCAAAGCTAATTTTTATTAGAGATGTCATATTGGCACATCTGGGAAAACCCGAAGCTGAGAGTTTTTCCTCACCCAAAAGAAAGTTCAAGTCCTTGCCCATCACCCACATATCCATCACCAAACCAATCAGGTAGCCTCTGGAACAGAACCTCCCCAGTCTTCTCAGCACAGCTGCAGGGCAAAGCGGCCTTGACTTTCTGGAAAGAATGTTATTTTGACTACATATCATCTTCACTCCATACAATCCCCCCTCCCATTTTCCCACAGTAGAATTTGTGACGGGCCTGAAGGCTCAAAGGTAAAAGATGGCTTCCAGGTCTGACAGTGTCACTAAGAAACAAGATAGAGATGTCAATATGCTCAGAGGAAATTCAACATTTGTAGAAGAACAATAAGGAACCTACTGCCTTAGGAAGTTGATGAGGGGAGTAGCACACCCTATTGTTGAAAGCAGTGATGACCTAGGAATGGTAACAAAGCTATTGGATTTCTCACAGGCAGAAAGAAGAAAGTATCAAGTCCCATGATGTACCTCCAAATATCTTCATCATCTATTATAGAATGCAAGTTTACATTACTTGAGATGGATGTTTCTGTTGGTTTTGAGAGCCCAATAGGCTTATTTATATCCTCTTATTACCATGAGCAACCAATGTTGCATTCCACAAGAAAAAAAAAAGGAGTCCTGTATTTCTAATCCTATGGCATCTTATATTTCTAGTTTGCTTCTGGTGATACAACAGGCAATCTTGTTTTTGTAAGGATTGCTGCCCAACTGAGAACGGGCAAAAGAAATTAACTCATTTGCATTGAAACATTAGTTTCCAGAAATAACGAAATTAGCCAGCTACTTATAGAATTCAGTGTTTAGAGATTTGTTTTACAACAATAATGTTTTGATATCTATTTCCAAAGGGATATGTTTGTATTTCATGGGGTATATAATTTTTCCAATTTATGTTATAAGTCACTTGAGCTAGGGGATATTATTGTTTATGTCTCATTTTCGGATACACAGAAGCGATTTGTAGTTCTCATACACTGAGGGATGATTGAAAAGCAATATATTTGTGTAAAACAACATTCATAGGGATCCTATAAGTTCCCCAGGCTGTACAGTCCCTGAGCTTTATAAATCCTTAGTAAGGCCACACCTGGAATACTCCATCCAGCTTTGGTCACCACATTACAAAAAAAGATGTTGAGACTTTGGAAAAAGTTCAGAGAAGAGCAGCTAAGATGATGAAAGGCCTGGAGACTAAAATGTATGAAAAACGATTGCAGGAATTGGGTATGTCTAGTCTAGTGAAAAGCAAGACCAAGGTGTGATACGATAGCAGTGTTCCAATATTTGAGAGACTGCCACAAAGAAGAGGGAGTCAACTTATTTTCCAAAGCATCATAATACAAGACAAGAAACAATGGATGGAAATTAAACAAGGAGAGACGCAACCTAGAACTTAGGAGTCATTTCCCAACAGTGAGAACAATTAACCAGTGGAAAAACTTTCCTTCAGAAAATGGAGTTGTGCTTCATCACTGGAGGTTTTAAAGAAACCACTTAAAATTCCATTCTACTTGTCTGGAATGGTATGGAATCTCCTGCTTGAAGTTGGACTAGAAGACTACCGAGGTTCCTTCCAACTCTGTTATTCTGTTCTTTTCAGAGGTCATGTTCCTTAAGCATCCCTAGGATCTCATAGGGGTCTTGTGTGCAGTGGCTCTGTACACTACAGAGCTGGTGAAAGTGCAAGATATCAGACTATCATCATGATTTTCTGGTCTTCATTGGATCAGTTTTTGGGAATGATAATTACGCATTGCTGTTCAGTGCCTCAGGCAGGCTTAATAGAGAAGGTTGCTGCACATATCACAAATAAAACACTAAATTCTCCAAATGTTGTACCTGCTGTAGACTGGATTAATTTTGTACCACCTAATGGACAAACCCTACGTGTGATCTTTCATTTAAAAAAATGAAATTTTATTACAGAGACAAGTAGCATTAAAATAAACCAGCTTAATTTTTTGTAATGGAATGCTCAAAACGAGCAAGTTAGTCTTTTGTATTCTGTTGAGTCAAAAATGGGACATTCTGTCAGTTTTGGTTTTGAAGTCCATCTTCCCTATACAACTCCCCTATTTATGTCCAGTTTTATAAACCTAGCTGTCATAAAAATGGATAAAGTTCACAGGTGGTTATCTTTTCTGTCGCTTTAAATTTCCTATGATGGAAATACCATATTTTTCAGAGTATAAGACACTCCCTAGTATAAGATGCACCTACCTTTTTTGGTGAGGAAAACAAGAAAAAGAAATCTGCCTCTCCCTCCCATCAATTTTGCCTCGTTGCAGCAAACAGCACACAGCCTGCTTTGCTTTCATTTTCATTTTCAGCATAGCTTGATTAGCACAAGGAAAAAAAAATCTGCTCCCAGCAATTTACCTCCTTGCAGCAAGCAGCAGAGGGCCACACAGCAATAGACAATGGCAATCCCTGCAGCCTAAAACAGCTGAGAGTCGGGAGCCCGATCCAATGGGCAATCAACTTGTGCTAATTAAGCTATGCTGAAGCTGAAATGGGCTGTTTCTTCTTGCTGCTTGCTGCAAGGAGGTAAATTGCTGGGAGGCAGAGGCCAAAGGGTGGGGGCCAGTGGGTGGGCGGGGCTACATTCAGTGTATAAGACGCACCCAAATTTTCACCCCCTTTTAGGGAGGAGAAGGTGCATCTTATACTCCCCAAAAATACATTAGGTAGACAGGATTTTTGCTTTCAAGCACTGCATTGGGTAGGGATGGGTTTCAAATACTGCAATAAGAGTCTCTTTGCCATTCAAATGAATAAAACCCTTTCAACAATTAAGAACCTTGATTTACTAGACTTTTGTGCAAGTTCAGCTGAACATACAGAAAATTTGAAGCAACAGAAAGTTTTTGAAGTCCCAGTATCTTCTGTATGCATCGTGCCTGATCAACCACACTGACTCAACTATGCCATAAGATAAGAGTCCGCTTGAGTTTCCATCCCTTTCTTGGTTTTAGTTAGCATGGAATGTGCCTTTCTCAACATATGTACAAAGTAAGCTGCAGTTTGAATGGAGCTATCTGTTATGACTCCAACATCTGTCTTCGTCAAATCCATTACTATTGCTGCAAATATGGAATTAGAATTCTTTGGATCCAGTATGTATTATTTTATATTGAACTGCAGATGAAGATGAATGAAGCCTTGGCTGTTTCTATTGCAATTTGGGCTTCATTCAGTACATGTTCATCCCTGATCTTATTTATTTTATTTTATTACATTTATTTTATTTATTTTACTTTATTATATTTTTATACCACCCTTCTCCTACTGGACTCAGGGTGCTGAACAGCCAAGAATAAAAACATCACATACAAAATTTAAATTTTTTAAAAGAATTAGACAAATTTTGGCCCAATAAGTTTAAAACACCCCAACTAAAATCAATTAACAATTAAAAATATCTAAGGTTTGGGGGGGCAGGGTTAAGCCAGCCCAGCTTGACGAAATAAAAAAGTTTTAAGGGCATGGTGAAAAGCACGGAGATCTGAGATCCTATGTATCTCCGGGGGCAGGTCGTTCCAAAGGACAGGTGCTGCCACAGAGAAGGTCCTCCCCCTGGGGGTCGCCAGCCGACATTGTCTGGCCGACGGCACCCTGAGGAGTCCCTCTCTGTGGGAGCGTATTGGCCCATGGGAGGCTATCGGTGGCAGAAGGCGGTCCCATAAGTACCCGGGCCCTAAGCCATGGAGCGCTTTAAAGATGGTAACCAACACCTTGAAGCCTCATCTCATTATCCAAAAAGCAATAAGAGCATTTATCGTTGTATGTATTTGATGCTTTGGGTTTTGCACCGTTATTCCATTGATCTTTCATACTGTGTTTTCACATCTTCCACTTCTATGATAGCACACCTTCCCATGGCACACTATATCATCCTCCTATTTAGCTTCTTTGACAAATTATCACTTACTTCCCTCCTAAGTGCTCATGTACCATGTGCCTTTAGTGACATTAACGAACAGTTTTTCTATCAAAACAATGTACCTGTTCGGCAAATAAATGCTCACCAGTTCTGTTGGTGTGTTGATGGGAAAATGATGGATTCATCCCACCTGCCAAACTGCTAAGGGACAAATGGTTCACTGCTTCCATGATTGTGGGCCGAAGGGAATTCTATGTACATGAATAGCTTCAAGACATAAGGAATATTTCTTTCTAAATCGCTAACCATATCCCTGAAGATTGATGAGATACGTACGTTGCTTAATTTTTGCTCTCGTTCCTTATCTTTAAGCCATCAGAAATAACTATCCAGGCAGAAATAAACCTGAAAGGTTTATTTTAGAACGAAGATATCCTATCTACCTGTTTCCACCACAGCAAAAAATGATTAAAATTTACTCCCTCAGATCTCCCACCCTGCTACTGAATTCTCCAAGAATCTTCAAACGAGTCACAATCTCTGAACCTTATTCTCAGATATCTTGAGAAGAAGTGGTTAGACAGTAATAAAAGAAAGACATTTTTCCTCAATTACATCCACTGTTTTCTCCTGGAATGACAAATATTGCTATTTTTCTTTGGCCATGTCAGTGTTTTCCCTAGCAATCTCTTTTCTCAGATGTCAGTCAAGAGGAGAAGGAAAGGGGATTGAACGGCTGATAGTGGGAGAATCACATTCTGGCTATTACATTGTATGTTTACATATATTTTTGACCGTCATAACAATTACAACATGATGTCTCCTTTTTTGTATTCCTAGCACAGATAAGAAGAGAAGCTGAGAGATGAATTTAGGAGCCTAGTCTGTAGGCAAAAGGAAGCCATTTAGTTTGGATGCTTTTTTTAAAAGACAAGTTTTATTAAATTTTTCTTTTACATGCATATTTTATGAACAGAGTATTGACCGGGTCACATCTTTTACAACTTATAACATAATTATATATTGATTTTTATAACCTATTCCAATCTTCTTTTTTGGTTTTTTCCAAATACAATTTACATATTTAGTCTGGATGCTTGATTAGACGATTCAATGCATCTGTTGATCGGCTATTCAGTCAAGGACTTTCACACATTTTTTTTCATCCTAGAATTAAGCCTTTGCCTTCTCTTCTTCTGTTTTGATATATTCTAACAAGTAATAAACATCTTGTATTTTTAGCTAGACATTTGACATTCAACAGAATCATTATCTGAAATAATCTTTTCAGATAATCCACCTACAACAATGTACATTCTGAAATGTCCCGTTAGTTTTTGCTGCTAACACATTTTATTATGCAAACAATTTTAAAATGGCTGCAACAAAACAAGAGTATATTAGACCTAAGGAAATTAGCTTTTGGTTGATACTTTGAGTATTATTATTTTTCAGAGTTGTTTTTTTAGGATTACTATGTTACTTTTGAGGGCTGCACTAAATGAGAAATGAAATGATGGCTAATTTCTGCCTTTTAGAATCAAATTAAAAGCCACCTTCAAATCAATAAAGGTGTATAAATAATTACATGGGGACAGTTGGAATACTTTTCAATCAAATATTGTAGAATCATATTTTGATCATTAAAAAAAAACCTAGCCTAAAACAGGCTTATTCCACCAAAAATGGTGTTTTTGGTTTAGTTTTTTTAGTATACGGTAATTAGGATGTTTGGCATATAATTTCTTCTTTATTATTATTATTATAATAATTTTTATTAAACAGGTTTTTAAAAAAAAACAAAAAAAGAAATATTTACAATTTTCTTCTTTTCAACATTTGTAAACATTTCTTACATATCCATTTTTTTCTCCCTTACTTCAATTTACCATTTATAGATATGATTCTAATATTGATTTATATACATAAAGATAACAATGTACTCAATGCTACCTTGTCTGGGAGAGATGGTATAAATGGTTGGAGAAAAAGGGAAAAAAGGACAAGGAAAGATTAAATAACGGTTGAATTAGGAGTAGAAATATATGAACAAATGGGAAGAAACAAAAATTGTGGAAGGAAAATTGGGTACACATTAGTTTATGGCTAATGTAAATAAAACAATTGTATAATAAACAATTTAATGTAAATAAAACAATTGTATAATGTAATATAATACATTATAGTGGTATATATATGATATATTAGAAATATATGTATAAAAGATATACTAGGATAAGAGAGAGAAAATGTATAAGTATGAATTACCGATGCGAAACTGTTGAAAAGAAGAAAGCGTTAATATTGCTTTTTGTTTTTTTAAAAAACCTGTTTAATAAAAATATTCTTTAAAAAAAAATGTACTCAATTTCAATCATACATTCTATGTCCGTTCCATTTCCACTTGTTTGTTACTACATTTCAACTCCTATATCTTCCTCATTTACTCTTTCTTTGCCCTTTATACCTCTCCTCTAACCATTCATACCATTTCTCCCATACTATGTAGTATTCTACTATATATTATAGCATATAATTTCTTTGTTATGCTCAATAAACTACCGTATATACTGGAGTATAAGCCGAGTTTTTCAGCCCGTTTTTCAGCCTGAAAAACGCCCCCTCAGCTTATACGCGGGTCACAAAAAAATGACTTTCCCTGCAAGCTAGGAAACAGCGGGAGAACGGGGTTTGCTTACCCCGCCCACTCCCAATCTATTGGGACTGCCTCCTGAGTTCCAGCTGATGGCTAGAGGGAAAAAAAAAACACTTTAAATTCTTGCCACTGGGGCTTCAAAGGCCCCCCCCTACAGCTGATCAGGGTTAAAAAAAAACAAACGAGAAGATCGGTGCCGGCTACAAAAAGGTGCCTTCTGCAAAGAGCACATTTTTTAAAAAAAGGTGCCTGCTGCAAAGAGCACATTTTTTTAAAAAAGGTGCTTGCTGCAAAGAGCACATTTTTTAAAAAAAGGTGCCTTCTGCAAAGAGCACATTTTTTTTTCTCCTGCTGAAACCCAAAGCGAAACTAAAACAGCTTGTTGGCTTTGCTGTTTGCTAAGGCAGATTTGATTTCTTTTTCCTCATCAAAAAAGGTTGGTGCAAACAATGGGAAATTTATGGCAAATGGCAAAAGAGGGGAGTTCAAGATTTTAAAACACAAAAGAAAAAAAAGCTCTATTTAAATAGGGAATTGTAATAATTGAGATATTATTAATTGTATATTGTGTTGGAAGCAGAAATGGTTAAGTTGTGGTTTGGAAGAATATTGGGGAAAATTATTTGGTTTATTATTATTGGTAAATATAATTAATTGATTTGTAAGAAATTGGATTGCATGGAAATAATTGGAATATTCAATATTCAAAGAAAATACATTGTATGTTTGTATGTGTGTTTCTAATTATTGCTATTTATTCATATTTGTTCTCCTTTTATGCACATGGACTACTCAGAGGGCTCAAAAAGTTATTTTTGACTGGTCCTCGCACTTGTGACCAGTCCTTGAACTTACGACTGTCCTCACATTTTACGTTTTGGCCGTATCTTGTCACCATGCAAAATGCCTGTGCAGCATTCTTAAAACCATGTCACTCATTTCACAACTGCTTCTCTTCACCATGGTGACAAGATAGGGCAAAAACGTAAAATGTGAGGACAGTCGTAAGTTCGAGGACTGGTCACAAGTGTGAGGACCAGTCAAAAATTACTTTTTCAGCCCTCTGAGTAGTCCATATGCACAAAAGGACTACCCAGAGGGCTGAAAAAGGTGATTTCTGACAGGTCCTCGCACTTTTGACCGGTCTTTTTTTATTTTGAAATTTAACAGTAGCCGCTGCATTTCCCACCCTCGGCTTATACTCGAGTCAATAAGTTTTCCCACTTTTGGGGGGTAAAATTGGGGGGGGTCGGCTTATATTCGGGTTGGCTTATACTCGAGTATATACGGTAACTGGATAGAAATGTTCTGAGTTTAATTTGTCTCCCTTTTGAAAATGGGGATGTTTATAGAGTGCTTCCAATCTTTAGGCAACTGAATAGATGGATACATGTGGGGAAAAGAGATGCTAAATATAGGGGCCCCACCATTTGAATTTAGAAGTTCAGCCAGAATTAAATCTTCTCTGCTGGATTTTTTCATTTGTCTATCTGAGAGTTCTGGATCTCTGAGTCAATAAGCTAGGGAGCTGTGGTGCTAGCTCATTATATAGCAAATCAAATCTTTAAGAGAAGTTTGTTGTTGTTAGTTGCGCAGTCATGTCTGACCTATCATGACCCCATGGACAATGTTCCTCCAGGCCTTCTTGTCCTCCACCATCATCTGGAGTCCATTTAAGCTCATGCCTACTACTTCAGTGACTCCATCCAGCCATCCTGTTCTCTGTTGTCCCATTCTTCTTTTGCCCTCAATCTTTCCCGGCATTAGATTATTCTCCAGTGAGTCCTTCCTTCTCATTAGCTGGCCAAAGTATTTGAGTTTCATCTTCAGAATCTGGCCTTCTAAAGAGCAATCAGGGTTGATCTCCTCTAGGACTGACTGGTTTGATTGCTTTGCAGTCCAAGGGACTTACAGGAGTCTTCTCCAGCACCATAGTTCAAAGGCCTCAATTCTTTGGTACTCAGACTTTTTTATGGTTTAACTTTCACAGCCATACATTAAGAGAAGTAGTTAGGGACAATCCTAGGGACATTGCATTCATTACATCGAAAATGCATCTAATGCCATCAATGGCAGAGTTGCATACTTGGATTGTTTCCATACGTTTTTCCCAATATGCCTTTCGTGCATCTTTCTTTAAAGTTTTTATATGCCCGCATCTCTAAGAATCTTTATTGGCCCCTTCTTGGTGATTCAGGAAATAAATCTGGTGGCCTCGGATTTGCAATTCCTAATATCAATGATGCATTCAATGGAAATGCATTCCATTTTCCATCAACAGTTACTATTGTGTTGTATGGGATATTTATTTATTTATTTGTCATATTTCTATGCCACCCATTCTCCGAGGACTCTGGGCGGCTTACACCAAAGACAGTATACTAAATAGCATATTGCCCCCAACAATCTGGGTCCTCATTTTACCCACCTCGGAAGGATGGAAGGCTGAGTCAATTTGTGCTGGTGAGATTTGATCCGCTGATCTGCTGAACTAGCAGTCAGCTGAAGTAGCTGCAGTACTGCACTCTAATCACTGCGCCACCTCGGCTTATTTTCCTCATACACCTTAAGCACTAGATAGCTCTATTGCTCATAAGCCTGGTGGATGGGGAAGAATCCACCTGGATAAAACAGGTGTCAGCATGCTGCATGGGTCAACAGGAATTTTAGAGGATGCAACATTCAGTTCTGGTTGCTTAAGGTTACCTACTAATGAATTGTACAGAGTAGTAGAGGGTAGAAGTATTGTTGTAGCCACTTCAGATCTTTGAAATATAATGCGGTACTGATATCTTGAAGGTTAGTTAATATATATATATATATTACTGCAGTTTTTTCTGGAAGAGTCTTTGGAGATAAAAGAGTTAAAGCCTCTAAGATCATCTTGGCTGGCATTTCTTATCTGTTGGTTTAGAGTTAATAACAATTGGTTTTAGTTTTTGATTCCTGTTTGGAGATAATAGTTTTTAATAAATAGTCATGGTTTGATGTTTGTTGAGGTCGCAGAAACATGACATTGAGAAATTAAAAAAGATTCCAAATGTTTTCTTATTTTAAACATGCAAATGATATTTGGAATTTTTTGGGGGTAATTATTTCATAATTATTTTCTTCTGTATCCAGAAGAAAGTCTTGGATGGCATTCAAGATCGTCCAACTAAACTTGAGATGTGACTGTACAAAATGGCTGGTAAAACAGATGGCTTGCATTTTTGGAGTAATGTTTAACAGATGAACAGAGTTGGAAGAGTCCTTGCAGGTCATCTAGTCCAACCTCCTGCCCAGGCAGGAGACCCTACATCTTCCTCTGCCTAGGATCAACTCACGACCTTCTGATTGTGAGGCAAAAGTTCCACCTCTAGGCCACCGGGTATAATTAAAGATGCTATTTCTGATAGATGGAATAATTAGGGACGCCTGAAGAATATAAGCCAGAGGAATGTCAACTGCACCACTCAAGTTATAGAAAGGGGTGGGCTTCAAAAATTTTAGCAAGGGGTTCTCTGCCTGGTTGCTGGATGGGTACCATGGTATGAGGGCCTACTGTACCATGGTGGGAGGGCCCTTTTTGCCCTCCCCGGGCTCTGGAGGCTTTCCTTGAGCCTCCGGGAACATGAAAATGGCCTCCCAAGGCTCCAGAGGCCCTGTGGAGGTAGGCCAGTTTTTTGCCCTCCCTGAGCCTCCGTGTGCGCCCTGCACTTACCTGCATCCAAAATGGGCTGTGTGGGGACTCCTGGGAGGGGAGGGGCGGGGTGGGTGGGGCCAGCCAGGAATGGGATTTGAGGGTTCACCAAACTGCACAGAATCTTAGCTTGAGGTTCTCCCGAACCCCTGCAAACCCCCAGCAGCCCACCCCCGGTCATAGACATTTGAGGTTTCAGTTTCAGATCAACACGTAGCTTAGAGGCTGGCATGTTGGATTTCTGTACAAATGGTCACTGCCTTAGTTATTCAGTTGCAATTTTGCATTAGCAGATGTACTTTGAGGGGAGGCTACATGCCTGGTATTGTTTCATGCGTTATTTAACATCATATTTTCAAAGACCATGTGGGCCAGCAGCTTAAACTGGTTTTCGTAGTAATTATCTGAATTTCCTAGAATGTGGCCTCCTGATGAAAAGAGTTTTCTTTTCTTTCATCGTAATTTGTTTCAAAGCTGACCCAAGTTGATGCATGTTGTTTTCTTTTTCTTCTGTATCAAGACAGATAACCAGACAAGCCCAAGGTATGGCATTTAAAAGAATCTGGTAAATAAAAGATTAAAGAGATTAAAGAGCAAACTACAAAAATCGTGCACTAGAGTGTTAAGCAGAAGCAAAACAACCTAATTCAGGGGATGGTTGTACTTACCTTTATTACCGGTTTGCAACAGGGCCACGCATGCGCAGAAGCTTCCTGATGATGTCGGGGTCGGTGGGCGGAGCCTCCCGCCAGTTTTACTACCGGTTCTTGCAAACCGGTCCGAACCGGGGGCAACCCACCACTGACCTAATTGCATTAGCCTTGCCATCTTGAAACAATGAGGATATTTCAGTTAAAGTACAATCTAAGTGCAAAGCCGTGTACATCTTCAGTTCCTGTGATCCCATATGTTAAATTTATATCCTTGCCTTTTTTTTCTTTTTATATCTTTTTCTAATTTTATTAATTTATAATATGACATACAAAAAAAAAATACAAAAGCAAATATTAGCGAAATTAGGAAAGGAAAAAGGGAAGTGTAGTGGGGGAAAGCAAGAGAAAAGGGGGGAAAAAATCATTGACTTCCGAATCCTTTGGTACAGTAAAATAAGGCATTAAAATCTGCCCTCAGCTTTTTACTTTTTCGTAATAATAGAAACTAGCCATTTCTATAACAATGAATCTATCTAATCGGTAAAACCCAAAATCGCACTTTCATTTTTTTCCACCTCAAGCATAAAGTCCAGAAGTGGTTTCCAAGTAGAAATGAAAGGATTTGCATTTTTTCCTTTGATCAAAGCAGTCAATTTAGTCACCTCTGTTAACTCTAACAGTTTTTGTAGCCATTCATCAGGGGTGAGTTCTACTTCCTGAATATGTCAAATCCATAATTGATCATCTTCACCTCAAAAGCCATTAATACAATGATTAGACATGCTACTTGTGGTGGGAATATTCCAGAACTGTTGCCATTAAATTATTTAACACTCAAATATTTAGACTTTTGCTGTTTGGCATTCAATTCCATGCTTATCACGATACATCACCCTTGGAATTCATCCAATTGTCCTTTCTACAGGAGGTGTTGAGACTAACTCTTACCATTCTAAGGGCTGTATGCATACAACATCCCCAACCTTCCTTTGTGATTTGTTTTTATTGTGCCTTGTCTTGTTGTCTTTTGGAGATCTTTGATTATCAGTAATAAAGTAAATGCTACACTAAATAATGTCTAATATGTTCTGCCACCTACTCAAAATATGTTTTAAATCTGTTCCTTGATGTCATAATGATATTTTCTTTGATTAAAAACAATGGGCATGATCATGAGTCTAGGAAAGGATATTAATACATTTCTTTGCAACCTTCAGGGACATGGTGGCTCAGTGGCTAAGACGCTGAGCTTGTCGATCGAAAGGTCAGCAGTTCAGCGGTTTGAATCCCTAGTGCCGCGTAACAGGGTGAGTTTCTGTTACTTGTCACAGCTTCTGCCAACCTAGCAGTTCAAAAGCATGTAAAAAATATGGGAAACAAACAGGAAAAACCTGAAATCCTAATATATGGGAGCCAGTATGATGTTACTATTGATATTACTGGTTCATGATTCCATGGAATATACTCATGGTTGGAATATACTGCTAGAGGGTATAATTTGCTCAAAAGAAACAAATCCAACAAAAAAGGAGGAAAAGTTGAACTGTCTGTAAAGAATTACTATGGTGGTACTGAAATATATGATACCAAGGACGAAAACCTTCTTGAAAATATTTAGATCAATATTAGGGCAAAAAGAAATTACATTGCTATAGGTGTGTAATAAGGAATGTGGTGGCTCAGTGGTTAACATGCTGAGGTTGTCAATCAGCAGTTCAGCAGTTTGGATCCCTAGTGCCGCGTAACGGGGTGAGCTCCCGTTACTTGTCCCAGCTTCTGCCAACCTAGCAGTTCAAAAGCACACAAAAATGCAAGTACAAAAATAGGGACCAACTTTGGTGGGAAGGTAACAACATTCCATGTACCTTTGGCATTTAGTCATGCCAGCCACATGACCACGGAGACGTCTTCGGATAGTGCTAGCTCTTCAGCTTTGAAACAGAGATGAGCACCGCCCCCTAGAGTTGGGAATGACTAGCACATATGTGCGAGGGGAACCTTTACCTTTACCTTTATGCAACTTTCTTGATTTAAATCCTTATCCCAAAAGCTGTGGTTTACAAGCATGGCGTAACCCATTGCAGGGTACTACAAATTGCTTGATGTTCTTCATTGATAATAGGATTGCAGAAGTCGTATAAAATATTGGGACCATAAACAGGATGCTGAAAGTTCTCAGGGGGATAAGAATCCCTTCAACTCCACAAAATGGGAAAAAAAGAAACTGCTAGCCCAGACTGCTAGAAACTGCTACCTACACATGAAACAGTTGCTGCCTCAGTAAAGGAAACAAAAATAAAGAGAGAGAGAAGGATTTTAAGAGAATCAAAACAGCCCAGGTCTACCTCAACCAAAGTGGGATTATAATGGTAGAGTGAATTGTTTGCTCACATGCAGGGGAAGTTGTGGTGAGGAAAACCTGAACAGTTGTTGTGTAGGAGGACATGTTGAGCCGTCAGCTCACCTTCCTTCTTTAAAGACTCAGGAACAAAATTCTACATCAGCTGAAGCCTGTGAGCTGGGAAGCAATGTGAGGCTAATCTTCCTGCCTACAGAAAAATAAATTGTCTGCAGTCTCTGTGGAGCTTCATTGTTGTAAATGGAAATGTTGTCTGCGCTCTTCCCTTGTATGATTTCAGATGATTTCATGGCTGATCTAGAAATAAATCGTGGCATGAGGACACAGCAATCTAAGGCTAGTTCTGGAGGAAGAAAAATGACTCATGGTAAAGTGACCGTAATGACTTAAACAGTAACAACATGGTTGTTAGAATCATGGAGCATCCACGACTATAGGAGGCAAACTGTTCCATGGATTAATTGTTCTCACTGTCAGGAAATTTCTTCTTAGTTCCAGTTGGATCAGGGGTGGGCTCCTGGAGGTTCGGCAGGGTTCGTGCAATCATCTAGCCAAGGATCGCCAGGGTTCGGCGAACCCCCAAATGCCACCCCTGGCTGGCCCCACCCACCCCACCCTTCCCCTACCAGGAGTCTCCACATGGCCCATTCATCATTCCAGGTAAGTGCAAGGGCCGTGTGGAGGGTCTGGGAGGGCAAAAAATGGGCCTAGCGGAGGTTCTAGAAGTCCAGAAATGGGCCTGTTTCTGGTCTCTGGAGGACCTCTGGATCCCAGGGGAAGTAGTTTTCACCCTCCGGGAGGCCCAAGGAAAGCCTCAGGAGCCCGGGGAGAGTCAAAAATGTCCCCCCCAGCGTGGTGCAGGAGGCCAACTAGGCCACGCCCACCATAGCCAAGACCACCCAGCAACGGGGCAACAAACCTATTGCTAAAGGAGCTGAAGCCAACCCTTGGGTTGGATCTCTCTTTAATGAGTTTCCACCATTCCCTCAGGTGCTTAGAGAATACATTGATCCCCTCTTCTTTGTGATAGCCCTCAAGTACTGGAATACAATTATTGTGTCACCCCTACTCCTTCTTTTTTATAGGTTAGACATACCTAGTTCCCTTACCCGTTCCAAGTATGGTTTAGCCTACAGGCCCCTGATCATCTTTGTTGTTCTTCTCTGCATTCTTTCTTGGTGCTCAGCATTGTTTTGTATCACGGTGACTGAAATTGAGGGCAGTATTCCAACTGCATCCTCACTAGTGCAGTATAAAGCAGTGTCATCATTTCTTGCGACTGTATATGGGACGCCTTCTAACTTATTTATGCTAATTTCTGATCCATGAATCACCTAATAATGGTAAAACTCTAAGATATATTGCCGTAGTTAACATTTCATGCATTTCCCCAAAGCAACATTTTCAAGGAAACTCAAGAGTGCTGAGCTGAACATATCTTCCATGTATTTGCAACCATTATCATTTAATTTTATGTTATTCTCCCCCCAAGTCCTTGCTGCCCTAAGTAAAATACAGATTCAATTTTGATAAATGGACTTCTGTTAAAATTGAATGGATGCATTGGAACCAGTTGATATCATAACAATTTTTACTTGGTCCAAAAGTTGCTTTAGGAATCTTTGTGTGTGTGTGTGTGTGTGAAAATATGGAATATGTAGTTTAACTTATGTAAGGGATGTGTGTGCATGTGTGTGTGTAATATGTATTTTAACTTATGTAAAAATAATTTTCAACAAAATGCTACAGCCTACCATGTGAACTGGACATATACTGCTTTGGTTACAAATCTTAAACCTGAGAGATTGGTTGATCAAAAGGTCAACTTTCACTAAGAGTGTTCATCTATGTTATCCTTCATTATAGTTGTAACATCCTTTGGGTAACCCATGGTTACCGGTATGTTGGGAACAGGATACTGGATAGGCAGAATATATATAGAAGTTAGAATATTTCAGACATATGATGCAGCGCCCGGAAAAATACAGCATACTTCACTTAATCCTCCAGGGAAATATTGAAGGCAAATGAGGTCCAGGCAGAAGAAGAATATCATGGCTTCAAAATCTAAGGGATTGGTTTGGACAAAACTCAGCAGCACTTTTTCGTGCAGTGCTGATAAAAATAGGATTGCCAACATGATTGCTGACGTCCGATGACGGATATGGCACAAGAAGAAAAAGAAGATAGGCAGACTTGAGGTCTGATCTAGGACTCTTCTCATGATTATTTTGTTCCCCAAAATGACATCCGAGCTGCTTAGAGATTCTGGTTCCATATTGCATGTTTTTATATTTTATAACAACAACAACAACAAAAATTCACAGAATGTGATAAAAAAAAAAGGCTCAACATTTTCCCTATTTGTTGTTTAGGGTTTTTCACAGAAGTTAGCTTACATTTTTTAAGACCAAAAAACCAACAGTTGGATTTTATTGTTATTCCTTTCCTCCACTCTACAAATGGCAGTATTTTTTTAAAAAATTAACATTTTCCCTCCCGGGTTACATTATTTTTGTTACTCTATTAGTGACATACATTGTAGAAAAATTACTTCAGTTGTTATATGGAAAAGTGACAGAAGCTGAATATTAAAGATTAAATAGTGTGTGATAATTAAAACTGAGGTGCATTGGGAAGAATTTTATCTTACTTTTATAAACTAGATCTATTGAATAGTGGGTGTGGACAGAGGACATAAGACAGTGGAACAGCTTTATTCAGCTCCAGTAACAGCAATGCTAATGCGAGCCGCGGCAGCCCTTTTTAAACCGGAACTGTCCCCGGCTTCAGCCACTGACGCGCACTTGATTTTCCCACTCTAGCTACTGGCTCCTGATTGGTCCCTGTGCCTGTCTATTCAATACTTAACAAAATTCTTCCAATTCTCCTTCCTAACCAGTCTTTTATCTCTCCCTCTCCAAATCTCTCCTCTAAATTATTATTTTATTAAAAGGCTGAATAGACTCAGGTCACAATCACAAACATCTCTTTCAAAATGTGTGTATGATTGGTTTTACTTGTATCTACAGACATAGCCCTCTTCTGTAAGGTTATGATTAATTTGACATGGGGCAAATGATTGGCACTGTGTCATTTCGGGACAAACTCTGTACTGATGTAAAGACAATGCATGAAACTACATCAGGCACTGATATCCTGATACACATTTCATCTGTTTGATGAAATCTTGGCGTGTCACTGATATCCTGTATCTTTACTTGAGAGAATGAGAAATAGAGAAAGTTACATATCTATCAACCTTTTATGATAGTCCAGAGAAGAAACACCAACTATGAATACTAACCCTAACTTTATTGTAAGATTACAGCAAAAGACTCTTCTTTTACTCTCCCAAAATCTAGGCAAGATCCTTGTAAAATGCTTTTTCCACCTCCACTCTTCCTTCAGACTCAGATTTCATTTATCAGATCATTGTAGAGGTTAAAGATTTTCCTCCTGTCTCCCAAAGCCATTCCCACATACCATTATAACCACATACCATTACAATACCACAACATTGTTCCAACTACAGGATTATTTCAGTCGTTGGCCAATAAATCTGGATTTCATTCAACAGCTCTGTGATAAAACATACAATCTTGATAATTTCAATTGGACAAGAAGTCATTTTAAAAATACTATTCTCCCTACTACTACTAATAATAAAAAAACCTCTAAAATCCTGTTCACGACATTTCTCCACCTTTACAAAATCTTTCTGGTTTGGGTAAGATAAAAGGTTTTGGGGTTGTTGTTTTTTTTTCTTATTTCAAGGAGCAATATGTACAACAAAGGAGGTGGTTGGAATGAAAATGAACACTGGCCTTTTAATGTGGTATTTTACAGCAAAAAGGTATTTATCATAGAGGAAGAAAATCAATATTTACATATAGAAATGTCAAATAAAGTATTTACAATGCATAAGGAAAGCAGGGAAGAAGCATCACATACCAAGTACAACTTTACACATGGATCCAGAGGAGTGAATGAGCTGAAATCCAACTAAATAAAAGGTTCTTCATATTAAACAATCTATAATTAGACAAAGCCTGGGTGGTAAACACATCATTTTAAATTACTGAGCAAATTATGAATTAAAAAACAACAACAACAACCTAAGCCTTATTATTAGTATTTATTTGTCATCCATCTAGCACCCAAGGAGAGGAGAAATATAAATCAAGTCACTAAAGCAAGCTTTCCTTGTGTTACTATTTGCTACGTTCATTCTTAGCAAGAATTATTTGGGCTTATTATAAGAGACATTTTCAGATGGCTGCTAACATGGCTGATTCATGCAAATAAATGTACAGCTTATTATGGTTGGTTGCATAATCAGTCAGATATTTTGGCTGGATTTGGCATTTTTATCTACCTGGCTGAAAGACCTAGGGTAGGCAGATGTGTGATGGTGTGAGGAATATGGTCACAGAATGTTGGTTGTTCCAAGTAAAGTTCCTTCAGCACTGGACCGATTGTGATTTTGTCAATGCCGATGGTATTCAAAATTCTGGAGTGGCACTAAGGTTCTTATTTCTTGTAGTAATTGCCACAATCTAGGACTTTATACAGGGACGCGGTGGCTCAGAGGCTAAGACGCTGAGCTTGTCAATCGGAAGGTTGGCAGTTCAGCGGTTTGAATCTCTAGTGCTGCGTAACAGGGTGAGCTCCCGTTACTTGTCTCAGCTTCTGCCAACCTAGCACGTAAAAAATGCAAGTAGAAAAAGAGGGACCACCTTTGGTGGGAAGGTAACAGCGTTCCGTGCGCCTTTGCTGTTGAGTCATGCCGGCCACATGACCACGGAGATGTCTTTGGACAGCGCTGGCTCTTCAGCTTTGAAATGGAGATGAGCACCACCCCCTAGAGTCAGGAACAACTAGCACATATGTGCGAGGGGAACCTTTACCTTTACCTTTACCTTAGGACTTTATACAAGGAAATGTATATGAATTTAAACTGAATTTTAAGTTTTGAGTCTTTATTTATTGATTTATTGTTTTATATGATATTTTTATTGAATGATTGTAAACCACCTAGAGTCCCCTTGGCAGGATAGGCAGCATACAAGTTTAATAACTAAATAAACAACATGAACCGCACCAAAACAGATAAACAGGGATAAAGAAAGTGAGGAAGAGCAAATCAATGCATTTTTCTAATTCAAAGGGAACTGAATAAGGCCGTTATTAGCATTGGTAGTTTTGCATAGTCTGTGAAAATGGCCATAGCTTTGTTAGTATTTTGCATTATCCATAATGCTTCTAACCTAATGTTGCTTCAAGACATATTCAAGAGATATGCACGAGGATGACAGTAATTATTAACTCAAGTCAGGTAGACAATACTCTCCTTTTATGACCCTATTTAGACAAAATTGTGCAGTGGGCTTTTTCTTTGTGGATTTTTTACTATGTGCAGTACCATCCAACTATGGATAATTTGGCTTCTAGAGCCAGCGTGCAAAAAGACAAGAGCCCTTGTGTTAGACAATATATTAAAATAGCTAGAAAATCTGCAATGTATGACTCATATAGGATGTTCTCTTCCTTTGTTGATGTCAAAGTAAATGCCACTCTGTGTGCCAGTGAGGTGACTGATAATACATATGTCAGCATTACATAATTTCTGCTCTGCGCACCTTTACAAAGGTAAGGTAAATTTTAATAATGGTTTTAAGAGAACTGATATCCCAATCTGATATTCACTGATATTTGATCTGTACTTTTGATACTTTTATTTTTTTTCCCTGACACAAAACAAAAAACAAGCAAAAATTTCTTTTTAGACATGCTCCAAATAATTCCATATCTCTCTGTGTTATGTTTTCCTCAAGCAGGATGTAAAATATTGTTTGCAAATGTCTATTTAGTGTTATTTATATATTTAAATTAAACATCTTAACTTCCCATCTCCCTCATAGAGGGGCTCTATTAATCTGAGGCACTCTTTTAGAATGGTTTTCATCAATTTTAAGACATTCCTTTGAAAAGGAATGAATTGGCATAAGATCCAGTATATGATGAAATGTTTTCTTTAGCACTTGGCGTTTGGACAAAATACTACCTTCCCTTTTTCTAAATGTCAGCAAGTAATTTGGCCTAGATTACAAAACTCCACCTTTTTTTTTTGCAAACATATCTTAGTTATTGTTGTTCTATACATCCAGCAATTAATCTCCCAGATAATCATTTAAGGGAGGCAAAGTTTTATATGAGTTTATGTCAGTGGGGAAATCCATATTTTTTTTTTACTACAGGTTCTGTGGGCATGGCTTGGTGGGTGTGGTGTGGCTTGGTGGGCATTGCTTGGTGGGTGTGGCAGAGGAAGGATACTGCAAACTCTGCATTCCCACCCCACTCCAGGGGAAGGATACTGCAAAATCTGCATTCCCACCCCACTCCAGGGGAAGGATACTGCAAAATCCTCATTCCCTCCTCACTCCTGGGGAAAGGATATTGCAAAATATCCAATCCCACCCCACTCTGGGGCCAGCCAGAGATGGTATTTGCCGGTTCTCCGAACTGCTCAAAATTTCCACTACCAGTTATCCGAACTATTCAAAATTTCTTCTTAAAAAGAACAACAAAACAGTTACAACTACAACAGTTATGACATAATGATGCTATAAATGCCCTATGATGACAGCACCCAAAGTAGAGAGGGATGTTTAGTCCTTTGTTTTTCTTTTAAACCTTTGAAAGATCTAATGAAGAACAGAGGGATGCAGTAGCTCAGTGGTCAAGATGCTGAGCTTGTCAATTGGAAGGTCGGCAGTTCAGCGGTTCGAGTCTCCAGTGCCGTGTAACAGGGTAAGCTTCTGTTACTTGTTCCAGCTTCTGCCAACCTAGCAGATTGAAAGCACATAAAAAATACAAGTAGAAAAATAGGGACCACCTTTGGTGGGAAGGTAACAGCATTCCGTACACCTTTGGTGTTGAGTCAAGCCGGCCACATGACCAGAGAGATGTCTTCAGACAGTGCTGGCTCTTCAGCTTTGAAACGGAGATGAGCACCGCCCCCTAGAGTCGGGAACGACTAGCACATATGTGCAAGGGGAACCTTTACCTTTACCTTTTAATGAAGAACAGATTTTTTAAAAAACGAGAAATAAGAGATTCACACAGTACTAGAGAAGTACAATGAAACATCGAAAGTTGAGAACTAATAAACAACTCTATTTAATAGCATGGTCAAATGGTTAAGATCCCAATGAATGTTTTGAGCAAATGTCCTTTTGAAAACAAGGTTTAAGAAAGCTTATTGTTAAATACTGCTTAACATTATCAAGCAGAAAAGCATCATTAAATTCCTGTCAACCCTGTGAGGTAGTCCAGACAAGAAACATCAAGTGTGATATAATACGATATTTATTGTAAGGTCATAGTAAAAGAACCTTGCAATCTGAAAGTACCTCTCCCTCCCCTTTACTTTTATTTTCCCTAAAATGAATCAGGATGAGATTTTTCTCCATCCCCACCCATACTTTGACTCTCTTGAGTCAGATTTTATTTATCAGACTGTTGTGTAGGCTGCAACTCTTCCTCTTGTCATTTCCACACACTCTTCCTTTCTAATTGGTTTTACTTATTTTAATGCCATTCCTATAACAAAGAAGTAGGAATTGCTAATTCTATCTATCACAAGCTTTTTTTTTCTCCACCTGGGAGAATTAAATCAAAAGTAAGCTTTGCTACATGTTCTGCATAGACGACAGATGGTGTGTTGAGTTAGTAACTGTGAAATCTGGATCCATGCAAATCTGGCGAAAGTTTGATCCATCCCTACCTGCTACTTCAATTTTCAACATGAAATTTATCACCTATCAACTAAGCCGGTGACATTGGTGGACAGTATTGTGAGTAGCATTCCAGGTTGCTAAATCAACAAAGCCAATTAGTGAAAGAAAATTGGAAAGCAGATAGGAAGCCTAAAGAAGAGATGGAATTCCATTTGATCGCGGCATTTGATCTCTCCTTGAGTCTATACTGATGTTGAGTATCCAAATAGTAGGTGTAATTGGGAGAAAAGTTTTCCAGTTCTTTCATTCTTTCATTTAAAACTATTATATTTAAAACAAATTGAATTATTTGTATCATTAATGTTAGATTTTATCCAAACATTTTTTATAATATCTATCACTCTATATTTTTGTATCTCTTCTTTGGATGGAGCCTGCATTCCTGATTTAATGGGAAAGTTTATATTATCTTCTTCCAAATCAATTTAACTTTTATTGTCTCTCGATCTACAGTATAGAATGCTAGCAAAGCATTCATGAGGGGACTGTTTATCTCTCTGGCATCAACTAGAAAGCAAGCTATGCAGAACAAAAGGACATATTGCTGAGTGATCTGAAACAATTGGAATCAAAGCATAAACCCAACCCGACAAAAGATAAGAGCAATTAGTAATCATCTAGATTTAAGGGAAGAAAAGTGACTACTACTACTACTACTACTACTACTACTACTACTACTAATAATAATAATAATAATAATAATAATAATTTTATTTCTATACCGCCCTTCTCCCGAAGGACTCAGGGTGGTGTACAGCCTATTAAAAACACAAAAAATATACAGACATCAATTAAAAAATAATTAAAATTATTAAATTTTATTGCTTAGCATATTGTAAGCCTCCCTGAGTCTCTGGAGAAGGGCAGCATATAAATCAAATTTAAAAATAAATAAATAAATAATTTCGACCCAAATTAAAACCCAAAAATTTAAAACACCCAATTTAAAATCATTTACATTGATAGCCTGGCCTGGCGGAACAGCAGGGTCTTGAGGGCACAGCGAAATACACGGAGGTCGGCGATCTTGTGCATTTCCGGGGGCAGTTCATTCCACAGGGCAGGAGCTCCCACAGAGAAGGCCCTCCCCCTGGGTGTCACCAGCTGACATAACTTGTCTGATGGCACCCTGAGGAGCCCCTCTCTGTGGGAGCGGACTGGCCGGTGGGAGGCTACTGGTGGCAGAAGTCAGACTTATAAGATTGTGATTACTGTTCGCAAAAATATTTTGAAAAAGGCAATGGGTAAAATGAATTGCTGACTTTTAAATTGCACAAGGCGCAGGATAAAAGCACCATTACCTCAGATTTAACAGATTAACAGAGTTGGAAGGGACCTTATAGGTCATCTAGTCCAACCCCCCGCTCAAGCAGGAGACCCTACACTATTTCTGACAAATAGCAGTCAAATCTTTTCTTGAAAGTCTCAAGTGATGAAGCTCCCACAACTTCTGAAGGCAAGCTGTTCCATTGGTTGATTGTACTCACTGTCAGAAAGTTCCTCTTCATTTCTAGGTTGAATCTCTCCTTGGTCAGTTTCCATCCGTTATTCCTTGTCTGGCCTTCAGGTGCTTTGGAAAACAATTTGACCCCCCTCCTCTCTGTGGCAGCCCCTCAAATATTGGAAGACTGCTATCATGTCTCCCCTGGTCCTTCTCTTTACTAGACTAGCCATTTCAAATGAAACAGGCAGATTTCTACAATGAAGGACATGATGGAGCTTATTACTCTAGATCACAGGTGTCAAACTCTAGATCACAGGTGTCAAACTCAAGGCTGGAGGATTAGATCTGGCCTGCAGGGTGCTTAGATCTGGCCTGTGGGCTGCCCTGGAATCAGCGAAAGACCGGCCCGTGGTACCTCTACCAGCGCATGCAACCCTCCTGAGCTCCACTTTTGCTAGCAGAGGATTGCAGGAGGCCATCACAGCTGAAAACAGAGTTTGAGAGCCCGTTTTCGCTGGCAGAGCGCTCAGGCCACCACAGGCGCATCCCTCCATGCCAAGGTCAAACACAACCCTGATGCGGCCCTTAATGAAATTGAGTTTGACAACCCTGCTCTAGATTATATAGGAAGCAAACACCTAAGTCAAAAAAGATTGACAAATAAGAAGACATTCCTCACTAAATTTTGATGATTCACAATTCAACAAAATAAAGTTTTCAATTCACCTATAACTGAAGATGAGAGTAAAGAAGTAATAAAAAAGAATAAAATTGCAGGCCTTGCTGGCATTTCTGTCATAGACTTTTCAAGAAACTTTGGTTAAATCAGTAACTCAACGAATGGATGAAATTCAGGAATGCTGAATTTCCTTTGTCATGGAAAGAAGCTTTGTATTGTAAATTTTGATTTACAATACAAAGAAGGAAAATACCCTAACCCATCCAGAGTCTTATAGATTGACTTCTTTATTGAATGTAGATGACAACTCTTTATAGCAATGCCTGCAAAAGGAATCTTTTTATACAAATTGATAGATCCTGACTAAATTGGATTTATCCTGAAGAGATACATGAGAGACATGTAGTACCAGATATATTTTAAATGGTATTATTGAAGTTATCAGAAAAAGAAGAAAATGACTGGGTTTTTTTCATTCACAGAGAACATTTCACAACTTAGAATGTTTTTCATGCTTGCAATTTTGAAGAGAAGATGAATTGTGGTTCTACTCAGCATAGGTTTGATAATTGAAGGTGTTTCTGTAAATAATAGTGCATTAAATATCTAGATCTTCAGTATGAACTTTATTATTAATTAGGCTTAATTAGATTTTAATATTATTAATAATAAGCCTTATTGATTAGGGTTATTAATTAGAGTTTGCTATTCTTTCATCCTCCAAAATGGGATCTCTGATTGGGTTATAGCAGTTTAATTGGGTTAATGAGTTTAATTTCATTGAGGGCAGTATCAGCACTGTGGTTGATCTCGGGAGGCTGGCCGGATGTGGCTGACTGGGTGGGCATGGCCAGCTGGGTTGGCGTGGTCAGCTTGACACCTCTCCCCAAACTGTGGGCATGTTTCCTCTTTACATTGGGTAGACCAGGCCGAAGCCATGCTAGCCCGATGTTTTCTCTTCGCATTGGGTAGATAGGGCTGAAGCGATGCTGGCCGCCCCCTTACATTTTCCAGGACGGCCCAGCGGGTCAGATCTGACCACATCATTGGCCACATCTGGCCCATGGCCCTTGAGTTTGATACCCCTGGGTTATAGTATTTCCAGGGTCCACATTCATATACTCCAGCACATTCCAAATGCTGACCTCTCTTTGTATTTGTAATGCAAAAGTTTATGCATAAGTAATGCATAAGATCAACTAATGTCAAGGAACTTTTTTACTTCAAAAATGTAATAGAATCCTTGCCCAACCTTGACAAGGTAGCAATATTCTGGTTTTTACAATTTATATACTGCCTTTCTGCTCAGAGAGCACTCAAGTTGCTTCTAAAGGACATTGACTGTATTCATACAAACCTCTAGATCAGATTTTTTAAAAAATAAATTGTGTATTAAATAAGTCAAAGTTGTAGATAAGGAAATCATCCAATCCCTAGTATGTTTTTCTTTTTTCTTTTTGTGTCTTGTTCTTTTTTTTTTAACCAGAAAATCAGATCACAGATTATGGCTGGAAGACTAAACTAAACCAGGGGTAACAAGCTAAAACAAACAAAAACATGTTTAGAAATTGAGGTATATGTTTTTGTCCAAGAGATGAGAGTAAATAACACTGTTTCTTTCTTGGGATGAGTTTGCATATCCTTTTAATCTAAAAAATAAGCAAGCAACATATTAATATAGTGCATGGTTTTGAGAAGGGTAATTTTTCACAGGCTAATATCAGCTTAGCTTTTCAGTCAGAAAGGTTGGCAGTTCGGTGGTTCGAATCCCTAGTGCCACGTAACAGGGTGAGCTCCTGTTACTTATCCCAGCTTCTGCCAACCTAGTAGTTCAAAAGCAGGTAAAAAATGCAAGTAGAAAAATAGGGACCACCTTTGATGTGAAGGTAACAGCATTCTGTGTGCCTTTGGCATTTAGTCATGCCGACCACATGACCACAGAGATGTCTTTGGAAAGCTCTGGCCCTTCAACTTTGAAACGGAGATGAGCACTGCCCCCTAGAATCAGGAACAACTAGCATATATGTGCGAGGGGAACATTTACCATTAATACCAGCTTGTTTCTAACAAATGCAGAAGTTGTACAACTGTTTAAATTATTTGGCTTAGGATCTCACTTGCTACAGCCTTCTCAAAACATTGTGTTACTTGGGTAAAGGCCAAGTTTCACCTCAAACACAATTTTGTTGGTTAACTATCATGCATCACACAGCATGCTAATCATTGTGGGGCTGATTTGGTTTCGGCCTAGTGAGATCAATAAGGAAGCCATTGTGGCTTGCCCAACAAAGCATAGTTTTAATAATGCAGCCTGACCACATTGTAGCCAGCGGCTAATGTAGATCAATGGCTGGTAGTTCCCACATAAATGCAAAGCAATACTTGGAAGGTTTCAATGCTGAGAATGGACAGGGGTGATTCAAGTCAGATGACCAAGGGAATAAAAATGCTGATGCCTTTAAAAAACATGATTGTGGGAAAGAATCAAAATGCCAGAGGTTGGTTTTCCATGGAGCATATACTAGCCACGAAAAATATGGAGAATATACTTTGAGAAAAAGAAAGAAATAGTGATTTATTCCAGTCAGACATGTGTTATACTGCGCTAAAGGGTATGCACTGCTTATTAAAATGGAAAAAAATGGCACAATTGAAGGGAAACTGGATAGTCTTAAATGACAGGAGGAAGGAGGCTAAACTTGTCAGCCTTGAAAGAACAATAATGATTGATTGAAATGAAAGAGGACAGATTTAAAGTGACAGAAGACCCTGTTAGAAAGCAAGGCAAAATTCATTTCGTTCTAAGAAGATGTAGACAATATAGATTAGTGCCGCTCCTTGAATACCTTGATTATTTAGCAAAGGTCACCAAGATCAATATTGTCAGTTTCTTATATTTCATGTAGTCATTTGGTTATCTATAAATATCTCGATGACACTGAGGGTACATGCAGAATAATACTGATGCATTTCATAAATAATAAGAACTGTAAGTAGATTTCAAATGGGCATCTTGACATTTATGGTTTTAGGAAATATCCTTGACCTACCAACTGAGATGAAATTCAAACCATGGTTTGGCATAACCATGCATCTATCCTGGATTCACAGGGAATTACGTCTAAGAAGCATCATTTGCATAAATCATCTTTTTTCCCCCACAAACCATAGTTGCCAAGAAATTTTGCTGCAAATTATTCTTGCACTAGGAGGCAAGGATAGTTTCAAGCAGTAATGAATCCATCTAACACCTGTGCCTGGTTATTCTTTTATTGCATAATTGGTTCACTTATCTTTTTCAGCCACAAACATTCAGATTTGCCTGACCCCTATTTACCACAGGGCAAGTGATGACGGGACTTTGTCTAGCTGGGACTTCTAATGTGCTTTTTGGTCTGTGGCCTCTGATTAAGTGCTCAGGAGTGCCCCCTGATATGCTCCCTGCCACTTGTGAGCTTGGTTCATCTCCCTTCTTGTTTTTATGTAATGACGTATGAATAATGACTTGAGTTAGAGACTTTGTAATATTTCTCTTCTGGAGGTCAGCTCAGCCCAAAGAGGGATTGTGGGTGTCCCTTAAGTTCTTTCTAGATTTAATTTAATTTAATTTAATTAATTCAATTTATATGCCGCCCCTCTCTGAAGACTCAGGGCGGCTCACAATACATTTTAAAAAATCATTATAAAAAAAAACATTTAAAAATTAAAAACATTAAAAACATTAAAAACTCATTCACGCCATTCATGGCCGGATCTCGCCGGATCTCACCAGATCACAGAGCGAGATCAACGGCCCCAGGCCTGCCGGAAAAGCCAGGTCTTCACCGCTTTTCGGAAGGCCAATAGGGTGGGGATAGTCCGGACCTCAGGAGGTAACTGGTTCCAGAGAGCTGGGGCAGCCACAGAGAAGGCCCTCCCCAATGGGCCCGCCAGCCGGCATTGTTTAGCTGACGGGACCCAGAGGAGACCAACTCTGTGGGATTTTACCGGTCGCTGGGAGCTATGCGGCAGAAGGTGGTCTCGATACAGAGTTAGCTATCAAACATCAAAAATATCTGCAAAATAGCCTCTGAAATGGAATCGTTGCTCAATGCTGTGTATATACCTATGTTTCCCCAAAAATAAGACCCTGTCTTATATTTTTTTGAACCCTGAAATAAGCGCTTGGCCTTATTTTCAGGGAGGTCAGTCTTATTATTTTGGGGCACATGGAGGAAACCAGAGGAAATGGCAGGGACCAGCTGCGCATGCATTTAAATATTTTCGGGGAGGGCTTATTTTCAGGGGGGGCTTATTTTAGCACAAGCACTCAAAAGCCGATTGGGCTTATTATCAGGGGATGTCTTATTTTCAGGGAAACAGGGTAGCTACATGTTCTTCCTATATACATATATGAATATCACAAAAAATAATAATAATGATGTGTATCAGGAACTTGTCATGGCCCCATCAGAGCCAGTTTGGAAGAGGAGAAGTTGGAACTGGGACCATTTTATGTGGGTGGCACATCTCCCTTGGAATGTTTGAAGAGCCAGGGGCTGAGCTGTCCCAAGACCCTCAGACATTAGAGAGAGATGGTTGACCCAATGGAGAGCTGCCTGTCCTCAGAAACACAGGGAAGGATCAGCTGCTGACTATTAGCAGTGGTGCTAATAAGCAGCAGATCCCTTCTGATGAGGAACAGCCACCTCTCCCTTAATCCAAGTGCACAGAGAGCAGAGTGCAGGCAAGCTCAGAGAAGGGCAGTGAGGCTACTCAGAAGAAGGTCAGCCCAGCCCTCCTCCCAAGGAACACCTGGAGTGGATTGATTTAAGGAGAAGCCGTGGGGAGTTAATCGTTGCCAGGAACAATTTGTTTTGGCTGACACTCACCTGGCTTTGACTCATGCCTTTTGCTTTGCCTTTGCCCTGATGTCAGAGTAATGAGGATTTAAAGCTGACAAGCCACTGTAAGGCTGCAGACCAGGATGAGTCAGCAGGGTTATTGCCCCTTTAAGACCGAGGATGAGTCAGCAGGGTTATTGCCATTTTAAGAAGATGTCTATATAAGGGAGGCCATGAGAGGGCATATCTCTCTCTCCTCGTCATGTTCTATCTGCACTGTAGCTCTCCGTGTAAACCTGAAGATTGATTGATTGCCTGGTATGTGCCTATCACATGCATTTCTTGTATATAAACCCCTGTTTGTAAGGACAAAACCTCTGTGCCCTGTATTTTGCTCCTGGGTTGTCTCAAAATAGTAGTCACGCTGTAAACACACCGCCTTTTGTCTTGTGCCTCGACTTTGCCTTGTGGACTACAGTTTGCTTTGTGGACTCACTGAGCTGGATGGACTGGACTTGGTACACTGGACCTTGCCCTGTGAGTGTACTCCTACTCTGTGGACTTTCTTTGTTTATACATGGGCTGTTGTTTGGGGGACTGAGGGTGGCTGGCTTCAGGAGTGGGGAGGAGTCTATCCGGTCTTTGGAGGGCCATCTGTTGGAACATTTACTTAGAACAATAAAGACTCTCTAGAGGCCTGCTTGTCTTGATGACCTGGATCATAACAGTAGTGACATTGACAGACTCTATTTACCATGAGCATTGGTGAGCTTGAAATTTGCAAATACACCAGACAGTTGAAGGGGAAAAAATGGCACTGGAAGAATATTTGAAAGACAATGAAGAATATGCACTGAAGCTAGTGTACTATGAAGGCCTACTGAATAGGAGTATAGGAGAAGACTCTTTCCTGGACCAACAATTTCTGTCCTTAGTCACTCACACCTAATCACTTCCCATTTTGACTATTGCAATGTACTCTCTATATGAGGCTGTAGTGGCTCACATAGTTTTGTGCAGACCCAGGTGTGCACCATGTGTCACCTCTCCTGTAGGAGCTACATTGGCTGCTGATTTGCTTCCAGGTGCAATTCAAAGTGTTGGTTGTCACCTTTAAAGCCCTACCTGGTTTATCTGAAGGACTGTCTCTTCCCATGAAATCCATCTGACCCACCCAGAAATGTTGCAGATTCCCTCTCCTAATGAAGTATATCTGATTGGACCCAGAAGAAGGGCCTTCTCTGTGGTGGCTCCCTCCCTTTGGAATATCATCCTTGTAGAGATTAGACTGGCTCCCTTGACTCCCTTTTGCAAGACCCTGGCTTTGCCAACAGGCTTAGGGAACCCTTATGCCACCAGAATCGAAATTTTGGGCTTAGACAACTTATAACTTTGCTGTCTTCGGTCTGACCTAAGCATAGTACATAAAATCATCTGCTACAATGTCCTACCAGCCAATGAGTGCTTCAGCTTTAACCAAAACAATACAAGAGCACACAATAGATACAAACTCATGATAAACCGATTCAAACTAGACTGTAGAAAATATGACTTCAGTAACAGAGTTGTCAATGCCTGGAATGCACTACCTGACTCTGTGGTTTCTTCCCTAAATCCCCAAAACTTTAACCTTAAACTGTCTACTGTAGATCTCACCCCATTCCTAAGAGGTCTGTAAGAGGCGTGCATAAGCACACCAGTGTGCCTACCATCCCTGTCCTATTATTTTCTTTTATTCGTATCCTTTTCATGTATTTACCGGTATAATTATGTTTACACTTGCATCTGTCATAAAATACATGCTTGACGAAATAAATAAATAAATAAAACTAAAATTTTATTTTGGCTGTTCACCGCCCTGAGTCCAGCTGGAGAAGGGCGGTATACAAATTAAATAAATAAATAAATAAATAAATAAAATAAATAAAAATGGGATGGAGCCTGAGTGGCGTAGGAGGCTAATGCCTCCTACTAAGGCAGCATTTAACATCCAGCTGCCTGCAATTACTGCGAGTTCAATTCTCACCAGGCTCAAGGTTGACTCAGCCTTCCATCCTTTCTAAGGTGGGTAAAATGAGGACCCTGTTTGTGGGGGCAATAAGCTGACTTTGTATAAAATATACAAAAGTATGAAGGCTATTGCTTAACACATTGTAAGCCGCCCTGAGTCTCCGGAGAAGGGCGGCCTATAAATACACCGCCCTGAGTCCGGTTGGAGAAAGGCGGTATAAAAATCTAATTAAATAAATAAATAAAAATAAATCAAGTGGTTTGCCTGACTGCTTGTTGTCACCAAAGAGATGGGCAGGTAGGTGTGTGATATTGTTTTTATTCTTTGTACTATAGGTTTTTACTTTCAGTAATCTGCCTAGAGTCACTGAATGACACTGAATAGGAAAGAAAGAAGGGAGGGGAAGGAGGGAGGGAGGGAGGGAGGAAGAAAGGAAGGAAGGAACAAAGGAAGGAAGGAAGGAAGGAAGGGAGGGAGGGAGGAAGAAAGGAAGGAAGGAAGGAAGGAAGGAAGGAAGGAAGGAAGGAACAAAGGAAGGGAGGGAGGGAGGGAGGGAGGGAGGAAGGGAGGAAGAAAGGAAGGAAGGAAGGAAAGAAGGAAGGAAGGAAGGAAGGAAGGAAGGAAGGAAGGAAGGAAGGAAGGAAGGAAGGAAGGAACAAAGGAAGGAAGGAAGGAATGAAGGGAGGGAGGGAGGGAGGGAGGGAGGGAGGGAGGAAAAGAAGCCAAATAGAAAATAGAGACATAGAGACATGGCAAAGCAAAGCATCAGTCCACAAAATAACTATCGAGGAAAGCAGCAGCTAACAACAACACCCGGCAGTGGCTAAGAGCAGGAAAATTGAAGAAAGAGGCAGAAGAACTAATTATGGCTAGCTAAGGCTACTTAAGACAAAGCCTTAAGAACAAATTCATATCAAGCCAGAGTTGAGAAGACAGCAACAGACAGCAAATGCTGCTCTGCAAAAAAAAAAAAAAAAAAAAAAGCTAAAAAACAGGGAACCGTCTAGTTAACTGCTACAAGAAGATTGTAAAGAGTGACTACAAATAATGGCATGACAAAGTAGCAACAACAGTGCATTGGGATCTCTGCAAGAAAGAAATGGTGCACTGGGATTTGCCTGCAAGCGAGAACTAATGGGACCGCAAAATAGATAAAGTAATAGAAAAAGAACAAACTAAAGTGCTCTGGGACTTTAGATTTCAAACAGGCAAGCACCTGCCACATAACATCCCAGACTTAACATTTGTTGATACAATAGACAAAAAAAGTATGGATAGTAGACACTGCAGTACCTGGAGACAGCAGAATAGAAGAAGAAAGAATTGGAAAAAAAAATTGCAAAATACAAAGACTGACAAATAGAAGTAAAATATCTGTGGCAAAAAGGAGGCAAAGATACTACCAATAGTAATGCCACCTTGGGTGCAATTCCAGAACATCGGGGGCACCAGTTGAACTCTACCGACATTGACAACATCTCCATTAGTTAATTGCAAATGACAGCTTTATTTAGAACAGTTTACATCCTGCAACAATATTTTTTTAATATTAAACAATAACATCTGCCTATGCAGTGTGGCTCAGGTATGACACGGTGGCTCATTGGCTAAGACACTGAGATGTCAATCGAAAGGTCAGCAGTTCAGTTCGAATCCCTAGTGCCGCATAATGGGGTGAGCTCCTGTTACTTGTTCCAGCATCTGCCAACCTAGCAGTTCGAAAGCACGTAAAAAATGGAAGTAGAAAAATAGGGACCATCTTTGGTGGGAAGGTAACAGCGCTCCGTGTGCCTTTGGCGTTGAGTCATGCCGGCCACATGTCCACAGAGATGTCTTCGGACAGCACTGGCTCTTCAGCTTAGAAACAGAGATGACATCGCCCCTAGAGTCGGGAATGACTAGCACATATGTGCGAGGGGAACCTTTACCTTTACCTTATGCCAGATCCTTGGGAAGAACTCAATAAAAGGAAAAATAATATCCAGTCTAAACAGCTGACTGTGGTGCCAATCATAATAATTCTGGTAACTATGCAACAAACTATAATAGGAATAGATGTAGAAATAGGTACCGAAGGTTGGGGGTTTTTGTGTGTGTGTGTGTGTATTTTTCCTTGCCTAAAGAACTTACTCTTTGTGTCTATGTCAGGAGTGTCGAACTGGCAGCCTGCGGACCAGATTTGTCACCCACAGGCCACGCCTACCCCAACTTTGAAAATGGGAAAACCTCACATGATGGCAATGTGACGCGGTGAGTTTGACACCCATAGTCTATGTAGTCTGAAGGGCAATAAAAAAAGGCAAATAGCAAGTATTAGATTAGATTACATTAGAATCCTTTATTGGCCAAGTGTGATTGGACACACAAGGAATTTGTCTTGATGCATATGCTCTCAGTGTACATAAAAAGAGAAGATACATTCATCAAGAATCATAAGGTACCACACTTAATGATAGTCATAGGGAACAAATAAGCAAACAAATCATACTAGGAAACAATTAATATAAATCGTAAGGATAGAGCAACAAGTTACAGTCATACAGTCATAAGTGGGAGGAGATGGGTGATAGGAATGATGGGAACATTAATAGTAAAATAATACAGACTTAGTGAATAGTTTGACAATGTTGAGGGAATTATTTGTGTAGCAGAGTGATGGCATTTGGGAAAAAACTATCCTTGTGTCTAGTTGTTTTGGTGTTCAGTGGTCTAGAGCGTCGTTTTGAGGGTAGGAGTTGAAATAGTTTATGTCTCTTTTTTTTAATTAAAAAGTTTTATCAAAGATTACAACCATTTTTCCCCATCCCTCCTCCCCCCCTTCCCTCCCTCCCCCTCCCTCCCTCCAACTCCCCTCCCTCTTCCCCCCACCCCGGACTTCCCAGATCAAATACAGGGTATAGCATTTAACAAACATAAACTAAAATATGCTATCCTTCTATAAATTCCATACTCCATCTTGGTCTTTAACTCCCCTTTAAACTAACAAAACATGATTAAAAAAATTAATAATAATTCTATTTTCATTCATATGCTATTTGAAACTTTTTAGTCCGATACTTGTTTTGAATATAGTCTATCCATCTTCTCCATTCCAATATATACCTTTCATTTGAATGGTCCTTCAGGTATGCTGAAATTTTTGCCATCTCTGCTAAATTCGATACTTTTAATGTCTATTCTTCAATAGAAGGTAAATCTTCCTACTTCCAGTACTGCGCCACCAAGAGTCTGGCTGCTGTTATTAAGTTTAAAATCAAATTCGTCTCTATAACCGTACAGTCTGTGATTATACCCAACAAAAAGAACTGTGGGGTAAATTTTATCTTCTTCTTCTTTAAAATGTTTTGAATAATCCACCATATTTTTATCCAAAATGCCTTAATTTTTTTACATGTCCACCATATATGATAATATGTAGCATCATCACATTCACATCTCCAACACTTAGGTTGCTAACTTGAATACATACAGGCTAGCTTTTTAGTCTTTAGTCTTTTTGACTTGTGCAGTATACAGGTCCTCAATGGAAGGCAGGTTGATAGCAATTGTTTTTTCTAAAGTTCTAATTATCTGTTTTCTGTGTCTGTCTTGTTTTGTTACAGAGTCAAACCAGACAGTTATAGAGGTGCAGATGACAGACTCAATACTTCCTCTGTAGAACTGGATCAGCAGCTCCTTGGGCAGTCTAAGCTTTCTGAATTGGCGCAGAAAGAACATTCTTTGTTGTGCTTCTTTGATGACGTTTTTGATGTTAGGTGTTCATTTTAGGTCTTGAGATATGATAGAACCTAGACATTTGAAGATCTCTACTGTTGATACTCTGTTGTGTAGTAAAACCATGCCCCTTGTAATATGGATTGTATCTACTTCACACATACAAAGGGTTTCAATTGCATAACTGCAATGACCTTCTTTGCATTTATCGCCTCTTGTCTCCTTCAAGATAGTCCTTCAAGATAGGCCAAAACAGAGCAGTTTTCTTAAAGTGCAGTCAGACGACGCCTCGAAATCCCCCAAGAAATCATAATTATTTACTGGATGCTGAAGATATTTGCAAACACTTTAAACAGGGTCACTTTTCTTACCACTTTTCTTCTTATTTTTTCATGAATAATAGATCATAATAGATTTAATATTGTTATTTATACATGAGTCAATCCAATATTCTACAAATATTAATGTTAATACGGTAAATATTGGTAACTATAACCCCTCTAAACAAAAGTTCTTTTGGGGCCCTTCCTTCAAAATTTTTAAAAGTGGGAAGGAGTCCTAAGAACAAAAAGTTTAAGAAATGTTGTTTTAGAAAACAGTGATAGAAAAAGATGGGACGTAGAATAAATCCATAACCTTCTATCTAAATTTCACTGCCCCCTTGTGGTCAGTCAATCATGACGTGCTAAGTAGTCAGCACCATTAAATTTATTCATCAAAAGGCACACTTAAGGCTTTTAGCTGTAGACAGACTTAAATAACTTAGGCTTTTCTATCACCACGCTATTTTCTGAATAAAATTTATCTTTATTTTCTTTTGCATTACCACCAGTGTTTTTCCTCCATCTATGCATTCTTTGTGTTTGATAAAACTACTTGCTACCTATCAGGGTATTTACCCCATGAATGGTCAGGTACATTAAAAACTTAATTTGCTATTTTATTGAGGCTGGCATATTAATTCAATAAATGAATAAATAAAATTATGTATTTAGCTTGTTTATTTTTAATATAATATAATACAATATAATATAATATAATACATTGTTGTTGTTCTTAGCTGTGAAGTCGTGTCCGATCCATCATGACCCCATGGACAACGTTCCTCCAGACCTTCCTGTCCTCTACCATCCTCTGAAGTCCATTTAAGCTCACGACTACTGCTTCAGTGACTCCATCCAGCCACCTCGTTCTCTGTCGTCCTCTTCTTCTTTTGCCCTCAATCATTCCCATCATTAGGCTCTTCTCCAGTGAGTCCTTCCTTCTCATTAGTTGGCCAAAGTATTTGAGTTTCACCTTCAAGATCTGACCTTCTGAAGAGCAGTCAGGGTTGATCTCCTCTAGGACTGTCCAGTTTGATTGCCTTGCAGTCCAAGGGACTCGCAGGAGTCTTAGTTCTTTGGCATTCATCCTTTCTTATGGTCCAACTTTCACAGCCATACACTGCAACTGGGAAAACCATAGCCTTGACTATATGCACTTTTGTTGGCAGGGTGATGGCTCTGCTTTTTAGTATGCTGTCTAGATTTGCCATAGCTTTCCTCCCCAGGAGCAAGCGTCTTTTAATTTCAATATAATACATATAATATAATAAATACAATATAATATAATATAATATAATATAATACAATACAATACAATACAATACAATACAATACAATACAATACAATACAATACAATACAATACAATAATACAATACAATACAGGACAGGACAGGACAGGACAGGACAATACATATGAGGACTATATTGTATATTATTTTTCTTTTATATGTATGTGTATACTCACACAAACACACACAAATATGTGGAAATAAGAATTGATGTGTATTATTAGGACAGCTGAATGTACCCCTAATTTACTAAATAAAAATACCTTCCTGACCAAAAACTTCCAAACCTTTACTTATTATCTTTGCTTATTAAATACTTTTGTTCATTTTCATGTCTAGTATATAGGTATGGCAGGGTGCGATGGTTCAGTGGTTAAGGACACTGAGTTTGTCAGCTATAAAGCTGACAGCCCTGGTTTGAGACCCAAGCTCCACGCAATGAGGTGAGCTCCCATTACTTGCCTCAGCTGCTTCTTACCTAGTAGTTTGAAAGCATGCAAATGCTAGTAGATGAACAGGTACCACTTCTGTGGGAAGATAACAGCATTCCGTGCAGTTTTGACATATAGCCCTGTTGGATACATGACCATGGAAATTGTCTTCAGACAAATGCTGGCTTCTTTGCCGAAGAAACAGAGATAGGCACCATATCCTAGAATTGGACACAACTGATAGGGAAATCTTTACCTTTATAGGTATAGAGTTCCTTTAAATCAAGAGCAATTTAAAAAGCAAACAGCATTTAAAAAGCATTTAGACCTCTGCTCTGTCAACCTCAGCCACCCTTATTTCTGATTATAAATGCATAGAATTATGCCTGCCACGCAGTTTATTCTATTCAGCTCCAGACGTCATGAATGATTTTAGCTTCTAACAGGTCAGTATTTTGTTTGTGGTTTGATCGAATTGCTGTGGCAGAAATGACTGCTGCTGTTAATCTGAAAAGATGGTGGAGTTTGGGGGTTTTTATGGGGGAAGGGGTTTGCTTTCAACCAGTTTTCTTTCTTCTCATAGTCCACTGCCTTGAAATATCAAATTTTAAAACTCACAACATTAGAATTCTTGCTGCGAAGTAGAGATGGAAGTGCACTCGTATTCCTTTCTGACAATGGGCAAATTAAAGAATTCTCAACTTCATGTTTCTATCTGTATAAAAGGAATGAAATATCTCAAATCTCCAAGGCATACTGCAAGTAAAAGTATAGTTACAAGCCCTATGAATAATGGTGCTTTTAAATGGAGATTTTAAGTGTTCGCTTCTGGCGATTGCTGGACTGGTCCCTGCAGTTTTCTGACTTCATTTTTCAGAAGTGGTTTGCCATTACTCCTTCTTAGGGAAAGTGACTGGACTAAGGTCAGCCAGCTGCCTTTGTTTCAAAGGAAGGACTAGAAGCAGGGGTGAAATCCAGCAGGTTCTGACAGGTTCTGAAGAACCGGTAGTGGAAATTTTGAGAACCAGCAAATACCACCTCTGACTGGCCTTAGAGTGGAGTGGGAATGGAGATTTTGCAATATCCTTCCCCCAGGAGTGGGCAAGGAATGGGGATTTTGCAGTATCCTTCCCCTGGAGTTGGGAGAGAATGGGGATTTTGCAGTATCCTTCCCCTGCCATGCCCACCAAGCCACACCCACCAAACTACACCACACCCACCAAGCCACACCCACAGAACCGATAGTAAAAAAAAAAATGTATTTCACTACTTGACTAGAAGTCATAGTCTCCTGGTTTCTAGACTGGTGTCTTAACCACAACACAAAATTGGGTCTTCTTCAGTGGAGATAATGGAGATATATGCCATCAATTTCACTTCCAAGAAAGCACAGATCACACTTCAGTTCTAAATCCCTATTTTAGCCCTCACATAGATTGAGAAAGAAGAGTGTATTGTTCTTTCCAAAGACTTAGCTGCGGTGGCGCAGTGGTTAGAGTGCAGTACTGCAGGCTACTTCTGCTGCCTGCTGGCTGCCTGCAATTTGGCAGTTCGATTCTCACCAGGCTCGAGGTTGACTCAGCCTTCCATCCTTCCGAGGTGGGTAAAATGAAGACCCAGATTGTTGGGGGCAATATGCCGACTCTGTAAACTGCTTAGAGAGGGCTATAAAGCACTGTAAAGCGGTATATAAGTCTAAGTGCTAGTGCTATTGCTTAGAGAGAAACACAGATTGTGTATCATACTCTGGAACTTCTCAAGTAGAGTGCTTCTACCACTTGGATCATATCAAAAGAGTCTGTTTCATTCTCTTGGTCACATGGCCAAAGCCTTGCTCCCAAATCCCACCAATTGGCAGCAGCAAAGCCATGACTATGCGCCTCTCAGATTGTCACCCACTGGCCCTTTGGAGAATTAGCTTCTTTTTAGTTCCTGCTGTCTTTCAGCGAGAAGCAGCTTGTCTGCTTTACAAGTCCTCAGCTGTTGCCTGCAGATTGGACACACAGCTTCCCACAGACTGCCTGGAGAGCAGTTTTCAAGCTGCTTTGGCTGAGATGGTTAGGAAGAAAAAAAACCAGTCACATTTGTTTGGCGCTAGGAACAACTTTCACCACAGACAGTGGTGTGGCATTGCTCCCTACAGGACACCATGAGTCACTTTATTTAAAGCAGCCTTACATACTCAGAAGCTCCAGGGCCTCTGCAGCCACTGAAAGGCAGTGTCTGTATGTCTGTGTCTGCGTGTTTTGCCCTCTCAGAGCCCCAGCAAAGATGGCCGCAATAGTATTAATGCAAACGGGAGAGAAGATTATGAAACACACAGGGAGCAATCATGTTTACTGTATTTAATTGATTCCCACAGTTAATTAAAATTAAAGCCAATAATGTTGTTCTTCCTCTGGTGGGTTTTTTTTTTTTAAAAAAAAACTTGTTCGTTAGATGTAGATTGACAAAGTAATCCTAATTCCATTTCTTGAGCAGGATTAGGAACAGGCAGAAAACCAACCTGACAGAAATAAGGTTTACGATTCACTGTGTTGAATTCTTCAAACATTTGTGTTGTAATAGAAGATAATTTGTGCAGCTGAGGGTTGCACTATGGAGTCTTTGGTGCTCTCTGAACCTGGTTGTTTGCTTGCAGATGTTTCATTACCCGACTAGGTAGTGTCATCAGTGAGGGACATGGTGGCTCAGTGGCTAAGATGCTGAGCTTGTTGATCGAAAGGTCGGCAGTTCAGAGGTTCGAATCCCTAGTGCCGCATAATGGGGTGAGCTCCCGTTACTTTCCCAGCTTCTGCCAACCTAGCAGTTCGAAAGCACGTAAAAAATGCAAGTAGAAAAATAGGGACCACCTTTGGTGGGAAGGTAACAGCGTTCCGTACACCTTTGGCATTTAATCATGCCAGTCACATGACCACGAGATGTCTTCGGACAATGCTGGCTCTTCGGCTTTGAAATGGAGATGAGCACCGCCCCCCTAGATTCAGGAACAACATATGTGCAAGGGGAACCTTTACCTTTACTTTCATGTCATCAGTGCCCCTGATTTTGTAACCTAACACCACTGATCTTCACTCAACCTTTGTGTTCTGCTAGTGATGACTTTTTCCTTTTTTTAATAGGCCTTAAAGTATGTTAAAGCATCAGCTACTTATTTGATTGATGGCCTGCTTGCAAGTCACCTGGGACTGGGAGGTTGGAGGCAAATGTGTTTTGCTTCTATAAAAGGTGTCACAATTGTCCCTCACAAACTCACTGCAGTAATCAAAGTGTGGAGCTACAACTGGAAAATCTGATATTCGAGTTTATTGTCAGTCATGGATTTCATTAGGGGATTTGGCTCCTACTAAGCCCCTCCAACCTCACAAGAGAAGAAAGATTCCATGTAAGTCCTCCTGAAGAAAAACCAGAACATAAATTAACAAAAATCTATCTTAATATTAATAAAGAAATATTAATTTACCTCAAGTACTGGTAGTGCTAACTTATGATGGCCATTGGGAGCAGAATAAACTATGCAACCATAATGCATGATATTACTTACACATCACATCACTTAGTGATGACAGTCCTGCAATCCACATTGCTGTCATTAAGTGGAGATCGTGGTTCATTAAGTAAATCTTGTAACTTCCTGTCAGCTTCCGGCGACCAAAGTCACTGGTAAGCTGGCAGGAAGTTACAAGTCCCAGGTGGCTTGCAAGCAGATCATCAAGCAGATAAGTGGTTGATGCTGGGTGAATGGGGTTATGTGAGTGGTCAAGGAGGTGCAGTACAAACTCAAAGATGATGGAGGAAGGTGCTTAAATGGAGCAGACTTACTTGACCAACTTGTGGCTTTTCTTGTTGGCTTCCCCACTGACTTTGCTTGTGGGAAGCCAGCAGGGAACCTTGTAAATTTTGGTCACATGACAGTGGGATACTGCAACTGTCATAAATGGTTGCCAAGCATTCAGATTGCAGTCCTGTGACCAAGAGGATGTTGGGACAGCTGGAACTTTGAGGAGTGACCAAAAGTAGAACTTGTTTTAGCATCTTCAGTCACTGAATGAATAATTGTTAACTCGGGAATACCTGTGATTTCAAGAGAGCTAAAAATGCAAAATAGCCAAGGTTGAAATGAAGCAGAAGACGCTGGATGAGTTGGATTACTCACAGTATAACTTTACGTCTTCTAGGATTGCTTTGATTATTAAGCACTGTATATTTCAGTCCATTGGCATCAAGGAAAAACTTAATCATGCTTGAACAAAGGGCACTAAATGTGATTCATTTGATTTGGATCCATCCCATTTTGTTTAGGTGCATTGGGAGACAGGAGAAAGAGTGCGAGCTACACGACGATTCAGCTAAAGAGCCCTCTGAGTGACTTGCACTGGCAGCCTATGCTTAGTGGAAGAATTGGTTCTTAGTAGGTGTCAATTGAAATGACATGTAATGAATGGGACTGAAACACCTGCCATAGCACAGGGATGCCAGGCTATGCCAATGTCACGGTCTTCACAGGGGCTGCCATAACTTCAGAAAAGCTTTATTCATGTCTCTTTGTCAACCCAACCAATCACAGCCTCCCTCTCTTCGGTTCCATGCTGGGCAACATCTGTACAGCACACTGCTTTGCCACGCCTTGCCTTGGAAATGCCACGGGTTCAACAGCCCTTCCCCCGAATCTCTGTGGCACCAGCTCAGTAGGGCATCAATAGAATTGCAATCCACACATTTACATTACTTTACTGGTGGTCACTTTGCCAACGAGATCTTTTTGGATTTTATTGATTATTGTTAGTGATAAGAGAGGAGTGTGAATTTAATAGTGAGAGAAGTATGATGATTTCCTTTGAACGTACACTGGTGAACATGGCACACACCGAGAGAAAATTCTATTAGAAGAAGCGGGCAAAATATTTTTGTGACCTCCTACTTGACTTGAATATTTCTCTACATGGATTGTGTAAAATGTGCTAAAGGGGCCTAGGCTTATATTTGAGGTTTGGAAATAACCAAGCATCAGCTGCCAAAGTTAAATAGACTTTGAACATTATTATTCACGTTGCATATTCTGCAGAGCCTGTATTTTTACTTTTCTTCTAGCTGGCAAAGGTTTGATTAGAATAATATTCCCTATAAAGCTTAATAGAGATGTTTTTGCAGCAGCAAGATTGCGTTAGAAGTAGGAGGTTTCATGAATCTTTGTCAAAGTGAAGCACTTTTCAAAGCTGCTTCATCTAGCAATACAGCCTCTGGCTTCTAAAACACACTGAACTTTCCATATTGAGTCATGGAATCATAGAACTGGGAGAGCCCATTTAGGCTACTGAATTCAATCCAATGCTTAGGGCAGGAATCCAATTAAAACATCCCCAAGAACCTTGAAATTGCATTTTTGCAGCTATATATAAGATAACTTCTTCAGTTAGCATTCAGCTATTAATGGTAGTCCTCGACTTACGATAGAGCCTAAAATTTCTGTTGTTAAGGGAGACATTTGTTAAGTGAGTTTTGCCCCATTTTTTAACGGGCTTTCTTGCCCCAGTTGTTAAGTGAAGCACCGCAGTTGATAAGTTAGCCACCCGGTTATTAAGTGAATCCAGCTCCCCCATTGACTCTGCTTGTCAGAAGGCCACAAAAGGGGATCAGTGACCCCCGGGACAATGCAACCGTCATAAATATGAACCGGTTGCCAAGCATCTGAATTTTGATCACTTGATTGTGGGGATGCTGCAAAGTTGTAACTCTGAAAAGCGTTCATAAGTCACATTTTTCAGTGCCGTCATAACTTTGAATGGCCACTAAATGAACTGTTGTAAGTCGACGACTACCTGTATTCCAATCACTTTTTCATCCAATTACTGTCGGCCCTCTTCTTTTACCTATCAAAGGTATTTCTTGACAAGTTTTCTATCCGTAGCAAGTTTTAATTCACTGTTTCTGATGAAACGTGTATCTTTTTGTAAAAGAAGATGGGCCAAATTAAGAGTTGATCAGTTTTGTCTTTTTACCTTGAATCAGGGGTGAAATGCTCCCGGTTTGGACCGGATAACCCGATCCGGTAGTGATGGCAGCAAGTGGTTCGGAGAACCAGTAGCAAAAATCCCTGTCCCCCTCCCACCATGCCCAGCTGAGCTGCATGATCAGTAGAGGCTTTTTTTTTTTTACTTTTCAAAGCATTTTTTCCACAACCTCTTCCGACGAAAAAATGCTTTTAAAAGTAAAAAAAAAAAAAAAGCCTCTGATGATCGCATGGCTCAGCTGGGATCATCGGAGGCTTTTCAGAGCATTTTTTTCTGCAACCTCTTGGCCGAAGAGGTGGTTTAAAAAAGGCTTTGAAAAGTCTCTGATGATCCCAACTGAGTTGCCTGATCGGCAGAGAGGCTTTTCAAAGCATTAAAAAAAAAATGCTTTGAAAAGTTAAAAAAAAAAGTTGGCCACACCCACCCAGTCACATTACCCCCCCCCTCCACCAAGCCATGCCTACAGAACCAGTAGTAACAAATTTTACATTTCACCTTTCCTTTTTTTTTTTTAAAGCACATATACTAATCCCAAGAATGTGCACAACATTGCCATCTTCATTCACTTGGATTAATAAGCAGCTTGACATACCTCTAAAATACAGTGCAACTGCTCTCTCTCCTCTGTCTAACATTTTTGTTTCTTTGGAACAAGCTGTGTCCTTCAGATGCTCTATTCATTCCTCGGATCCTGCCCAACAGCTCCCCATAATACTTATTAAATCATCTCCCTGAGATAATTCTTCGTGGCACTCCACGCAGATGATAGATGTGCTTCAGGAACAGTTTGGCCAGCTGGTGGGCTGAGGGTCATCTGCAGGGTATGAAGTGTGCCTGCTTGGAGAATAAGTCTATTACAGTCCAGATCACCGTGTTCCTCCCACTTTTTGGCAACTCCACTATAAAGTCAATGGCGATTTCCTCCCATGGCCTCGTTGGCTCTGCAACTGGTTGCAGCAGTCGGGGGTGGGGGGTAGAGGGTGGGGTGGGGGTTTCCTGGTCATTTCTTCATTGTGGTGCAGATGGTGCAACTTTTCACATAACTGTCCATGTCTTTCTTTATGCTGGACCACCAGAATTGCCCCCGTGCTAAGTGGAAAGTCTTTAGGAACCCGAAGTATCCTATTGGTTTGACGTCATGGCTCTTCCGGAGGAATAGGGTGCGTAGGAATTCTAGGATGTAGAGTTTCGTCCCCTTCCACGCTAGGTCATCTCCTTTTGTCAAGATGTGTTGGTTGTCTTGGAACCAGGGGTCTGCTAGCAGTTCAATTTTGAGTTTTGTGGTTAGATCGTTTGCGGGTTGGTCTTGCTGGTTGCAGCGTTGTCGTCTGGTGGTCACTTGGGCAGCTGTTTGGTTAGGCCATCTTGACAGTTGACAGTTGTCAAGCTTATCTTGTTTACTTTCAAAAATTTGAAAATATAAACAAGAATTTTGTTTATGAACCAGTGTTCTTATAGTTTTCTTTTCATTTGTGAAGTTGGAACAAAATATGGTATTGGGGGAGGGTCAGTGTTGACCTGGTGAGTGCAGGGGGTCCCAGTAATTTTCTTGGGAAAGTTTTTTGGAAGTAGTTTGGCATTGCCTACTTCCTAGGTCTGAGAAAGTAATTGGTCCAAAGTCACCCAGCTGGTTTCATGCCTTAGGTGGGACTAGAACTCACAATCTCCTAGTGTTTTGTCTTGATTGAGATGCCTTAATCACCAAGCTGACTTTAGAGTATGTAATATAAAACCTTTATAAGAAGTCTTTAGGGTTAGTAAAGTAATCTGACCGCTGACCTGCCCTTCTCTGACCCCACAGGATTCATTTGAAAGCCTTCCTAGTCAAAGTAGCTTTGCTTTAGGCAAGACATTTTTATCAGGTCCTGTGAAGTTCAACTGAACTCCACCCAAACAGTTATTACCAGTGATGGGTTCCTCCCAGTTTGGCCCGGTTCTCCTGAGCCAGTAGCAGTGATGATATGATGTCACTGAACTGGTTCTGCCCCCCTGCCCCCGCCCACCCCATTATTCTTACCTTTTATTTGGCCCTACCCCCAATCTATTGCTGCCTCCTGAGTCCCAGCTGATGGCTAGAGGGACAAAAACTGTTTAAACTCTTGCCACGGAGCTTCAAAGGGCCACCCTAGAACTGATCAGAGGTAAAAGAAAACAAATGAGTAGACCAGTGACTGCAAAAATACATGAGTAGACCGGTGCCTGCAAAAAATAAATGGGTAGATCGGTACAGCTTTGCAAGCAGTTAAAAGCCTGGTAGACCAGTACCTCTATTAAATCCTAAATAATTGTCACATGACCGTCAAGCCACGCCCACAAAATAAGCCACGCCCACAGAACCGGTAGTAAAAAAATTTAGAACCCACCCCTGGTTATTATCTAGATAACTCACAAATCTTTCTTGTCATCCCCTTTTGCATAACCATCCATTCATTTTCTAGATGTTCCTATGTCTTTTTGGTCTTTTTCCATGGACTGGAAAGTTGGGTAAAGCACCAACTTAACTTCACAATCCTGAGATTCCCCCCCCCTCCCGCCACAAAGCTGTTTTTTCAAGAGGCAACTGTACTTGCAACTTGTTTTTCTTAGAAGACGCTTTGCTTCTCATCCCAAAAGCTTCTTCAGCTCTGACTGGATGGTGGGGAATGGAAAGATTTATATTCCTTGCAGACAGCTGGTCATTTGTATTCTTTTAGTGGGCCGTTAAGGTCCCCTGGAGGTCTCTCTATGTCCTCAGATCACCTGAGTGGTGCAAAGAATGCAAATGACTAGCTGTCTTCAAGTAATATAAATCCTTCCATTTCCCACCATTCAGTCAGAACTGAAGAAGCTTCTTGGATGTGAAGCGAAACATCTTCTAAGAAAAACAAGATAGTCCAGTTGCCTCTTGAAAAAGCAGCTTTGGGAGAACCGTGACTGGGATGACTGAGAATCTCCATAGACCTGAGATTTTTTTTTCTCCTTAGCTCTTCAAATTTTGTGTTACAGTTGTAGCTATTCTATGCAGTATCATTTGTCCGCACATGTATTCCCTGGAAGGGATATTTATCAATGGAGTTTTCAGTCTTCCTGAGCGTAACAGCAGAGTTTTAAGATAGAAGGAAGATTACATTTTGCTCTTTTATTTATAGAATGCAGCACATTAATGCAAAAAAGCATGATGAACTTTCACATGCAAACAAAATATAACACTGATGATACCCTGCACAGATTCTGCAAGATTTCTCCAGGAAATGTTTCAACTAACTCAGTCTTGTTTACAATTCTAGACTTCCTCCAAGTAGAATAGAATGGGATAACAAGGTTGGAAGGGACCTTGGAGATCTTCTAGTCCAACCCCCTGCTTAGGCAGGAAACCGTACACCACTTCAGACAAATGGTTAACCAACATCTTTTTAAAAACTTCCAGCGTTGGAGAATTCGCAACTTCTGGAGGCAAGTTGTTCCATGGATTAATTGTTCTAACTGTCAGGAAATTTCTCCTTAGTTCTAAGTTGCTTCTCTCCTTAATTAATTTCCATCCATTGCTTGTTGTCCTACCCTCAGGTGCTTTGGAGAATAGCTTGACTCCCTCTTCTTTGGGGCAGCTCCTGAGATATTGGAGCACTGCTATCATGTCTCCCTTAGTCCTTCTTTTCATTAAACTAGACATACCCAGTTCCTCCCACCGTTCTTCATATGTTTTAGCCTCCAGTCCCCTAATAGTTTTTGTTGCTCTTCTCTGCACTCTTTCTACAGTCTCAACATATTTTTTACATCATGGTGAGTACTAACAGCTCAACTCTGTGAGATGTTTGAAATCATCCTAGATCAGATAGAGATGCTACCATATAATTGGGATAACATGATGTACTGTATTAAGCTACCCTTCCTCTTAACAAGTGCTAATTTGTTCAATTTTTTGCATGGCATTTTTTTTAAAAAAAGAACAACAAAACTTTGTGGTTTATGATATTATCTGAATCCAAAACAGCCACCACTAGGGCAAATTAGGATTTACATTGGCTTTCATAGGTTAAAGTCCTGGTATATACAAACACCATTTCATGTTGGAATTGTTGGGAAGTTATTTAGGGTCATTTCTAGTTTTGGTTTGCAATCAGCAATCTCTGTATCCAGATCAGATCATACACACATTGTCAACTTCGAAATGGATCAGGCCTGCCGCAGGTATCTTTCCATTTCTCAGCTTGCCACACAGTATGGGAAGGTGGTGGTGGTGGGGGGGGGGGGAGGTCTGGAATGTCAGACCAGAGAACAACAGATCATCCAGTGGGAACCAAGGTCATCTCAACAGGTGCTGGCCAGAGACTAAGAGGAGTTGCCAAAAAGACTCCAGAACACCTAAGTGGACAATGTGACCTGTGACAATAAGGGAGAAAATTATTTATTCTTTAATTATACTGAAATCGCGGAAAATAGTTAGATCTGGTTTTGTTTTCATCCGTGTCGAAATGATGTACCCAATAAAACTCAGTTCTTTGAGAAAGTTGCAAGTCTCGGAGTGCTGAATTGGTTGGGTTCATTAGTTGGAACCTTGACACACATGTGATATTCCTGTAACTGAGGGATTCTGCAAAAAAAAAAAAGAGAGAGAGAGGAAGTCCTCTTGAAACCAACTTCAGAGTTGCTAAGATAGTTTGGGTTCAAAGTTCAAGGGATACCAATGAGAAAAAAGGCTTTCTCGTAGGTTAAAACAAAAAAGTAGATAAAATGCAATTGTCTAGATATACTGTATATATTTTAAAATTGTGGAAGTTTCCTTTGCTGCTAAAAGCCAGTATCTTCCCAGAAGCAAACCAATATGATTTTGTACTTTCTGAGTAAATCTTTCTAGAGCTAAAGGAATAAGCTATATTCCTGAAGAAATCCCTGTGGTACCTTCATCCCATAATTGTTTCAGAATACAACAACACAGTCAAAGCAAAAATATTAACCCAACATCTCCCGGACCAAGTGAAGTTTGAGTTTTCCAAATTCACCACCCTCTGGCTACTGTCTTTGTTGGCCTGATATGCTTGCTGGCATGGCTGACTGATGAATTTAGCATCTTCTGGGGATGATGTGTTATCTGTTGTTGCTGCTGAAACAATGAAAAAAATATGGGAAGAATGCATTGTCACTATTGTATGTATAATATGCAGTGCAGGGATGAAATCCAGTAGGTTCTGACAGGTTCTGGAGAACCGGTAGCGGAAATTTTCAGTAGTTCGGAGAACTGGCAAATACCACCTCTGGCTGGCCCCAGAGTGGAGTGGGAATGGGGATTTTGCAGTATCCTTCCCCAGCCACGCCCACCAAGCCACACCCACCAGGCCACACCACGCCCACCAAGCCATGCCCACAGAACCGGTAGTAAAATAATTTGGATTTCACCACTGATGCAGTGCAATAAAAACAATACTCATATAATTAACATTCATTCAGTACAAAACTGAGAGAAAAACAAGTAACAGAAAGAAAGTGTGGACTTTGGAGTGGAAGTTGGGAGAATGAAAAGGTGAAATGAAATAATCGGGGTGAATGAAAGAGCTTAAGAACTGATAACTAACTATACTATAATAGGGGTTCTGATATGAGTCAAGAGTTAGGCTAAGATCCAAGGAAGGATAAAGTTAAAGAAGTGTAGATTTGAAGAAAGGAAGATCATACAAGGAAGTAAATCTTATGTTTTGAAAAGCAGCACCATAAATTTGATTCCTTCCCCCTTCCTCTTTCTCCCTCAGTTACTCATTCCTTCTTCAAACAAGCCTACCTATGCAAATTGTAGGACTGTGGTGACTTCCAAGGTGTGTTCTATGTTGCATTCCTACCTGTGGAGGATTCAAATTATACCTGCAGTTTTAACTTGCTGGAGAGGAAAGTAGTTAGTGTATAGGCATTTGAGTCCTTTACAGAAACCTGTGTGCAGACCTTGTGTTTGCTTGCTGTGTCTCCTGTTTTATACATGAGTTTTCCTTTCCTTGTCACCTTTCTCTTACTTATTGACTGATTTGTTGTCTTGAAGTCTGTGCTTTGCATTTGGTCCTAAAGATAGGTCTCCTTCCAACCTCTAGTTTTAGTTTAAAGCCCTTTGAATGAGCCAAGCCAGACATTCTTCCCAATCCTTCTGAGGAGTAGCCCATCTTTTTCCAGAAGCCTATCATGTAGATAACGTAAACCATCATCCAGAAATCCAAAGTTTTTGTGATGGCATCCTCCTTGAGCCAGTGGTTCATCTCTAGAATCCTCCTTTCCTTACGTGCTTTCGAACTGCTAGGTTGGCAGAAGCTGGGACAAGTAATGGGAACTCATCCCGTTACGCTGCACTAGGGATTCGAACTGCTGAATGCCGACCTTTCGATTGACAAGCTCAGCATCTTAGCCACTGAGCCACCACATCCCTTATTACACACCTATAGCAATGTAATTTCTTTTTGCCCTAATATTGATCTAAATATTTTCAAGAAGGCTTTCGTCCTTGGTATCATATATTTCAGTACCACCATAGCAATTCTTTACATACAGTTCAACTTCTCCTCCTTTTTTGTTGGATCTGTTTTTTTTTGAGCAAATTATACCCTCTAGCAATATATTCCAACCATGAGTATATTCCATGGAACCATGAACCAGTAATATCAATAGTAACATCATACTGGCTCCCATATATTAGGATTTCAGGTTTTTCCGGTTTGTTTCCCATACTTTAAGTATGAAATGAATTTGATCAAAGCATTTTACTATGAAGGATATTCAAAATAAAAATATTTTAAATCTGAAGTTTTAAATCTGATTTTGAGATGAGAGATGAAAAAAAGAATTGTCATTAAAAAAAGGGGAGGGGAGTTGAAGCAAATCAGCCTAGTAGACTATGCATCAATGAAACAATTTTGAGATCATATCCAAATTTCTGAAGGTGTTTTAAAGGGGAAAGATGATGGTAACAAAAGAATGCTAAACCTAAGTGAACCTGTGTGTGGAAAAGGGGTGTGGACAAGTTATCAGAACAAAGAAAGATTGGGGAGGGGGGAATATGATTAAATCCCTATGCTTGTGATGGTGAACCTATGGCACGTGTGCCACAGGTGGCCCGCAGAGCCATATCGGTGGGCATGTGACCTCAGCTGTGGCACGCATGCGCATGCCAGCCAGCTGATTTTCGGGCCTTCTGGGACACCCAGAAGTAGGGAAACAGGCTATTTCCGGCCTCCGGAGGGCCTCGGTGGGGGATGGGGAAGGCCATTTTCACCCTCCCCAGGCTCCTAGAGAGGCTCTGGAGCCTGGGGAGAGCAAAAATGGGCCTACTGTGCCCACTGTGCCAAAAGCGGGGGGAGCAGGGGGGTCGTGCACGCATGCATGGGGCACATAGAATTATGGGTGCGGGCACGTGCACACACAACCGCACCCACATTCCCCCCACTTTTAGCATGCAGTGGCAAAAAGGTTAGCCATCACTGCCCTATGCAAATACAATGTGTGTCACATTGTGTTTCATAATTTTAATAAAACTGAGATCTGAAGATCAATTCATATTTTCAATTTTTTGCTTTCTACAATTTTTCTTATATTCTGGTTCTATTTTTGTTTCATCTATTTTCCTAATCTTCTCTCTCTGTGTGTGTGTGTGTATGTGTGTGTGTGTGTTTTAAGACACAACGAACCATATATATCCAAATTCTGGTCCCCTTGCAAATGGAGCCTTGACAGACAAATTATGAAGAATAATGTATGTAACCATTCTGTCTGTCTGCCTGTTAATCTCACACTGATCTATAGAGAATGTATTTTGCACAAGCTTATTCTAGACTCACACTTAAAGCACCTCATCCCAATCTGAAGATTATTCTCATTGTGATCATACTTTGCACACTCCTAGAAGAATATGGATGGGCTGCAAAATATTTCTTTCAGGGGGACCAGTTATTACATGAACCTGGATTCTCCCTTATTCAAATTCTCTGACTTAACTGGGCTATGGATCAGTCTGTTGCTCCTGTGAAAATCAATAGGACAAAACTGCCTTAAATCAATTTACTTTTGCTTCATTGGTTGGTGGATTAGTGATGCTCAATCTACACATTTTCAGGCCAGCCCTGCTTTCTGCTATCATTTACATGCAGTGTTTCCACTTACAATTACTACAGGAACTTCTTCTCACCCATTACTCACACAGGAAATCCATATTCCATTTTCCAGTCTTATTCTGCTTATTTTGTCTTGAAATGAATGGAGGGGGTGAGAGTAGGAGAGAGAGAGAGAGACAGACAGACAGACACACAGACAGACAGACAGAGACAGAGTGATAGAGAGAGGGGGAATGAGCCCAGCACTTTTGAATTTCATGCAACTAAGCTCAATGCTGAAGATCAGAAAATAAAATATTTCCCATAGCATTCAAGGGTGCCTAGATGCAAATCTTCATTCTTGAATGTTTTCCCCCCAGTGACTTTACACTTGTTTGTGGCTGTTAGTAGCTTCTTTATCTCATCTCCCTCAGCTTGCTTGTATGTTAGGTAAGAGCATTCAGGTATGAAAAATGATTTGCCGTGTAATGCATATACGGTCTGTTGGCACATTCTGTTTCAGATGCTAAGAGTTGGGCAATTTCTTAATCGGACAATGTCATCTGCATGGGCCTTTATCATAGTCTGGAATTACTGGATACAGCCACTGTAAGAGACATTTGGCCAATAAAGAATTCTATTCTATTCTATTCTATTCTATTCTATTCTATTCTATTCTAT
>WNWU01000049.1:16382551-16429821 GCA_012654045.1 Ptyas mucosa | reverse complement strand
ATTCTATTCTATTCTATTCTATTCTATTCTATTCTATTCTATTCTATTCTATTCTATTCTATTCTATTCTATTCTATTCTATTCTATTCTATTCTACATTCAAAGCCACCTCAAGTCAGATCAGTAGTGGGTTACAAATCCTGGCGCTACCAGTTCGCTATCGGGAGCACGCGGGTGTGTTTGCTTGCTTCACGAGCGTGTGGTGCTTCTGTGCATGCACAGAAAGTTCTGCACATGCACAGAGCAAAGGAGAAGATTTTTTTTTCCTTGTGCTAATCAAGCTATGCTGAAAACGAAAATGAAAGTAGAGCAGGCTGTTTGCTGCAACGTTGCAAAATTAGGCAGAGTTAGAGGGAGATTTCTTTTTCTTCTTTTTCCTCACCCAAAAAGGTAGGTGCAAACAATGGGAAATTTAGGGCAAAAGAGGAGAGTTCAAGATTTTAAAACAAAAGAAAAAAGGAAGAAAGAAAAAGCAAAAATAAAAATGAGAGGGGAAAAAATGAAAGAGAAAGATGTTATATATATTTAGAATTGAAATATGAATAGTAGTAAGAAATAAATGGGAAATCATTATTGTAAAAATGAAATGAATAATTGGAATATTTGTCTTTGTATTTTTGAAATCTAGACAATGATAAGTTTTTCTTTTTTTACTTTTTTTTTTAGAAATATGAATAACTATAAACTGAAACAATTGAAATACCTTTAATGGTGGACTTCCGGTTGAGCCGCCGGCATCGCCAGACGCTTCTTTGCGAAGCGCCAGCCCCAGACTCCGTAGAACCGCAAGAACAGCGAAAATCGGCTGTCTTGCGGTTTGGAATCCTTCCCCCCAGGAAGAAGGGGGGAAGGAGAGCAGACGGGTGGGGTAGAGCTCCCTGAGAGCACCAGATTTACCTAATAATCTGGTGCTCGAAGATGAGAGCTCCCCGTGAAGCCTGTCAAAAGCTCCGGACCTGGGATGCCTCTGACTGGGAAGTCTTTCCCTGTCAGAACTAGATGCTGCGGCCACCCCATCAAACAACTTTAAACAAATACCTCTTGAATCAAGTTGGCAGAGCACAAGTTGCACGAAGGAAACAGCAAGTATTTTTTTTTCTCTTTTTCTAACTCCAAGGATTTACTTTCTTAAAAGATTTCTCCTAAGTGGAAAGTGAAAGCAAGATGGCGTTTGAGTTTCAACGGGGCGTGAAGAAGTGAAAGTTAAAAACAATTATTGATAAGCCCCTGCTTGAAACGTAAAACTCCTTTTTGAAAAGTGGATGGAATAAGAAAGGATGTAATAATAATAACTCAAGCAGCAATATAAATTAAAAAGTCTTTTTTTTTTCTTTTTTCTTCTTGAAATTCCTTTTTTTTTTCTTTTTCCCCGTCCTTCTGGAGGGGAAGGAAGAAGGGGGGCAGGATGGCTGGGCTTTTTGAAAACAAAGAAAGGAAAGGAGGGTTATTTAACCCTCAATGGTCTGAATTTGAGGAAGCTTTGAGTTCAATTACCTCTGCTTTATTGAAAAGAATTGATACTATATTTCAAGCTTCTCAAGCTGGAAACAATGAAATACATGGAAATACTGAGTTGCAATCTAGCAGTGGGGGATTGAATCAAGAGCTGGGAAAGGAAAAAAAACAACAAAAGACCATAGCAGATTTTACAGAAGAGAGAAAGATGAAGGCTGAGCAGGAGCAAGAAACTCTGCAAGCTGATGAGCTGTTTCCAGAAGAAGCCACATTTCTGCAAAAAGTTTATAATATCCAATCCCAAAAATCGCAAATTTCTGCTGGAGTTAAAAAAGGCAGAGGGATTAAAGTTAAGAAGAAAGTTCGTAAAAAGGAAAAGAAGAAAGCCTGGAGAAATGGAAAATAACCCTGCTTGACGAGATGATGGTCCTTAAAAAGCATTGTTTAAATGTTTAAAGATTTTGAACTTTTGGGGGGGAGGAAAAAAAAGTAGACAGCAATTTAATGCCAGTTAACCAAGTGATGAACGATGAGGAGGCAATCTATAGCTGTATTGGAATATTTTGAGAAGAATAAACAGATCACAGCAATGCTGGTGTGTTGGGCTGTGAAATATGCCCTGACTTGAAGGAATTGGAATATTTTATTAAGGACTGTGATAAATCTGGATTTAATTGTAAACGTAGAAGTTTCATTGAATATACTAAATCGGAGCTTTCTGTCTGATGGTAATAAATATAAGGCAAAAGGACTATGGATCTAGAGCAATTGCAGTTGATCTGGTGGTTTCCTTAATATGTTTGATGGATCTACTAATCTAGTTTTGACTGGATTTGATGGATATTATTACAAATATAATTATAAAGTCACTCGGGGTTTTTTTTTTTTATAAAGAAGCAATTTACTATTTAGGTGGGTAGACGCAAATGATGAAGATATTCTATATGCTGTTGGAAGATGTGAAGACAAGAAGATTAGCAACTGGTTTAATCTAGTATGAAGAATTAAAATGTTTGATATAGTTATTAAATGATGTTTTATCTGTATTGATAAATTTATAAGAGGTTTGATAGTTATATTCCTTTTTTGACTAAAAATTTTATTATTGTTGTTTTAAGTGCTTTAACTATAAATGGACCTTGATGGTTCAAAAATGGAGGACGGAAGATTTTATATAGTATTCTATTTTAAATTTGGGTTTGTTTTTTTTTTGACTGAGGGTTTTTTATTTTTCTTTGTTGTTGGGTTTTCTTTCTCTGTTTTAAATGAAAGAAGTTACAAAATATCTTGTTAGATTGTATAGACTTAATAATTTGCTAAGTATTAATTAGTTATACTGAGTAATGATAGGTGTGATTACGTAATATTTAATTGTTTTATTAACTGCTGTAACTATAAATGGAGACATGGAGATTAATTCTGTCGAATTAGATGGAATGAGAAGAAAAGAAGACTTGCTTTCCTTTTATTTACTTGTTTAATGATTAGGATTATGATAAGTGTGAAATGGAGTTTAACTTAGAGAATTTGAGCTGTATTTTATCATGTACTTGTATTTGCTCTGGGAAGTCCGGGGGGTGGTTGGGGAGGGGGGAGAAAATGTATGTAAAAATTTTATTAAAAAACCTTTTCAATAAAAAAAAAGAAATACCTTTAATGGTATATGGTGGTGAAAATAAAAAAGATTAAGTTGTAGCTTGGATAACAGCTAGAATATTTTTAAATTTAATTAGGGAAATTGTAATGATTGAAATATTTTTAATTATATATTGTGATGAAAGTTGAAATGATTAAGTTGTGATTTGGAAGATTATATGGGCAAAACTATTTGGGTTATTGGGAGAGTTTAAGATGTGAAAACGAGTAACATAAGGGGAAAACTCTATTTAACTAGGAAATTGTAATAATTGAGATACTATTAATTGTATATTGTGTTGAAAGCAGAAATGGTTAAGTTGTGGTTTGGAGGAATATATGGGGGAAATTATTTGGTTTATTATTATAAAGCCTGAGTGGCACAGCAGACTAATGCTACTGTTAAAAGTAGTATTTAGCTTCCAGCTGCCTGCAATTACTGCGAGTTCAATTCTCACCAGGCTCAAGGTTGACTCAGCCTTCCATCCTTTCTAAGGTAAGTAAAATGAGGACCCAATTTGTGGGGGTAATAAGCTGATTTTGTATAAAATAGTCAAAAGTATGAAGGCTATTGCTTAATGCATTGTAAGCCACCCTGAGTCTCCGGAGAAGGGTGGCATATAAACAAAATTAAAAAAATAAATTAAAAAAAATTGGTAATTGATTTGTAAGAAAATGGATTGCATGGAAATAATTGGAATCTTCATGTTCATATTGATTAATATAAAAAAGATAGTTATATAACTAATTGATTTATATTAAAATGTTGAATTTGTATTAAACAATTATAATATTACATAATTAACCAATGTGAGAATGGATATAAAAATAGATGACAATGGGAAGGGGTATAATAGAAGGGAAAAATTGAATTTGATTAAGATTAGAGATGAGGATGAAGGGTAATATTGGTTTTTTAAAAAAATAGATGAGGAATAAATATGGCAAAAAGGAAATATAGAAATTGTAAATTTAATTGAAATGACTAAACACTGTTTAAATTTGTGAACCGGCCAAATACTCTGTTCAAAGAAAATACATTGTATGTTTGTATGTGTGTTTGTCTTAAAAAAAAAAAACTTTTTATAAAAAAAACAAAACAAAAAAGGTAGGTGTATCTTATACGCCGGTGCGTCTTATACTCTGAAAAATACGGTAGTTTAATGCCATTTTTAAAATTTGAATGGTGACAAACACTTTGATCCTACAAGCATTTTAACAGATTAACAGAGTTGGAAGAGACCTTGTAGGTCATCTAGACCAACCCCCCCCCCATCCAAGTAGGAGACCCTACACCATTTTTAACAGATGGCAGTCCAGTCTCTTCCTGAAAGCTTCCAGTGATGAAGTTCCCACAACCTTTGAAGGCAAGCTGTTCCATTGGTTGATTGCTCTCACTGTCAGAAAATTTCTCCTTATTTCCAGGTTGAATCTCTCCTTGTTCAGTTTCCATCCATTATTCCTTGTCTGGCTTTCAGATGTTTTGGAAAACAGCTTGACCCCCTCCTCTCTGTGACAGTCCCTCAAATATTGAAACACTGCTATCATGTCTTCCCTGGTCCTTCTCTTCACTAGACTATTTGATTTGAACATTTGCAAAGATCTAAGCTCTTTAAAAAGAACGTTTCCATTTGTCTGAATTTTGGATATTGTACACCTTCTCTCTACCCATCAACACCTAGGACAACATATTGTAGTATGCTGTCTTTTCTTTCTGTGTTGTGAGTTTGATCTGTTGGGGAACAAACTACAAAACACATGTGATTTCTTTCTTTCTGTCTCTCTTAAACAAACCAAAACAAAACCAAAAAAAATATTTCCTGCTTTTAAACGGGACAGGACTGAAGTAAGCTGGCAAATTTCTACAATGTGAAATTGGAATCTGGGGAAAGACCAAGCATTCGGTTTTTGTATACCATAGGGCAGGGGTCTGCAATCTTCAACACTCAAAGAGCCATTTGGACCCATTTCCCACAGGAAAGAAAACACCAGGAGCCACAAAACCCTTCCCGTGCCTAGCTATTTCTTGAGCGGTCACAAAAATACCATATGTAGTTGAATTAAATGTTTTGTTTTCTTCTGAAACTTTTCTTTTCTTGGATTTATCCATGGATGGCCTACCGGGGGTTGAAAAGCTCAATAAATCGCTTGCTGGCGGGTGTCACACATTGGCGGTTGTGATGCATATTTTGAGTAACAGGGAGCCGCAGCAGAGGGGTGAAAGAGCCACATGCGGCTCCAGAGCCACAGGTTGCTGACCCCTGCCATAGGGGCATTGCAACCAACATTATCATGTTACCTTACCTGATAATAAAACATCCGCTAGAAAATAACCAAGCTCAGAGAACTAACAAGAACACAGCAGTTCAACCCATATATTCCCTGCTGCTGGAAACTGTGCATTGAATTGTGGTATAAGAATGTGAGATAAATAAAGACATGAACACAAACAGGGTGCTTTTCCTTTGATCGATTAAGTTCTTATCCTATGAAATTAAATTCCAAAGGGGATTAAATAGAAGTACAAATCAACGCTTTGAACCTTTCCTTAATCTTGATCCTTGGCATAACTCAACCCTTGATGTATCAGAATAATTGCTTATCCAGAGAACAATAGATTCTCCTGCTTCTTGCTGGCTAACCAAATGCATTCACCATATCAGTGATGGGCTGGTGGAAATATTGCCTGGATGACTTATTACAATGCAATGCCATACATAGCAGTGGTGGGTTTCAATTTATTTTACTACCGGTTCTGTGGGTGTGGCTTGTGGGTGTGGCATGGCTTGTTGGGTGTGGCTTGGTGGGCATGGAAGGGGAAGGATACTGTAAAATCTCCAATTTGTCCCAATCAGCTGGGACTCGGGAGGCAGAGAATAGATGGGGCTGGGGCCAGTCAGAGGTGGTATTTACCGGTTTGCCAAACAACTCATAATTTCCGCTACCGGTTCTCCAGAACTGGTCAGAACCTGCTGAAACCCACCTCTGATACATAGCCATACATAGCTTCCAGAGCCCTAGTAAAAGCCATTATGTTATGCTGCATTGCACCTGGTCTATTTCGCTCAAAAATTCTTAATTCTGATTTGTCTTTCTGAACCCAGCTTTCCGAAAATTAAACAATATAGTTTGGATCAACTTTTCTAAAAATTGGTGCTATGGTGATTTCTCTTTCTTTATGTATTCTCAGAGTAGAATGCTACTGGATCTCACACTAGAAGCCTGTTCAATGGATACTAGATTTTATTGACTTTCCTCCCTTAATAGCCACCCCACTTTACACCTAGCAAATGTTTATATTGCCCATCATATAATTCCTTTCCCCTAAAAATACTGTTCGTAAATATAAGTTTTTATTCATGTTCAAGTGCTATGAACTTAAGATCAGGAAACTTTAAGTTGGATATATGCTTATGTGGGTATTCTTGACTTTATGCTTGTATGTTTTATTTATTTGAATTCCAAACATCTTTGGGGATATATATTTAGTATGTGAATCAAAAGAAGCTTTCAGAACATAGTAACGATTTTACCAGGCGTAACATCCTGGTCTCATCAAATATGGGTTTAAAATTCCCATTGAGATGGATGTAACCAGAAACTGGCTTTAGGTAATTAGACCCTTTAATCTTTCACCAAGATTTCCCCCCACCCCCAATCTTTTTTGCTGATTGACAACTGCTAGCATCTTCAAAATTTTACACACCACTGTTGATATCTGCCTACTGAATTTCTAATGAGATTTTCTCTCTGCCTCTCTCTTTCTCTTGTGATATATGGAGTTGTGTGTTTGGTTTTTTGTTTTTTTTTACCATATAATGAGACTACTCACCATCTCTTAAGTCGTCTTTCCCAAAGTATAAACAAATCTAAGTTAATAATGTTAATGAAAAACTACTTCATGCATCTTAGAAAAGGAAACGATTCTGTGTCTTGGGTCAAATAAATCTGTTGGCCTTTAAGGGGCCACAAAACCATTTGTTGTCCTTTTTATATTATTTATTTGGCTTTTCCTCTTAGAGCTTCTTTCCAAACTCAAGAGGTCCCATGTGGACTTAAATCCTTTCCTCCTGAATTTAATTCATCTTAAGATGACAATCATGGATCTCAGTGGTATATATGAGGGCTTGCAATGATGATTAACAAAGGCATGTTGCTATTCTGAAGTGCAATGAAGTATGTAATTAAACATTTTCCCTCCCATATTGGGAACAGAGTTTTGAAGAGAGCATTGTTTTATTGAAAAGTCAGCTTTGTGCAGTGATTGAGTTCTTCTTAAGCCACAGACTTCTCTCAGCCAGGCAAATTATTTTACTTATCTATATAGCATAAATTCTGCTATAGGTTTTAAAACTCTGGTCTTGTACACTTACCTGAAATTAAGTTCACAGTACAAAATGGACCTTATATCAGTATAAATGTGATCACTGAAAAGTAATCCAATTATTTCAGAACTACTGTTTACATTACGACTCAAAGAAGGATTTTTCTACCGTATTTAAATCTTCTCCCTTTGGGGTATTTTTTTTAATGTATCACCCAGCTTGAGAGCTTTCTGACAATTTTATAACATTTTGCTCGATCCTACAAAAAGGCCGGCTCCTGACAATGTTTAAAGGTTCCCCTCGCACATATGTGCTAGTTGTTCCCAACTCTAGGGGGTGGTGCTCATCTCCGTTTCAAAGCCAAAGAGCCAGCGCTGTCCGAAGACGTCTCCGTGGTCATATGGCTGGCATGGCTCAATGCCAAAGGTGCACGGAATGCTGTTATCTTCCCACCAAAGGTGGCCTCTATTTTTCTACTTGCATTTTTTACGTGCTTTCAAACTGCTAGGTTGGCAGAAGCTGGGACAAGTAACGGGAGGTCACCCCATTACGCAGCACTAGGGATTCAAACCGCTGAACTGTTGACCTTTCAATCAACAAGCTCAGCGTCTTAGCCATTGAGCCACTGCGTCCCTATTGACAATGTTTAGGTATTGTTATTTGAAGGAGTCAACACAGCTGCAAATATTTTATAAATAGATCAATTCATTTCAAATGCTTATTTTTATGGCAACATTCATATGGAAAAATCATGAAGTGGCAGATGGGTGAGATTGCTTAGTTTGCTTTAATTCCTTTATGTTTCTGGTTGCCTGATGTGTATTTATAGCAAGTATGGCTCTGAATAAATGTTTGCTACGCTCAAGCGTTTGTTATCCTATGATTATGATATGATTATACTATGATATGACTAAGTGGCTCAGTGGCTAAGACACTGAGCTTGATGATCAGAAACGTCAGCAGTTTGGCAGTTCAAATCCCTAATACAAGTCTCCTGCATGAGCAGGGGGTTGGACTTGATGACCTCCAAAGTCCCTTCCAACTCTGTTACTGTTACTATTTGTTTTAGCCCACTTTTACCTTGAGTGAGTAAAACCTTTTTGTGGTAGAAATGAATTATAACCCCTGTGATATTACAGGATTCCTGGTGAAAGTCATTCTACAAAAAAACTTTTCAGGGGGCATTCCTGTCTCCATAAAAAGTCAATCAAAATTCAGAGGGTTGGCCCAGGAGAAAGTATTAATATGTCCCAGGCAAAACGGATAGTAACACTGGAAGTGTTAGATGCAGGAAAACAGTACTTGGAGAATTAGCACAGAAATGTGATGGAGTTCACATGCATAGTGGGTGACACCTGATTGCCTGAGGTGTATGTATGTGTGTATGTGTATGTGTATGTGTGTGTGTGTGTGTGTGTGTATACATACATACATATATATATATATATATATATATATATATATATATATATATATATATATTAAAGTCAAGAAAGATCTTCAAACATGCTGCCAATATAAATTACCTGGACTTTAGTAAAGCATTTGATAAAGTACTACTAGATAAAGTAGAAAAATGTGGATTAGACGGCATCACTACCAGATGGATTTGTAACTGTCTGACCAACTGCACTCAGTGTGTAGTCCTCGATGGAGGGAAGTATGAAGTGGGCTACCTGAAGGCTCTGTTTTAGGCCCAGTACTCTTCCACATTTTCATCAATGACTTGGACAAAGGGATAGATGGGGAACTCATCAAATTTGCAGATGACACCAAGCTGGCAGGAATAGCCAACGCTCCAGAAGATAGGCTCAAGATACAGAAGGATCTTGACAGACTTGAACATTGGGTGCTATCTAACAAAATGAAATTCAACAGTGAAAAAAGTAAGGTTCTACATTTAGGCAAGAAAAACAAAATGCACAGGTACAGTATATGTGGTACCTTGCTCAATAGTAGTAACTGTGAGAGGGATCTTGGAGTCCTAGTGGACAACCATTTAAATATGAGCCATCAGTGTGCAGCAGCTGCCAAAAAAGCCAACACAATTCTGGGCTGCATAAACAGAGGGATAGAATCAAGTTCACGTGAAGTGTTAATACCACTTTATAATGCCTTGGTAAGGCTACACTTGGAATATTGCATTCAGTTTTGGTCACCATGATGTAAAAAAGATGAGGAGACTCTAGAAAGAGTGCAGAGAAGAGCAATAAATATGATTAGGGGACTAGAGGCTAAAACATATGAAGAATGGTTGCAGGAACTGGGTATGTCTAATTTAATGAAAAGAAGGACTAGGGGAGCCATGATAGCAGTATTCCAATATCTTAGGGGATGCCCCAAAGAACAGGGAGTTAAACTTTTCTCCCAAGCACCTGAGGGTAGGACAAGAAGCAATGGATGGAAACTAATTAAGGAGTGAAGTAACTTAGAACTATGGAGAAATTTCCTGGCAGTGAGAACAATTAATCAGTGGAACAACTTGCTTGCAGAAGTTGTGAATCCTCCAACACTGGAAATTTTTAAGAAGATGTTGGATAACCATTTGTCTGAAGTGGTGTAGGGTTTCCTGCCTGGGCAGGGGGGTTGGACTAGAAGACCTCCAAGGTCCCTTCCAACTCTGTTATTCTCTTCTATTCATGCAACATCCATTCAAGAAAGGCAAGCCTTTGAGCATAGAGATGCAGGTGCCTTCTTGACATTGTTGTCCTCCCTCTACAGCACAGGTGTCAAACTCGATGACGTATTGTAACATATCACAATGTTTTTTGCCTTTGCGGAGCTGGGGTGGGCGTGGCCTGGACATGATGGATCTGGCCCGCGGGCTGCCAGTTTGACAGGCCTGCGTCTACAGGAACAATACTGGGTGATGACTATTTCTGACAGCCAGCAATGGTTGGGGATTCATCCTGGCAATGAAGAAGAAATGTGGCCTTCTTTCTCGTCTCATGGTAAGTGAATTTACTGCCTGGGCTGAGGATTTTTTAATGTTCAGATTTTGGTTGGCGACTGATTTGAAAACATTGCCATATTTCATTCCTCTTCTCCCATTCATCTCCATGATTCTTTTTCTCTGCTTGTTCTATTTTTAGCCTAACAGTCTCTAATATCTGGAAAAGAAAGGAACAACCTTTCTCCGAGACTTTCACCATTTTCTGCTATTTTATCCCTTTCTTGTAATTCCTCTTTTTTTTAAAAGTGCTTTTTTAATTCCTATTTTTGTCCCTGCTAGTTTTGTCTGAATTGCTGGTTCTGATTTCAGAGCAAGAAAGGATGGGCAAATAAATAAGCAAGGGAATATTTCTATGTGTAAAGAAGTCTTTGAAAACAGATGCTCTCTAAAATGCTTCGTATCTAGGCACTCAAATAAGTTGCTGATGCTGATAATATCCCCTTTATATTTAGCTGAAAAGGAATAATGGATTGCAGTTTACCATTTCCTCCGTATCTTGTGCAAAATGCTTTGTTAGATATCATAAGCTCTTTAGCTCTAGTTACCAACACATGTATTCTAATAAAATATTCATTTGAAAAAACCACATTGGGGAAAAAGCAGATTTACACAAGTCCGCTGAGAAGAGAGAAAAAAGAGGTACTGCAAAATACATAAACACTACTGAGCTATACCATAAATATCCGAAGGGGTACTAATAATGATTTTTAACAAAGCACTGTAAATCTTTTTTTTTTAAGAAAAAAAATTCTGTAAGAGATTCCATTTGTTCAGGGTAAATTCTTCTGGCTATTTTAATAGATTATGCAGTGCTATTGAGGTTAACTGAAAAAAAAAAGAAAAAAAGAACTGGTCCTGTGCCACCCTGAGGCCAAATAACCTTTGCCTCAAATATGAGAATCATGGAAGTGACAATAAGGCCACTTCCAGACAAAGTTTTGATCTGTCAAGATCATCTTAAGCTTCTTCATGAGCAATTCAGCTCCCAGCGACCGGTAAAATCCCACAGATTTGGTCTCCTCTGGGTCCCGTCAGCTAAACAATGCCAGCTGGCGGGCCTGCGGGGGAGGGCCTTCTCTGTGGCTGCCCCGGCTCTCTGGAACCAGTTACCTCCTGAGATCTGGACTACCCCCATCCTATTGGCCTTCTGGAAAGCGGTGAAGACCTGGCTTTTCCGGCAGGCCTGGGGCCGTTGATCTCGCTGTTGCAATCTTGCGAGATCCAGCCATGAATGGTGTGCATGGGCTTTTAATGTTTTTAAAACGTTTTCATGTTTTTTTAAATAATTTTCCTATTTTCCTTTTTTGTTGTATTATTTTTTGCTGTAAGCCGCCCTAAGTCCCTTGGGAGTTGGGCGGCATAGAAATTCAATAAATTAAATTAAATTAAATTAAATCAGGCCCTGGCCAGCACATTGTACAAATGTGTTGCACAAATATTTCCATTGTTGAGGGTAAAGGTTCATTCTTCAGACTTGTGGCTTGATTTCCAAACATTTCGTTACCAAAAATCATTGGCCATACCACCACCGACCATGCTCATGAGTTCACCAAAGCCTGGCACTCCACCAGAAATTCCATCAACAGACACAGTGACCTACAACCAGTCTACGAACCCCTCAGAATCCAAATCAACCGCACAGCCAACCAGAGACGGCACTGACCTGCAACCAACTCCATGCAATTCCACCACATACACACCAGCAGCTCACCTCCAATCTGAGGTAATCTTACCACAAGACCCATCACAAGACTCACAAATGACTCATCACAAGACCTGTCACAAGACCCTCACTTGACACACCCACACCTAAGCCCTTATAAACAGAACACTGACATCCCCTAAACTCCACTGAAGATGTTATCTAGCCTGGTAACAAAACATTCAAAAACCGTCAGAGTTTGTTGCAAAAATCAAATCCAGAAAGCACACACAGGCAGACTGATGCAGCAGGATTCATTAACTTCTTTATATACATAATGATACATGAAGATAAATGTACAATACCAATATAGATTCTTCTTCAACGTAGTAGCAGTTACAAGCAAAAGACACATGGCAGGAGAGAACAGTTAGTTTCATTTCACCAGAGCAGACTACTTTCAGTTTCTCTGCACAGACTCAGAAGCTGCAGACTAAGACACGTCCTGGCTCCAGTTTGTCTCAGTTCCCAAACAGCCCACATTGGCTGACCCAGTTGCCATGCCTATTCATTGGCTGACCTTGTTACCATGTCTCTGCCAGTTCATGAATATTCTGACAGAAACCAACCCACAAGTTTGGAGAATGAACTTTTAACCTCATCCTACACCTGAGCTACAGATACTTGCCACTATAGCAATTTCCATTGTTTTTAATCATTTGGAGAATACCTATAATGATGAAATCAGAAGCCATGCCCCTTGCAGCCTGGTTGTACTTCTTGCAGTAGAGGTAGGTGGATTGTGTTCTCCTTGGTAGAAAGGCCATTTCCCTGCTTCCCTATTTCTTCATGGTTCTGGGATATGTTATCTTGCAAAGGAACCAAATCGGAAGAGCTCCTGGTGTCTGAGTCAACCCTGAGCTGGTGAGAATCGAACTGCTGGCAGTCGGCAGAATTAACCTGCACACCCAATTTAGTAGCCCTCAAATGAAGGAGCTGAGAAGACATTTCCATCTTAGCCCTCAAGTATGAACCTACCTCATTCCCCTAATTTGCAACCTATCTGTATTAGGAGTGTATCCTTCTCATCCTGAATTACTTAGACTGTTCATAATTAAACAGAAGATTTATTCTGAGCTATGAGCTACACTTGCCCTTGTGTGGTCAGCATTAATCAAACCACCCACCAGCTGCAATTAGAGCATGCTCATGAGATGATTATCTTACTCTTGAATGGGACTCTCCTTGATTGCTGAAACATACTTGACATTTTAGAATGAGATTGTGTTTACAGAACAATCTATTGGCTCCTGGACCATCAATTATCTCAGGAGTGTCACATATTTTCTACATTTAGTTGGCCTGCAGGAATGGAAGTATTTGTGCTTTCCCCCTCCCTCCCTCTCTTGGTGTTCTGAGATACTTTCTTGTTAATTATTGCAGTGAGGTTTTGCTTGCATATAGAGTAGGATGGTTGTTTATGTATGACAGAGATATATAAACAACCCACCTATTCCTGCTTTTGCATATCTTTTCCTATGTGTCATTGCCTGAGAAGCTGACTCGTGTTCAAGCTTTGAAGCTTTGGGTTCAAACAGAGTTCACATATGACTATTTTCCTTTCTGTGATGTCCCTTTCAACTAACTTTCAATTAAATTCCATAAAGCTCTGATGAGCAAAGCTGCAAGCAGCAAAAATAGATCAGCAGTCAAACGGTTTGAGATATGAAGTTTAATTGTTATAAATTAAACCATTTTTGGTCCTGCTGTAAGAATATGTACCTGATGGAGAATTCCCATTGACTTTTGTAGTTGTAATCAAAATATCTTTGAAGAACTGTTCCTACCATTTATCCCAATTATCTTTTATTCCGTTCACTCTGTATAATAATCCAGTTAGTAAGAAAGAGATCACTAGATTTCCTTAACCATAATCAACCGAGGAACAAAATAAATGTGTGTTTAGTGACTTCAGCATTAAAAAAACTGATGATGAATTGAATTGTTGATGGTCACGATCATGTTATAGCATTAGAAAATAATTGTTTTGTGTGCTTTTATGCATCTTTAATTAATTAATTGATATTTTATGTCTTACCTGGACATGGAACTGTATGACAGTAAAGTGTGTGTGTGTGTGTGTGTGTGTGTGTACCAGTGGTGGGTTCCTCCTGGTTTGCCCCGGTTCTCCCGAACTGGTAGCGGTGACGATATGATGTCACCAAACTGGTTCTTCCCCCTCCGCCCCCCTACCTCCCACGTTATTCTTACCTTTTATTTGGCCCCACCCCCAATCTATTGCTGCCTCCTGAGTCCCAGCTGATGGCTAGAGGGAAAAAATTGTTTTAACTCTTGCCCTGGGGCTTCAAAGGGCCGCCCTACAGCTGATCAGTGTTAAAAGAAAACAAATGAGTAGATCAGTGCCTGCAAAAATACATGAGTAGATCAGTGCCTGCAAAAATACATGAGTAGATCAGTACCTGCAAAAAATAAATCGGTAGAGCTCTGCAAGCAGTTAAAAGCCGGGTAGACCAGTACCTCTGCTAAATCCTAAATAATTGTCACATGACCATCAAGCCACGTCCACAAAATAAGCCACGCCCACAGAACCGGTAGTAAAAAAATTTAGAACCCACCCCTGGTGTGTACACATACAACCATATATTCTATTTATGGAAAATGATAGAGATAGATAGATAGATGATAGATAGATGATAGATAATTTTAAAATAACCATAAAATAGTATCAAACCTCGCTATTTTTGGTAAACCTTAAATAATGATACTTGCTAGATTGTGCAAATCCAAAGAAATAACAGCTAAATGGCAGCACATAAGTGGTGCGGTGTAAATTGATGTGTTGAGAGTTGTAATGCAATCATATATGCCCTGTTTGATTTAGAGCAGTGTTTTTCAAACTTGACAGCCTTAAAATGTGTATGCTGGCTGGGGAATTCTGGGAATTGAAGTTCTCACATCTTAAAGTTGTCAAGTTTGAAAAGCACTGATGTAGAATAATGCAGAGTTCTTCCCCCCTAAAAGTAAAACAAGGCAATTAGCTTGCATCTAGGATAGGAGCGAATGTAACAGATTGACAGAGTAATGTCATAGTACTAGTAATGTAATAGTGTTTATTAAAAAAAAAAAAGCAATCTATGTTTAAATGAAGGGAATAGTTTTAAAATGTTTCTGCGATAAAATAAAATAAAATAAACATGAACCTTTTAAATTGGTCAACCAGAAATCTGAAAGAAAAGGAATGTTGAATTCTTTTCAAATTGTAGAAGAATTTGTCACCTCAATAAAGTCTGTGAATTCCAAAGTATAATGAAGTATATTGTAACCTTTAATTAATAAGGTCTCCATTGCAACTTCTCTATGAAGTAATGGTTATCATTTCATTTTACACTTGAGTAAACAAAATAATTGCACATTTCCAAGAACTATTAGGCTTTAAGGTTTATTTTCATGCAATGGAGAAGAGTTATGTTGGTGAAACAGGAAAAAACCCTTAGAAAATTCCAGCCTAAAGGAGAATGAAATCTAAAGACAAATTGAATATATCATCATATTCCACCCAAGAAAAAAAGGAAGGAAGGAGGAAAGGAAGGGAGGGAGGGAGGGAGGGAGGGAGGAAGGAAGGAAGGAAGGAGGAAGGAAGGAAGGAAGGAGGGAAGGAAGGAGAGGTAGGTTTCAGCAGGTTCTGACCAGTTCTGGAGAACCAGTAGCGGAAATTTTGAGCAGTTCTCTGCCTCCCAATTCTCAGCTGATCGGGAGGACATGGAGATTTTACAGTATCCTTCCCCTACTGTGCCCACCAACCCATGTCCACCAAGCCATGCCATGCCATGCCATGACCACCAAGCCATGTCACGCCCACCAAGCCACGCCCACAGAACCGGTAGTAAAAAATTTTTGAAACCCAACACTGGAAGGAAGGAAGGCTTTTTTTCCCCCCCAAAAAGAAACCCTCAGTTATGAGAATCTATAGGTGATTTTCCTTCTGCCTCTATATCAACAGCCAGTCAAGGAGCACGTCTGGAGCAATGCCTCAGAGCTTGACTTTTGCCACACCTCTTTAATATCTATATGAAACCATTGGGTGAGGTAACTCATTATCACAAGTTCTAGTCCCATCAATTTTTGTAATCTTCTGAGGGAATAACTTGGGAGACAGGACAGTTACATCCTATATAACCATGATGCAAAAAGAATCTCAACCAACAGAAGAAAAAATGGGCACAGGAAGCATCTCAGGAGGAATCCTTCCTAGTTTTCTGGAAAGCAAAAGTGAAAGAGGAGAGAAAAGAGGTAAGAAAAGTTATTGCAAAGATAAAACTTGTCCCAGGAGGTGTATTCATACCATGCATTAAATAATTTAACTAATATCGGTAGCATAACGAGCCTGGGAGGCGCAGCAGACTAAGTGCTGTTAAAGTAGCACTAGCTGCCTGCAATTACTGCAAGTTCAAATCTCACCAGGCTCAAGGTTGACTCAGCCTTCCATCCTTTCGAGGTAGGTAAAATGAGGACCCGGATTGTAGGGGCAATAAGCTGACTTTGTATACAAAAGAACACCACGGGGGGGGGGGGGGGGGGGGAAAGCCCTACTAAGCAGGTATATACAAAAAGTATGAAGGCTATTGCTTAACACATTGTAAGCCGCCCTGAGTCTCCGGAAAAGGGGAGGCATATAAATCGAACCAATAAATAAATAATAAATAATTATTTTTTTTAAAAAAAAATGGAACTTCTTAATAAGAAGAAAAAAGCATTCCCTCATCTGGTGAGAAAAATATTATTTTAAATTTTTATTTTATAAAAAGTTAAAATAAGACGACAGTGTAAAAATTGTTTTACAGGCGTCTGGTTTTTGTTTTGTTTTTTTGATACTTGGATTGTGTTGCTATTTGTTTTAATAATGAATTGAGAGTCCCTGTTTGTTGTACCTGTCATTTCTGGAATGCAAAAGGAGAAGCAGCCGAAAAGCTTTGCAGGAAATTACAAGTGAGATGGATCAACAGTTACTGCAGAATGAAGTCAAAAGGGACCAATCCGATAGGTGAGGTCAGGGAGCAGATTTTAATGAGTATTTGTGGGAAGTTAGGAAAGGCACTGGCTGGTCTGTAACTCAGGAAACTAAATTTAGGATGAAATCTGGGGATTATAGGGGTAGAACACAGATTTTCTTTTCTGTCCACTTCTCTATCTCCTATGTATAAATGTGAATTTAAAAATGTCCTCTAAAGTAAGGAGCTTATTAACAAAGTATTAACCAATTTAATATTTTTAATAGTCTTACAATAATAAAACATGTTCTCTCTTTTGGAGCAGAAAGCCAAAGTCCTACTCAGCCTCCAATTTGTGATGAATGGAATAAGTTATTATCATAAGACTTTAAAAGGAGCCTGAGTGGCGTAGGAGGCTAATGCCTCCTACTAAGGCAGCATTTAACATCCAGCTGCCCGCAATTACTGCGAGTTCAAATCTCACCAGGCTCAAGGTTGACTCAGCCTTCCATCCTTTCTAAGGTGGGTAAAATGAGGACCCAGATTGTGGGGGCAATAAGCTGACTTTGTATAAAATATACAAAAGTATGAAGGCTATTGCTTAACGCATTGTAAGCCGCCCTGAGTCTCTGGAGAAGGGCGGCATATAAATATAAATAAATAAAAAATAAATAAAATAAAGTCTAAATTATTTAACTGCACATGGTTTATCTTGAATAGATAATTTTGGGTAGCAGAATATAGAGATGGCTCTAACTGGATGGCATGTTGTGCATGTGGGAAGGACTTTTGCATGTTTTTTGTTTGTTTGTTTGTTTGGGACATCAGCTTTACATTGAGATGCCTCAGAATCTCATTAAAGAATTGGGTTCATATGTGACCTTCTGGGGAAGATTATATGTGCCTCATTAAAAAAAGCAAGCATCAACCCTCCCAGATTCTTGGAGTTGATCTGAGTTAGTCAATGAAAATGATTGACTGTGAAATTGGAATGGAGATGGATTTAAATGTGAACTGAGCCATTCTTGGATAATTTGGGAAATGCTTAGGTTTAGTTTCAAGCCGGTCTGATGCAAGCCATGAATGAATGGATCATCTCTACTCTTACATGTGTCTGCTTTGCTTTCAAAACACACCTGATGAAAGTTAAACATAATTCAAGAATGGAATATCATAAGGAAAACTTAACTGTATCTTGATATTATGCATAGACAACCGTCTCCATTTTATGAGAACGTTAAATTAGTGGATCAGGGAGATAATGTGGACATAATTTGATTATACTTCAGTATGGCATTTGACAAAGTAGACCATAGCCAACTTCTTGGTCAGATAGAAAAAGTATGGGCTAGAGAGCATCACCATCAGATGGATTCTCAATTGGCTCATCAATTGCTCTTCAACATGTAAACCTCAATGGAACTACCTCTAAATGGAGGGAAGCATGTGGTAGGATACAGTGGTGGGTTTCAAATTTTTTTACTACCGGTTCTGTGGGTCTGGCTTGGTGGGCGTGGCATGGCTTGGTGGGCGTGGCAGGGGAAGGATACTGTAAAATCTCCATTCCCTCCCCACTCCAGGGGAAGGTTACTGCAAAATCTCCATTCCCACCCCACTCTGGGGCCAGCCGGAGGTGGTATTTGCCAGTTCTCATCAAATCTGCAGATGACACCAAGTTGTGGGGAATAGCCCTCACTTTAGAAGATAGACTAAATATATAGAAGGATCTTGACATAACTGGACACTGACAAAATGCAATTCAGTGGTGAGAAAAGCAAGGTATTATACTTTAGGTAAGAAAAACAAAATGCACAGGTAATAGAATGGATGGTATCTAGATCAACAGCGGTAACTGTTGGACCTTGGAGATCTTCAAGGTCCCTTCCAACTCTATTAATTCTAAATTATTGGAACTCTGCACTTTATCTGCCTCTATTTAATATCTGCTCTTCTTGCAATCTAGGAGCATTTTAAAAAGTATTAAAAGTATTTAAGTGTTTTATAAAAACCCTTTAAAAAGAAATACCACACATTCAGGGGTTCTATTCAGCAAGTTCTGACAGGTTCTGGAGAACCGGTAGTGGAAATTTTGAGTACCGGCAAATACCATCTCTGGCTGGCCCCAGAGTGGGGTGGGAATGGAGATTTTGCAGTATCCTTCCCCCAGGAGTGGGGAGGGAATGGGGATTTTGCAGTATCCTACCCCTGCCATGCCCACAAAGCCACACCATGCCCACCAAGCCACACCCACAGACCCGGTAGTAAAAAAAAATTGAATTCCACCACTGCACATATTGTATTTAAAATGCAGAAGTTGCATATAGTTAGATTATCTTGCACATCTTGCCATAAGTTACACATGGAAAGAAAGGAGGGAGGGGAGAGGAAGCTTCATAGAAACATAGAAACCTGATGGCAGAAAAAGACTTAGTGGTCCATTGAGTTTGCCTTTTGAGTTTTTAAATTTTTTATTGTATTTTTGTCAGACAATGAATATGTATTTATCCCAAGCATTCTATGGTGGTGGCTGCCATCCTGAATTTGTTTTACGTCCCCCAAGGATAAGTAATCCCCTTCAATTAAAGCATGCATTAGTTTTTCACCATACCACCTTTTCCTAAGAAGATCTCTCCATCTTATTCCTCAAGAAGAGAACACTAGACATTAGACCTAAAGTACTCGTCTCTATTATGAAAAGAATTCCTGTAATGTATCAACACTTAACATATATTAAAAAGGCAGAGGTGTGGGTTGCTTGTTCAAGATGCACAATCATTTCAGCTCAATTTGGAACAAAAACGGGCTGCATTAAGATTCTATACAATGTGTCTAAAACTATGGGTTTCTATAGCTAAAGGTAAAGGTTCCCCTCGCACATATGTGCTAGTCATTTCCAACTCTAGGGAAGTTCTAGTGCTCATTGCCGTTTCAAAGCAGAAGAGCCAGTGCTTTCTGAGGACGTCTCCGTGGTCATGTGGCTGGCATGACTAAATGCCAAAGGCGCAAGGAACGCTGTTACCTTCCCACTAAAAGTGATCCCTATTTTTTCTACTTGTATTTTTTACATGCTTTCGAAGTGCTAGGTTGGCAGAAGCTGGGACAAGTAACGGGAGCTCACTCCGTTCCGCGGCACTAGGGATTTGAACCGCTGAACTGCCGGCCTTTCGATCGACAAGCTCAACATCTTAGCCACTGAGCAACCTTATGGGTTTCTATACAATGTCTCTAAAACTATGAGGATCAGTCAAAGGCACATAGAATGGCTATTCCACCTTACTCTCCTTAGAGCGTTTAATTATTTTTATAATAAAAAGAACAGAAGTGGAAGCTGGAAAACATAGGAAGGGTACAAATGAAAAAGCAGTTTTGGCTAAACATCCAGTAAACTGTTGTGATTGAGGGAAGGCAATTGCAAAAGAAAAGGGACAATGCAAGTAGACATATATTTCCTCTTGAACTCAGCAATGACCCATAACTGTTATTGTGTTCACAGGCAGGAATCACTTCAGATCAACAAATTAATCATCCAGTTTTCTCTCTTGACAATGAACACAGTTCCTCAACAGTAGTACTGACGCACACAAATACACACAGACAAAATGAGGATTTTTGTGGGAGTGGATTTGGATTTTCCAACTCTGCCAAATGAATTGGCACCACAAGGTGCATCTTTCTCTGTCAAATTTCACAACCTCCCAAATCCGTATTTGTGAAAGGTGCCACTGAAAAAAATGGTTATGTTCCTTTGCATGTTAAAAACCGAGACATATATCAAAACGTGCTTCATTATTTTTAATTTGTATTGCAACATTTTATTTTTAGTAATTTTCAAGTGATATTTAGGTTGCCAAGGCAGATGGGTAGTATGACACACATACAATGCACAGCTTCCTTTGCGTCTCACAATGATTAAAAATAAATGTTCTGTATAACTGCTACCTTAAATATTGAGAAGGTGAGGATTTAACATAAAATGCTTCAGTAGATCTATGTGGACGTAATAGATACCCATTGAGCAGTCTCAACTCTATTTCCCTGGAATGTTAATACAGAACCAATAATGTTTCTTTGATAGATCAGTCACAGTAAAACAAATAAAGAAATCACTACCACACACTCTACAGCCGTGATGGCGAACCTATGGCACGGGTGCCACAGGTGGCACACGGAGCCATATTGGTGGGCACGCGAGTGTTGCCCTAGCTCAGCTCCAGTGCGCATGTGTGCACCAGCCAACTGATTTTCAGGCCTCCCAGTCCCACTGGAAGTTGGGAAACTGGCTGTTTCCGGCCTCCAGAAGGTCTCCGGGGGGATGGGGAAGGCTGTTTTTCCCCTCACAGGCTCCTAGAAAGCCTCTGGAGCCTGGGGAGGGGGAAAAATGGGCCTACCAGGCCCACCGTGCCATTGTGTCCCAAAAGCAGGGGGAAGTGTGGGGGGGTCACGTGCGCATGTGTGGGCGGGCGGGGTGCATTGAATTATGGATGTGGGCACCCGCACCCATGACCCCCCCACGCTCCCCCCACTTCTGGCACGTGACAACAAAAAGGTTAGCCATCACTGCTCTACAGTATAATCTTGCCAGAATCAGCCAGTGTTCTATTTCGCCCTACGTATGAAGTTGTGGAAGCTTTTACATCTATAAGAACAATCCTTTTTTCCCACTTAAGCATAAGCAAGTAAAAAGAACCAATATAATGATGCGACTAAAGCAGAAACATCCCGTGAAAGTAAGGAAAATATTCTTTTTGCAGTTCTGGATGTCCAGCTGAAACCTGCCTCAAGCTGTTCCATAAAAATGCTGCTAAAACCAATTATGGAAAGTTCCGTGTAGTCCATAGCTGTAATGTCCTATAGATTTTTCTTTTAATGATGCTGTAAGAATTTGGAAATAAATTATATGGATAATAATTGAGAGGAAATTTTGTAATATGGATGCCACCAGCGGCTTCATGTTGCAATAGAACGTTCATTCATTCATTCATAAACTTTATAGCCTGCCCATCTTACCTCAAGGTCACTCAGGTAACAGAATAACTGTTACTAAACAAGCCACATCTATAGATGATGTAAGTTTCTACCTAGTGAGTTTCTGTATAGATTTATTTTTAAATCCTGTTTGTTTGGCTACTTAGGATATCTGTGGTTTTAAAAAAAAATGACAGCAAGCAACTTTATCAACAGGGATTCAAAATGAAGTTAGATAAATATGTGTGTTGGTTAAATTAATTAGGGTCATAGATCAGCACAAAAACAAAATCTTAAACCAATGCAACCGTAACAAAAATTATATGTTTTTAAAAAATAGTAAGATTTTTTTTAAAAAAATTGATTTATATGCCGCCCTTCTCTGGAGACTCAGGGCGGCTTATAATGTGTTAAGCAATAGCCTTCATACTTTTGTATATTTATACAGAGTCAGCATATTACGCCCACAATCTGGGTTCTCAGATTGAAGACCCGGATTGAGAATGAGAAGATAATTCATGGAAAGATTATGTAAATATAGTAACATAAAGGCTAACAGGCTACAATAAAAAAAAATAGAAATGCAATAGAAAGTGACAGTATTTGATGATTCACTCCCTCTAAGAGCTGACATTCTTCACTCCTCTTCTTCAAATATTAGGAGTGGAGTGGAATGGAATGGAATGGAATGGAATGGAATGGAATGGAATGGAATGGAATGGAATGGAATGGAATGGAATAGAATAGAATAGAATAGAATAGAATAGAATAGAATAGAATAGAATAGAATAGAATAGAATAGAATAGAATAGAATAGAATAGAATAGAACAGAACAGAACAGAACAGAACAATGGTCATGCTATATAGAAGAATAAGCCATTAGGCTGTGATTCATCCAGGGTTGGATAGATTATTTCCATTGTGCTTGTAACCATCTTGAAAAGGCCATTGGAATGGCAGATATGGATGGGAAAGTATTAGCTTTGTTAGAAATGCTGTTTCCCCTGAATATTGTAATTAGCGTGCGCGCGCACACACACACACACACACATACACACACAGAGAGAGAGAGAGAGAGACAGAGACAGAGACAGAGACAGAGACAGAGACAGAGACAGAGACAGAGACAGAGACAGAGACAGAGACAGAGACAGAGACAGACAGAGTTTAAATCACAGAAGAACTTTATGTCAACTATGTGGGAAAGGAATACCATTTGTTTGAAATGGTGCCAATCATATCAGTTGCACACCAAACAAGAAGAAAAGTAAGAACAGCTCTTCATGACATGGGGCAGCTAGGTTGATTGTAGAACGGGAATGCTGGGGAAAGCAATATCTTTAGTGGGTCCAGAAAGCATTTCTTCTGTGTCTTGGTGCATTATCCTCCCTCCAAAATGCACATATCTCTAGTTCTGTAGCCCTTTCAGAAGGTTGTGAAGGCCTCACAATGGAGTGGGAATGTTAATTACTGGAGGTCTTGCATGGGTGTATTTGATAAGTGGGAATCAAAGCTTATTCGATCTTCAATTTCATTTCCTTTTGGTTTTAAAGTAGTGCTATGCTTTTATTTTGTTCACCATCCAGATGGATGGGCAGCTATAAATTGCCTAAATGGATAGATAAATAAAGAGGAAAATGAGAACAGAGGATGCTAAGCTTCAATAAGATTTCAATATAACTCTTTGTTGAAAGATATTTGGGAAATATTTGATGGGCTATTCAATTTTTTCCTAGATATAAACGCAACACACACTTGGGTATGGCTGGAAAATGTTCATAGTTTTTGCAATAGATCAATCGATAAAGGTTGCTATTGAATATAGTTCCATCTAGTGGCTGAAAATGCTAATTTCATCAGTTGCTTAGGTGATAACATCAAAGGAGGGCATGACGGGAATGCACATTTGTTTCATAAGAAACCAATAAAGAAATCAGATTGGAAGTAAATTGACAACATTTTGATTATAGAGGTATATCACATTTATCAAATCTCATAAGGCTTGGGCTGAAACAAAACTCGCTCAAAGCAATTTTCTGCAGAACTTTCAGAGGAAAATTTTAAGGCTGTACGTATTTGTTGGGGAACTGAAACATTTGGAAAATATGCTCCGTATTTTTTTAACCCGAAGGACAGTATCCAATAGCATAGATTGCTAAACTACTCATAAATAATGATTAGGCTTGTGCCATCAATTCTACTTCCTACGGCAGCTAATCTAAATCATGGTAGTGGTTATAATACAAAATGAGATCCATAACATCTACTAATAACTTGTATTTCTTGTGCTTGATGATCTGATGTCTAAAAAAAAAAAGAATCCTGAAAACCAGTAGTCTGCTACTGGTTCGCTTTGCTACCAGTTCGGAAATCAATGTTGATAGATTTGCTTCTTGTCTTGCTGTATTTATTTCTTGTTGGCGTCTTCTGCTTCTGAACTTTTGCCAAGAAAAGGCAACCTTTGGCAGGTTGCCTAATTAGACCAAAGTTGGTGGTAAGGCTGAAGAATTGTGTTATGAAGAATTTGTTTTGATTTAGTTTGGACTACACTGAGAATGAGTTAATTCTCAGCTCTTCTAATAAAGTCTGTTTTAAACTGATTGAGTCTGATAATACCTACTTGGGCCTGGGTCACAACAGTTTGTTTTCTGACAAAGAGTCCAAGAGCTGGTCTTTTAAGCCTTATGGGAGGGGCCAATCATCTCTTGGCCCTACTCCCGAGTTGTCCTTTTTGCTTTAGCTGCTTTTGCCTTCTGGCAGCTCTGTTCATGCGTGCACTAGGAACAGGCTCCTCCTGTTCCTCTGCCTCTCTGCTGTCAGCCTCTGGAAGCTCTGGAGTTCGCACATCACTCCCAGATGGCCCTGGGCCCATCTCTGCCTCCGATGCAGAGCCCTCATCCAGGCCTTTCCCAGACTCCAGGACTGGCCCATGTTCTTCCTCAGCCTCCTCACTGTCTGACTCCTCTGCCAGCTCCACAGTCTACTGGCGGACCACAACACATCCTTAATCTTAATCAACTCAAAAGAATACATATCCTTCTCCGTTTTATTTTAAGAAAATCTTCTGAATTTTAGTGGGACTTGTGCAGAAGTAACTAAACCTGCAAACGGAGTAACTGAATTGGATTAGGTCCAGTACTTTGCTGTGAAATATTATTTCCCACTTTGTTAATTATTGTTCCATTTCAACATTTCCTCATCTCTCACTGATCTTCTCCCTTTCAACAGACTTACCCGGTTTATGATTTGACAATCTGCAAGAAAAGCAAAGATGATGATAAAACAAAAGGAACTGGCAATGTTGTGATTCTGCCTTGGCTGCCCACTGGGACCAGGTGTTTGCAGAAAAGAGATCAAAATAACTGTAGGCTGAGCTAGCAGATAAGTGCCATCACAGCTTTCAGTTTTAGCATGTTTATTTCTTTGTCAGGATAATCAGTGTGGGTTCCTCCCCTCCTCATAGCAGATATCCATAATTTTCTCTCTTTGAGTTTTAGTTGGCTCTTCTATTTTTCTTTTGTCTTCTGAATCCTTTGGGTTTCTTTTTTTAAATCATTCTTTCTGTACCCTTCCATTTCTAGTCATTGAAATTGAATAACTTGGGGCAGCTACTTTCCAAACATCATTTCCCTGTAAATACCAGAAAAGTAAAATAGCTTATTAGTTTCTGACATGAAAACTATTTGCCAATTAACTTAGACAAATCAGTGCAATGGAAGGACTATGACATTTGCCATAGTAGCACTTCCAAAAAACAATAATTTTGTGTTGGGTGTGAGGAAAGATCTCAGTTTTTGATCCCCAGATTATCTGAAAGCAGAAGGCATGCAAAGAATCAGGAAAATTGTACAGGTAGTCCTCATTTAGCAACTGCCTTGTTTAGAGACCATTTGGGTTTATGACGGTGATGAATTGTTATGACCAATCCTGACATTTACAACCTTCACAGGTCTATCAAGCAAAAGAAAGCAGAAGGAAGGGCCCTAGCACATGTTGTGACCCCGACTTCCAAGCCTGTCCTAACAGAGGAAGAGGACTCAGAAGGTGATGGGGAGGAACTGACAAGGCCTCCCTCTCCAGGACCCTCTTTTCTGGCAATGCCTCAGGTTCCATCCGAAGGCCAGGAGGAACAGCCTGGGATGTGCCAGGAGGAAGGCATATCGGAGCACCAATTGATGGGGAGCAGGGATGATGAATCCTGGCTTGATCCCAGGCAGCGTCAGAGGGAGAAGCGTTCGCAGCAATGGAAGAGTCATGGGAGGACCAGAGATTGAGCTGAGTCACGGAGCCATGCCCCACCAAGAATAAAAGTGGGTGGGATTGCTCTTCAGGCTTTGTGATGGACAAAGTAAAACCCTGGAAGTCACATCGTGATCTCTGAAATTCGGCTTGGATATATTTTGGACTGAACATTGACTAAACTCTTGTCTCGTGGATAATTTGTTGCTCCTGGAACGAACTGAAGATAAGTCCTCTTCTACTTTATGGGAGTGGAAATGGTATTGGCAGGCATTCGGCAGTTTGCTGCCAAAACCTTGGTCTGCCAAGAATTCTAATCTGTTTACCTAATAAAATATTGGCAGGCGTGCTTGGTATTACGTTTGCCTGTATGAGGAGGGGGGACAGAACAGCACAGTTGCAATTTCATATAGTCATCACTTTGTTTAACAATGGCCTTGCCAGCCCCGACTGTGGTCACTAAATGAGGACTACATAACTAAAGAACACTTGACCTTGTTTATTCTTCTGTGTCTGTAATCCCAATAATCAGAATGTATGAGTGCAAATGGCAGTGTGGAAATGTTTTATCTTTTTATAGAACAGGTCTCTTTGAAGGGAATGCCAAATTCTTTTCTAATGTAATAACACTGAGGTGGGAGGGGGACCCCATTAACCTGGAAAACCTTTCACCTGGAAAACAGATCACATGGGCATTCTAGAAATTTAGTTATAGTACTACAATTCTGTTTAAAATACAGTGTTTGTTTCTTAATTTGCATTTGTGCTCCTATGTTACAATATACAAGCATTGTGCATATTTTTCTGTATGGTACATTCCTTCTCAGCTGGTAAACTAATAACCAGATATTGTGAACTTATTAACATTTCATACGATAAATATTCATCTGGATAAAAGAGTCATGAATGTAGAGAAGAATGAAGTTAAGCCATAAGTTTCATGTCCAGTGGTGAGTTTTGTGTAATATAGGCCCCCGCAATGGAGTAATTTCTATTCTCAAACATGGTATAAACCTTGAATCCCAGAATAGAATTATGCATTGTGATGTTTCTCTGGGCATATGCTCCACTGCATGCATTACTATATAAACAGTTTACGTTGTGCTAGAAAGCAAAATATGTTGTTCAGTGCTTCAGAAAGTATGCATGCATATAAACTAAAAGAAAAAAAATAAGCAAGTTTGTTGGATTCTGCCTCACTGATTTATAATATATGTCAAAATGAATTCACAAAGCTGTGCATCAAATGCCAACAAGGAAGGGAATATAGAATAGCAAAACTCCCACATAACGTTCAAGCTTGCTTAATTTTACTTATGCATTTCAAGATCGGGTGGAGAGACAGTTTGGATCATTGTTTAATAAATGTGCTGGCTTTGTTTTCCGACTACAACTATTCTGACATGATCCAACTTCATTTCCATCTCAGCATTTCTGGAAAGCACACTGATTTTAAATTCTTTTAAAATTCACTTTGGTGAAGTGGAAATGCTAAGGAATAATAAGTTGACCCTCTCTTCTTTGTCACAGCTCAAAAATTGGAATTATTACCCAGAACTGAAACTTTGTTACTTAGTGACCTGTGACTGGTCCTCACACTTGTGACCATCATCATAGCATCTCCAGGCTCATGTGATCAAAATTTAGGTGCTTGGCAGCCAGGATGTATTTATGATGGGTGCAGCATCTCAGGATCTTGCGATTGCCCTTTCTGTTCTTCCCAGCTGGCTTCCAACAAACAAAGCCAATGAGAGAAGCCAGATTCACTTAACAATTGCATGATTCGCTTAACAAATGCAGCAACTTTGCTTAAAAACCAGGGCAAAAAAGATTGTAAAATTGGGTACGACTCGCTTTACAGCTCTCTGGCCTAGTAATGGAAATTCTGGTCTTACTTGTGATTGTAAATTGAGGACTACCTCTAATAGAATTAAACGGCTCGCAGGGGAAAAAAATTATTATCTCTCTCCAAAAATCTACTGAAAAAGACAGGTAGATAAAGAATTTATGAAAAATCACGAGCTCATTCATTAGAGGGAATTGCTTCTGACCAGGGGTGGGCTTCAAAAATTTTAGCAAGGGGTTCTCAGCCCGGTTGCTGGGTGGGCATGGCCATGGTGGGCGTGGCCTAGTCGGCCTCCTGCACCACGGTGTGTGTGTGTGTGGGAGCATTTTTGCCCTTCCCGGGCTCTGGAGGTTTTCCTCGCGATAAGGGCCTCCCCAGGCTCCAGAGGCCCTCTAGAGCCAGAAACGGGCCCATTTCTGGTCTTCCCAACTTCCAATAGGCCCTGTTTTTCACCCTCCCTGAGCCTCCATGCACTTACCTGCATCCATAACAGGCCGTGTGGGGACTCCTGGGAGGGGCAAGGTGGGGTGAACAGGGCCAGCCAGGAGTGGGATTTGGGGGTTCTCCAAACTGCACAGAATCTTAGCTAGAGGTTCTCCTGAACCCCTGCGAACCTCCAGCAGCCCCACCCCTGCTTCTGACAATGAGTCAGGTAAGCAAAGGTTTACTTGTTTTCGTCTCATGCACGACTGCGGGTTTTTTTTTTTTTTTTTTTTTTGCCAGAATATTTCTGAAGAAACTGCAAAAGCTTGATCACATATCCCAAGGGAGAGCACAATTATTGACATTAATTCGGTGCCTGCTTGAAATCATAAAAAAAGAACATAAAGAATACATTTCCTGGAATACAAGAAAAGAACGATGAAAGGGGCAATGGCTTTTAAAGGCTAAGCAGTTGATGTTAAAATTGCACATTAAATGTAGGAAGTCCAACAGTGCAGAAACAGTTTTAAAGATGCAGACTAAAAGCTATGTGCCCCCAAGAAGTTTTGGTGACTTCTGTGGAATATTAATGCTGTGGATTATGGTTCGCAGCCTCACATGCATCTCTCTTTCAGTCATTTAGAATGGTGGATGTTTGCTTAGCAGTATCATTTACCGTATTTTTCAGAGTATAAGATGCACCTTTTTCGTGCTGAGTGCCCAAAGCGTGTGCGCGCGAATCCCCAAAATGCAATGTGTGCACCCCCTGTGCATGCGCCCCACCCTCCACGCATGCATGCATGCATGCATCCCCGCATGCGCCCCACTCCCTGCCCATGCACAGCAGAGCCCCGAAGACCAGCTGGCAGGTGGGAGGCATGTGCACATATGCAGTGGAACTGAGCTGGGGTGATGGCTGGGGTGCCTGCAGAGAAGACTCTGTGTGCCACCTGTGGCACGCATGCCATAGGTTCGCCATCATGGGTATAGGGCAGTGATGGCTAACGTTTTTGCCATCACGTGCCAAAAGTGGGGGGAGAGCAGGGAGGTCACCCACATGCATGCCAACACCTATAATTCAATGTGACCTGCACATGCGTGCAGGCCCTCCCTCGTTTTTAACTCGTGATGGTCCAGTGGACCCGGTAGGCCTGTTTTTCACCTTCTCCAGGCTCCAGAGGCTTTCTAGGAGCCTGGGGAGGGCAAAAATGACCTCCCCACCGGAGGCCCTCTGGATGTCGGACACAGCCCATTTCCCTACTTCCGGTGGGACCGGAAGGCCCAAAAATCAGCTGGCCGGCACACACATGCGTGCTGGAGCTGAGCTACGGTAATGCTTGCGTGCCCACTGATATGGCTCTGTGTGCCACCTGTGGCACCCGTGCCATAGGTTTGCCATCACGGATATAGGGTCTTGGGCAGGGAATTGAAGAACTGCAAGGTCCCTTCCAGTCCTATGATTCTATGAAGCCCCATTGATTATTGTGAGAAGAAAGGGGAATTATTTCAACCCATCAGCATATTTGAAACACGTTTTTTGTTTAGGAAATAAAGAGGAATTCATTTTTGTTACAATCTAATCTCAATTTTCCTAAATAGAAACACAGATTGGAATGCCTTTTATGCATCTCCAAACTTATTTGTTGATGGTTTGTTTTCCAAGATTTCAAGGCAGTGCACATACCTCTCCTACTCCATTTATTCCCCAGAATCCAGTGAGATAGAAAGAACTGGGAGGGGGAGGGGGGATGTTTCCGAGCCTCTCAACATTCTTTCATCTCCCCAGCTCTAAACCAATATCATTTCCACATCCTTCACCGGTTTCTTAAAAGAAATATGTGACTGTAATGTGTATACCAAACTAGAGTATAGGAGAGAAAATGCTTTGTAAAAATGAGTTGACTAGGACAAGAGTATGTAAAGACGCATAGAGGAATATACACAAAATGAAATTTTATTTAGAACTCTTTTTAAAAAATTTATAAGCAAATGCAGAACTGGAATGCAATAAGCCCTGGAGTAAGAAAGTTAGATTGAATCAGAGGCGGTATTCAGCTGGTTCGGACCGGTTCACCCGAAACAGTAGTGGTTCGGCTCTATGCTATCCTATTTAGGCACGTTTTTGAGGCTGGACACATGCACGGAAGGTGCAAGAGAGAGCAAAGCGCATGCACAGAAGGCCAAGTGCATGCACGGAAGGCAGTCGTATGTACAGTCGCGTGAGCACATGAAGCAAGTGCACGCACGGGGCGGACAGGTAGTAACATAATCTAAAACCCACCGCTGGATAGAATACAATTGAAACTGATAGATCTGTCCATCCTTAGTAACCCTAATCTTTAAAGCATTGAGGCAACCTTATTCTCCAGAAGATGCAATGGGGGTTGCCCAGGTTGTTTCTGCATTCGTCTAGGTCAGTGGTGGGTTGCTCCCGGTTCTGTCCGGTTCTTTAGAACTGGTAGTAAAAGTGGCGGGAGGCTCCGCCCACCCGCCCAGACGTCATAATTGATGATCTGTGCATGCGCAGAAGCTTCTGCGTGTGTGCTCCTGTTGCGAACCGGTAGTAAGGGTAAGTAGAACAAACTCCTGATCTAGGTGCACACTTGCTTTTCTGTACCATCTGGCCTTTGAAACTTTTATCTGTGAACTCACCCACATCTTCAGACAACTCCTTCTGCTGCTCCCTCTTTGTTTTGAAGGTAAGGTGCTCATCTCTGCCAATGAACTTCACAAAGTACCTCTTCTGATACCGAATCACTTTGCTTTTTAAATTTGTGTCAGATTGCTGTTAAAAGTCTAGAAGAACTTTGATTCATGCTTTGAATCATAATAGAATTGGCAAGGCTTCTGACTTCATTTTCTTAACTCTGTCTAGCCTAATTGTGAAAGTAAAATAACACGGTGAAATTCTGGAATAGCCAAACCAGTGCTATTATTATACTTTTCAAAACCATGGAAGATCAAACAATTTTTCTGTCTTACTCTATCCCCCATCCCTGTAGTTTCTTTTAGAAGTAGGAAAATGTATTGTTATAAGCCATGTTTTAGTCATACTGTATATTTTCTCTTACACTTAATTCATCAATTATAAATCATAATGGAAAGTATGAGCTTGCAACAAGGGTATATTTTACAAATGGTTGGAATATGATTTATTCAAGTTTTTTAAAGTTAGTTTTATATTTACCTTGTTCTTCTGTCTTGGTTGCAATGAATGCTAAAAATCCTTTTTCAGAAAGATACGTTGAAGGAAATGTTAGTACGACACACACAAAGCCTTTCCACTTGAAAGCTCATATTCTTTGTGAACTTTCATTCAGAAGTCTGCAATAGATAATTTTTCTTTCCTCTATTTTTAATCAGATGTAGAAAGTGAGATTCCAATATCTCTTGTTTCATCTATGGATATGTTACTCATTCTACTGGTGAACATGAATAGTTGAGACTCTGACTCATGGGTTTCTGAATTGCTGATTTTATTACGCCACTAATTTTTATGACTTTAAAAAATAGGCCAGGTAGATCTGCTATATTTTATATATAGAAGAGAATAGAAGAGAATTCTTTATTGGCCAAGTGTGATTGGACACACAAGGAATTTGTCTTTGGTGCATATGCTCTCAGTGTACATAAAGAGACAAGATACACTCGTCAAGAATCACAAGGCACAATACCCAGTGACAATCATACGGTACAATAAGCAATCAAATCCTACTAGGAAACAATCAATATCAATATAGATCGCAAGGATATAAGCAACAAAGTTACAGTCGTGCAGTGGGAGGAGATGGGCGAATGGAACGATGAGAAGACCAATAGCAATAGTAATGTAGCCTAATGTGAATAATTTGACAGTGTTGAGGGAAATATTTGTTTAGTAGAGTGATGGCGTTCGGGGGAAAAACTGTCCTTGTGCCTAGTTATTCTGGTGTGCAGTGCTCTATAGCATCGTTTTGAGGGTAGGAGTTGAAACAATTTATGTCCAGGATGGGAGGGGTCTGTAAATATTTTCACAGCCCTCTTTTTGACTCTTGCAGTAAACAGGTCCTCAATGGAAGGCAGGTTGGTAGTCATTGTTTTTCCTGCAGTTCTAATTATCCACTGAAGTCTGTGTCTGTCTTGTTGGGTTGCAGAATCAAACCAGACAGTTATAGAGGTGTATCTTTGACATGGCAGATCCAAAACCAGCTGTTGCTCTAAATGTAACCAAATTTTACGGTGTGGTCATTCACTGATCCTCAGCAACCTAGTTACTGATGACTTATTCAGGCCCTGAACTGGGTCTGGATCTTTGCATGGCTGTTCTGTCAGTGTTTGCCTTGTTACTTTGTTATTTTTGATTGGGCAATAAATGTGATAAAGATTGGATTGATTGATTGACAGTAAAATTTAATAGACCCCAAATCCATCCAAAAGGAATCCTTATCTTCAGTTCAAAGACCACTTACAGAATACATTCAAAGCACTTGAGAAGCATTGATCTTGCTGGGCATGTTGGCCAATATCACATCCAATCCAATGAGCACCTTCATAAGCAATAGGAAATATTTGTATAGCTGATGATCATGCTTAATCCTTGATAATTGATATATAAAGCGAGACACCCAGTGAACAGGGTGATGATGAAAATGAGGTAGCCTATGTAATTCATGTGGATAAGATTTACTAGATTATTGTTTCTGGATATTTATTTAATTGCTAAAACTCTGGATTATTTTTGAATTTGCATTATTTTTGCCTTTTAGCTGTCTTAACACATTGAGAAACCTGCTGCTACTTTTTAGCACTACAGTAGTAATTGGCAAGGCCTCCAGGGGTTGTGAAAAATGTGTAATGTTGCAGAGGGCCTCAGGTTGCTTATATCTGCTCTATGCTGTTCTTAAGGGAGTCAAATCTTTTTTTTTTATAAGAAAAGTTTTTATTGGTTAAAAATATACAATATTATAGTTTACAATATGTTGAATTTTCAATATCTTTATAGAAAAGATATTTAAATTATTATTTTCTCTTTTTTAAATTCTCACACAACAGACGCTATTATGTTAAATCAAAACAAACAACCGGAATGTATAAAAGTTATATAAGCAAAGAAAGCTAATAGCCAAAATATTATACAAAGTACAGTGAAAAGAAAGAGTAAAAAGAGATATCAAAAAAAAAAAACCATTAGATAATAGATTCCCCTCCTTTCTTCATTTCCTAGTTCTAGCTCTTAAAACCATGGCCTGGCCTCCCCCCTCCTCCCGGGCCGCCACAGCCCCGCCTGCCCCCGCTCCTTGTTCATCTAATACTTCCCCCTCTTCAGCTTTTGTATCTTCTCCCTCTAGGAAGGACTTATGCTGCTCAAAAAAGGCCTTAGCCTCCGCTACATTATTAATTTTCTTCCTACTGTCCTTCCAGAAAATCATCAAACCCTCCGGAATCAACCACCCAAAGCCTACTCCCTTAAGGTACAGCTTGTTTGATAAAAAATAATATTTTCTCCTTAATTCTCGTACCTGTCTGGGAATCTGCTTTAGGATGGTGACCTCCTTGCCCCTGTACACCAGCGCCCCCAGTCTTTGTTTTCTCAATATCTCATCTCTCAGTTCCCTTCTTACAAATTTAATATGGACCTCTCTTGGGACACTATGTAAAATCGCAAATTGTGAGTTTACTCTATACACCAGATCCACATCCCTTCCAGTAGACTCCAAATCTCTTTCAAGAAATTCACCCAACATTTTGATCATCACTTCTCTCAAGTTTTCCTGGTCGAGTTGTTCCACGTTTTGAAACCTGAGAAAATAAGACATCTTATCTAATTGTAAAGTTAGCATTGCATTTCCTCTCCCTTCTTCCACCCACTGGAGTGCCCGTACCTCCCCCTCCAGACCCCCCCATCTTCTTCTTGTTTTGCTCTGCCAGCTGTTGAACATCATTTAAGTCTTTTTTTGTAAGTGTCATTTCAGATTTAATTTCAGATAATCCTTTTTGCAAATCATCCAACTTATCCAATTTCTGATCCAATTTTGCCAGTCTTTCCAAAAAATTTTCCATGTCAGCTGCTGTTGTTTTGTGGCCAAGGGAGTCAAATCTTAATTCCAGTATATGGCCATCTGAAGTGATGCTTCACAGAAACATTCTAATCCTAGAGACATTTGTGGGATTCATTTATAAGAATTATTCTTAGGGGTGGCTTATGTAAATTGATTTATTATATTTTTTGCTCACTGTATTATGGAACATCTTGCTTTTTAAAGGTCTCCTGCAGAGGACTTCTCTATAGCAGAGGTGTCAAACTTGCCTTATCACAATGTCAACATGTGACATATCGGGATTTTTCTCTCCTTTGCTTAAACCGGGTGTTGTGGCCCGTCAGCGGCCTGTGCAGATTGTAGCTGATTCCAACAATGAGGAGGCTGGTGTGGTGCTGCGCCAGCAACCTGTGAAGCTGGCACTCGAGTCAGACAGTTAGGAAGCTGGAGAAGATGTGGTGCCAGAGGCCGGGATTCAGCCAGGGCCTTCAGAATCTCCAGAAGCTCCTTTAAGTGAAGAGGATGAAGAGGAGGAGACTCTTCTCAATGCACGGGCTGAGCTGCCAAAAGGCAGGAGTGGCTCCTCAGGAGGAGGTCTCCTGAGAGTAAGGCTTGGGGCTAATTGGCCACTCCCTTAGCCTTTTTAAGGAGGAATGCCGATTGCAGCAAGCTGTAGGGAACAACTTTAGTTTACTCTCCTTCGTGTCTGGATTCTCTGCAAAATTGTTTCTGGGCTTTCTGCCAACCCTAGTAAGACTGTGATTACCTTATCTTAGAATTTTTGTAGGCTGTTAAGGAAGTTTATTAACAGCCTTTGATTGAAAAAGACTGAGTTATTTGAATAAAATAAGCTTTGCATAGATTTTGTGTGTGCTACGTTCTTTGGGGTCCGTAGCTGGGGCAGAACACCGGGTAGGGGCAGGGGCAGCATGTAACGCATCCGGCCTGTGGGCCATGAGTTTGACACCCCTGCTCTATAGCCTCTCCCATTGCAAAAAGAAAGCTTCATGGGTGGGGCAGGATATTTTCTGCAGTGACTTCTGGATTTTACAGCATTGCCCCTTTGTTGTTTAAAATTTTATATTCTATGTGAGGCCTGTCAAACTGGTGGCCCATGGGCCGGATGTGACACGTGCTTGACCATGCCTACCTTGGCTCCACAAAGGCAAAAAACATTGTGATATGTCACATGATGCAATCGAGTTTGACATCCTTGTTCGACACGATTTTCAAAGTATTTAAGGACAAAATTGGGAGGAAGGGTCATGGAACTCTGGTTTTGTATGTGATAACTGCAGTGAGATAACTGCAGTACCCACAAAGATGGAAAGATTTGGCAATACCCACAGTGAAGGAATGGTTGGGGAAGATGATGGAACTTGTTGAGATGACTAAATTGACTCCTTGAATCAGGGAAAAGACAATATCCATGTTTATCATTGACTGGAAATCCTTTATGGACTTTTTGTGTTACACAGAAAAAAACCAAAATTATGATTTATGGTTTTGATGAGTATACAGGGTAGGTTAGAAAAGAAGAGAGTTATGGTATAATCACAGAGTAAAGGTACATTTATAATTGCACTTTTAACTGCTGTAAAGAAAATCAGAAGCTACTTCCTATATCTTTTTTTCCTTTCTCTTCAATTTTTCTTACATTTTACCTTTCTTGTACTTTTACCTTTCTCTTTGAGTCTTTCTCTTCGTTACTTTATATTCATTTTAGTATTTTTATCTTTTTTTAAAAAAAATTAATAAAATTATTAAAAGTTAGAGGAAGGTACTGATGAGCATTTGATTTTAAATTGCTACTTCATTCATATACAGGTAGTCCTCAACTTACGACAGTTCATTTAGTGACTGTTCCAAGTTACAATGGCACTGAAAAAAGTGACATGACCATTTTTCAAACTTACAGCATTTGTAGCATCTCCGTGACCATGTGATCAAAATTCAGATGCTTGGCAATTGATTCATACTTATGACCAGCGGTGGATTTCATATTTTGTTAGCACCAGTTCACCACGGATGCATGCTTGCACCTTCCGTGCATGTGCCCGGCCCCAAAAACGTGCCTAAATAGGACAGCATAGCACCAGGGCGGGTTGGGGCTCACCTGCAATCTCTGCTACCGGCTCACACGAACCGGTCTGAACCATCTGAATACCACCTCTGCTTATGACCATTGCTGCGTCCCAAGGTCATGTGATCACCTTTTTTGCAACCTTTTGACAAGCAAAAACAATGGGGAAGGCAGATTCACTTAACAACTATGGTACTAACTGCAATGATTCACTTAACAACTGTGGCAAGAAAGATCATAAATGGGGCAAAACTCACTTAACAAATGTTTCACCTAACAACAGAAATTTTGGGCTCAATTGTGATTGTAAGTTGAGGACTACCTGCATTGCTGATGCCACCTGTTGCATCTATAATCTTGTTAGCACTGATTAGAGGGAAGATAGTGAGGCAGGTGGGAAAAGATTCCCTAAAATTGTGGATCAATATATTAGGAGCTTCGGCAGTAATAAAGGTTGCTTAGATGCTGTCAGCTTTGGGAAAGTACAGGAAAGTTGCTAAATGTACCCATATGCTTAATGACTTATGTACTATCTTATTTTGTAACTGAATCTTTGGTAAAGGAAGGTGACCGAAAGCAACAGTTTAGTTTAGTTTAGTTTATTTCCAATTTATATACCGCCCTTCTCCCTGAGGACTCAGGGCGGTGTACATCCAGAATTAAGAACATGAAATACAAATATTAAAAACAATTAAAATATATATAAATTTGACCCTAAAAATTTTTTAAAAAAATCACAAACCAATTAAAATATTTAAAATTCCTTCTTAAGCCAGCCCGGCTTGCTGGAAAAAATGGGTTTTAAGGGCACGTCGGAAGGCACTGAGGTCTTGAATTCAGATGGTGTAAGATACCTTGAGTGGAAAATTTACTAAGATAACTTCTCCTTTTATGTATCCTGTTTACAAGTGTGACAAAGTGCGATGCTTCAGTAAAGATAGAGATGCTAACTGTATAAAAGACAGACCTTGGGAGTAGCCCAGGGTTCAGAATCTGCCATGCTAATGCTCTGAACCTTTGCGCAAATAAACCTGTGTTCTCCAACCTTTGTGGTCTTATCTCCTGAATTGGTAAAGAGAGATTTCTATTACAGTAGAATAATACATTTGAAATATTGCTCACACTTGACTTTGGTTTTTAGTATTATATACCAGACTTTATTATTAGCACATGAACTTAAATCAACCTGTGCAGAAATATTGACTAGACTGTTTCTGAAAATCTGTGCAGCTGTCATGATGCTCCCAGATATACAAAAAATGATCTGGTGACTATCCATAAGTGTAAATGAGGCTCCTTGCGTTGTGAATCAATGTGAATATTACATGGAAATCATTTTCCTTTAAAAAAGGAAAAGTCTTGATAACTGTGAATCTCTAAAGGATTTCACCCTGTCCTAGGATTCACAGTAAGGACTCAACTGTGATGCTTATTTTGGTAGGATGGATGCCAGTCTTTGTACCAAGAAAGAATCATAGAATCCTAAGGCTGGAGGTCTTCTACTCCAACCCACTGATCAAGGCAGAAGAATAAAAAGAGTTGGAAGGGACCTTGGACCTTCAAGTTCAATCCCCTGCTCAAGCAGGAGACCTTATATCATTTTAGTCGAATGGCTGTCCAATCTCTTCTTAAAAATCTTCAGTGATGGAGCACCCACAACTTCTGAAGGCAAGTCATTTCACTGGATAATTGTTTTTACTGTCAGGAAATTTCTCCTTAGTTCTAGGTTGCTTCTCTCCTTGATTAGTTTCCATTCATTGCTTCTTGTCTTGCTTTCTGGTGCTTTGGAAAATAGGTTGACACCCCTCTTCTTTTGTGACAGCCCCTCAAATATTGGAATACTACTATCACACCACCCCAGTCTTTCTTTTCACTAGACTAGACCTATCCGATCCCGTCAACCATTCTTCATATGTTTTAGCCTTCAGCCCTTTGTTGCTTTTCTCTGCATTCTTTCCAGAATCTCAACATCTTTTTAATATTATGTTAACCAAAACTGGATGCAGCACTATTCCTAGGGTAGTCTTACCAAAGCATTATAAAACAGTATTAACACTTCACATGATTTTGAGTATCTTGATGCAGCCCAGAATTGCACTGGCTTTTTTGGTGGCTGTAACACACTGTTGGCCCATATTTCTCCACTAAGACACCAAGATCCCTCTTGCAATTACTGCTAGTGAACCAGGATCTACTTATTCTGTTCCTGTATGTTTGGTTTTTCTTACCTAAGTGTAAAACTCTTTCTCACAATTGAATTTCATTTTGCTAGATAAGGCCCAAAATCTGTTGAAATCTTCTGGATCTTGAACCTCTCTTCTGGGTTGTTGGCTATTCCTGCCAGCTTGATGTCATCTGCAAATTTGATGAGTTTACCTTCTATTCCCTCATCAAAATCATTTATGAAGATATTGAAGAGTACTGGGCCTAAGACAGAATCTTGGGATACCCAATTGCTTACTTTCCTACATGTAGATGTAGTTCCATTAAGGAGTACACATTAAGTTACAAATCCATCTGGTGGTGATGCTGTCTATCTCACATTTTTCTAACTTACTAAGAAGTAGATTGTGGTCTACTTTGTCAAATGCCTTACTGAAATCCAAGTATACTATATCCACAGCATTTCACTGGTCCATTAATTTAGTCACTTTGTCAAAAATGAAATAAGATTTGTTTGGCATGATCTGTTTTTGAAAAACCTATGTTGGTTTCTGGTTATAACTTTACTTGCTTCTAGATGTTCCCAGATCTGTTGCTTGATTATCTTTTCCAGGATCTTTCCAGATATTGATGTCAGGTTAATTGGTCTCTAGTTTCCTGGATCTGTTTTTCCGCCTTTTTTGAACATGGGAATCACATCAGCTCTTTTCCAGTCCTCTGGTAATTCCCCAGTGCTCCAGGATCTTTGAAAGATATGGTTCAATGGTTCCAAGAATCCTGAACTTGGCTAGGGTAGACATGTGTTCTCTTACCATTTCCTATTTTAATTTCTATTCCTAGTCCATCTTTTTACAGTTCTGTTTTTGGTAGGTTGGACTATACAAGAGAGTATCTTGATTCTTAACAATTTATTTTGAAAAAATAGTTATAACTATGCTCAGAAAGATTCTAAAATATATATTTGTTACATCATATATCTATCCTATCCATAATGCCAATTCAGTATGTGACTACTTGCTAGGAAACAATGCCAATAAAATAAAATTAACACTATCATTGAAACAATGCATTCGAGATAGATAGAAGTAGAATTTGTGTATGGAAGTTAATTAGGATAGAGATACCGATGTAGAAAAGCTGTTACTAGTGTTTAAGTTTTGATGTGTTTGTTTTTGTTTGTTTGTTTTTGTTGTGTGCTATGGTTTTCTATTTTTTGCTCTTTTCTATTTTTTGTACTGTGTATTTTAATGTTTGAAAATTTAATAAATATTTTTTTTTTAAAAAAAACACCATCATTGAAACAATGCAATCCACTCAGTTACATTTCCAAAAATCATACAAGGCTGAAGGCCAATTGTTAGGAAATGGTTGTTTGTCTAACTAGTTGGTCAGGCAATATATAAACCAACAATGTATGTTTGCAGTCAGAAAAGTATTATATTGCTTTAAGACTGTATTGCATCATCCTGTATCCTGTATCCTGATTGGCTAAGCTCTGTAGCCAATGTACTTAAGGGAAGTCAGGATCATGGCTTGTGTGGATACTACACCATTTTACCTGCTTATTTGATGTAACTCTCTACCTGATCTCTCTGAATGATCACTGTTTGATCATAGCTACATGTTGCTTTCTACTATTTATTGAATGTTTCAATATTGAACTTGTTCCTGTTTTGAAACTCAAGAAGAACTGTTTTATTGTGTATGACTACAACTGGTAAGAAATATCCCTGGATTGATCTTTTAACTCATGTCTTATCTGTGTATGACTTGGATTGTTTTTGGACTTTGCTTTACTTTTTCCTAAAAGTAAAAGACTACAACAATTCAGTGTGTTTGTATGTTAAATGTGATTATTCACAACCACTTCCAGTTGTTTTTCATGTGTTTACTCAAAGGGTACTCTGCTCAATAACCCACAACATCGGTTATGAGCCAAGAATATCCTTAACACCAATAACCGAACAAAAAACAATTCTTTAAAACAGTGGTTCCCAAACTGTGCACCGCGGCTCCCTGGGGAGCCGCACTATCGTCATAAGGGCGCCGCGAAATATTCCGCCCGCTGGGTCTAACGCTGATGCGCCATTTCTGAAACGTCTAGTGCGCATGCGCAGTTGCAAGTCGGATTGCTATGGGAGCCGCGAACCGAAAACGATTGGGAACCTCTGCTTTAAAACATTCTTATATTACTATGCATGCATCATTAATTAAGGAAAATATTATCTTTTACATAAAAATACTTTACTTCTCTTTACAAATGACATTTTGCAGATCAGAACGGGACTGTAAAGGGTCACTCACACTATCCTGTACTCTATTAAACCATTAGCAGAAGATACTGTCTGTGAATAATGCCTTTTTATACCTCAAGCCACGCTGTATTTATAATTGTGTTTCAAAATTATGGCATTTTAATTTCATTAAATTTTATTTAAAGTGGATGAATGCTTTAGGCAGCAGAATCACCATGTAACTTGGCTTATGTTTAACATTTCTTGAGTTGGCCATCACCTCCTAAGGAACGGAATAGAAAATGCCACCAGGAATGATTTGCTATTCACATTCAATCAGAGTTTTGTTATAGACCTTTGGGCCAAATATCAAATCTCCATTTATAAAACTCTACAGAAAGAAGATTGAAGAGAAAAATCAGCCTTGAAGTGTTCCTTGTAATTCCATGAATGTTTTAATCCAATTTAAATTAATTACTTGCAAGCCACATACCAGGATAGCTTTGGCTTTTTAAAAATGGGGTACTAATTGTGTAAATCGTGCTTCACAATATAATGAAAATGTGATATGAAACTTATGGACAATATTCTAACTTTTGGCCTCCAAGGCAATATACCGTATTTTTCGGAGTATAAGACACACCTTAGTTTTTGAGGAGGAAAATAAGAAAAAAGCTGATTGGCAGGTAGATTGGCCTTCCAGAATACCCCCAATCAGCTGTTCCCAGAGGTGAATTTTAGCAACAGGTTCATTGGTTGTCAGCTCTGTGCCTTGCTTTTTTTTCAGCCTCTGAAACTTCTGAAACTCTGTTTCAGAAAAAAACATCACCATTGCCCTAAGAAGATAGTCTATTAAAACAAATAGTTTGAAATCACCTGCAATGAAAAACAAGTACTAAAAAGAAAGAAAGAAAGAAAGAAAGAAAGAAAGAAAGAAAGAAAGAAAGAAAGAAACAAGTACTGATAGGTAAGAAAAGAAAAAAATATAGAAAGTCATGAGTTCTTTTTTCTATTTTGTTTTGACTGTGGTTTGGTGAGGCTCCAAACCAAAAGCAACTATTTCTCTTCTCTTTCAACCATTTGATGGTTACCATATTTTTCAGAGTCTAAGACAGTCTACCTTCGAGACCGACTTCTGCCACCAATAGCCTCCCACCGGCCAGTTCGCTCACACAGAGAGGGTCTCCTCAGGGTGCCATCAGCCAAGCTATGCCGGCTGGCGACACCCAGGGGGAGGGCCTTCTCTGTGGGAGCCCCAGCCTTATGGAATGAACTGCCCCCAGAAATGCGTAAGATCTCCGACCTCCGGGTATTTCGCTGTGCCCTTAAGACCCTGTTGTTCCGCCAGGCTGGGTTATCAATGTAATAATTTTAAATCGGGTGTTTTAATTTTGGGGGTCTTAAATTGAGCCGAATTATTTAATAATTTTAATAATTTTAATTGATGTTTGTCTTGTGCTTTTAATAGGCTGTACACCCACCGCCCTGAGTCCTTCGGGAGAAGGGCGGTATAGAAATAAAATTATTATTATTATTATTATTTTTATTATTATTATTATTATTATTATTATTATTATTATTATTATTACTACACACTGGAGTATAAGACGCACTTTAGTTTTTGGGAAGGAAAATAATAAAAAAGCTGATTGGTGGGTATACCAATACCCCCAATCAGCTGTTCCTAGAGGTGAATTTTAGCAGCAGGTTCGTTGGTTGTGAGCTCTGTACTTTGCTTTTTTTTCTGAAACTTCTGAAACTCTGTTTCAGAAAAAACTTTTCTTCCTGCCTCTGAAAGCCTGTTTGGTGGCTTCTTTTCTAAAGCTCTGTTTGGGGGCTACTTTTCTGAAGCTTCGTTTCTGATGCTTTTTTCAGCTTCTGAAACCTCAGTTTGAGAAGCTGGGTGGGGCTACATTTGGAGTATAAGACGCACCCAGATTTTCACCCTCTTTTTTGGGGGGGAAAGGTGTATTTTATACTCCAAAAAATACGGTAGTCCAGTCCCAATTCATATTGGGTCTGATACACAGTGGAGGTCTTTAGACCTGGTTTTTGTCTTGGAACAATTGAGATGTGATCTGGCTTTGGACATAGGCATTAATCCAGGGTTCTACTTACTTCCGCTACCAGTTCGCAACGGGAGCGATCACCTGTTGTAAGGTTAGAGTTCAAGCAAAGTCCTTTGTAGTAATATATTTCTTCTACATGTGGTCTGGAAGATTTCTATAAATTCCATAAGCATCACATATTTCCAATATAATAATAGCATGTCCTTTTTACTTAGTCATACATTTTAAGAAAGAAGAAGTAATGCATAACGTGAGAGAAAATTCTAACATGGTCAGAAGCAAAAAAAAGTTTATTACCCAAGCAAAAGAAAGGTAGAATCTGACTTTCCTACACAAAACACAGCATCTTCAAGTTTGTTACAATGTGAGGGTAGTAGGAAAAAAAAAGAATAAGAATTTAAAATTTTCAGCTCTCGATAAATGGAGCTTGCATTTGGTACATAACAACACACTGAAAGTGTGTGTGTGAATTCTTCCTTATCAGCTTAATTGCGATAAAAAATATTGAGTCCTGGAATGCCTGTTTGCATTAGTTTATAGTTGTAACAGTTTACAGTTCTTCTCAATTGCGAAGAGAAACCTGATGCATAATCTATCAGGAGACTTATCCATTGCTGTTTATACTAGGGAAAAAAATCAATCAATCTGATTTCAATGTTGTTCCACATCATGTTGCATCATTGAGATCTTCTAAACCAATTGGGGACATTCCAGTAACGCAACAGCTGGTAAATTGAAGGTACTGGTGTGAGTGTAATTAATATCAATGTTTGAGATATTAAAATGGAGATCACAGCTGTTCTGCAGGTGGGTCCAACCCTGTGGGAATGATGACAATGCATCACATTGTATATGTACACTGCATTGCAAGCCAATAGCAACTCCCTTTAAAAAAAACTCCCTTTAAAAAGGGAGTGCTATGTGGTATATACTGACAGCAGCAAGGATTATATTTGCCAAATACTGGAAAAACGAGAACACCCTGCTAGATGAATAGAATAGAATAACAGAGTTGGAAGGGACCCTGGAGGTCATCTAGTCCAACCCACTGCTTAGGCAGAAAACCCTATACCACGTCAGACAAATGGTTGTCCAACATCTTCTTAAAAATTTCCAGTGTTGGAGCATTCACAACTTCTGGAGGCAAGTTGTTTCACTGATTAATTGTTCTGATTGTCAGGATATTTCTCCTTAGTTCTAGGTTGCTTCTCTCCTTGATTAGTTTCCACCCATTGCTTCTTGTCCTGCTCTCAGCTGCCTTGACTCCCTCTACTTTGTGGCAGCCCCTGAGATATTGGAACACTGCTATCATGTCACCCCTAGTCCTTCTTTTCATCAGACTAGACATACCCAGTTCAAGGATGGGTTCTACTTACTACTGGTTCGCAACAGGATCGCGCATGCGCAGATTGCCGATGATGACATTTGTGGCAGTGGGCGGGGCCTCCCACCGGTTTTACTACCAGTTCTTGCGAACCAGTCCAAACCAGGGGCAACCCATCACTGACCCAGTTCCTGCAACTGTTCTTCATATGTTTTAGCCTCCAGTCCCCTAATCATCTTTGTTGCTCTTCTCTGCACTCGTTCTAGAGTCTCCACATCTTTTTTCATTGTGGCAACCAAACTGAATACAGAATACAGATGAAGATGTAATTCAAAAAAAATTAGACTGTGCTGAAATGGACATACTAACTTTAAAAATAAAGGATAAAGAAAACACAGAATATTATGTGATATGGAACAGATTTTATGAGTGGTTAGAGACAAGAAGTAGAAATTAGAGGAAGAAAGACTATGAATTTATGTATTAAAAGTATATTTGGTTTATACCTACAATCATTATAATTAATAAAAATGTAAATAAGCCAATATAAAAAGAAACAGTTAAATTATTTAGTTATACTTTTACTATTGTTATTAGTACATGTGTTATTGTATTATTATTACTGTTATCAGTTTATGTGTTGATATTTATTATTGCATTTTCTCTGGTCTTTTTTTCTTGTAAATAGTATACCTTGACAATACATGTATTCAAAAATGTTTACAAATAAAATTATATTTTTTTTAAAAAAAGGGGGGAGTGCTTTATTATGGAAGTTTTCATGGCTTGTTGGCTGAATAAATTTGAAAAATTACACTACCTTTCATTCCTTTGTTTATAACAATCAAAAAATCTATAAAATAATACATTCAGATGTTAAAACAAGACTATAACTGTACTAAATCAACTCACTCAGTACTATTTCAAATCTATTTTTATATGTTTCAGTTAGGATCAAACTTGATCAATCTGGACCAGAGTATACAAGGAGATGGTGGAAAGGTTGATAAGAAAAATCCATTCTTTCTGCAGGGTGACTTTGAAAACAATGACTTTGGAATGACAAATTAAAGCAGTATAAAGAAAAACAAAATAGTCCCTAGCAGTGGTGGAATTCAATTTTTTTTACTACTGTTTCTGAGGGTGTGGCTTGGTGGGCGTAATGTGGCTTGGTGGGCACGGCAGGGGAAGGATATTGCAAAATCTCCATTCCCACCCCATTCTGGGGCCAGCCAGAAGTGGCATTTGCTGTTTCCCCAAACTACTCAAAATTTCTGCTACCGGTTCTCCAGAACCTGTCAGAACCTGCTGAATTTTACCCCTGGTCCTTAGCCTCCAAGAAATAAAGAAAAATTATTAGTACTAGTTTGTGTATTTAGACTCTAAAACCATCTCTCATTATGTCCCCAATTTGCTTCATACTTTCCTGTTCATTTTTTTTTCTTAATATATATAACCTGTCTTGTCATTAAAACTGACCTTCAAACATATCAAGAATTGGGCAAGATCCAGCAATTTTATTAAAACTAGCAGCTTACTGGGAATCACTGGCTAGAAGGCAACAGAATTAAAGACGAGCATTTGTACTGTATATAATGAACATAAACAAGTGATAAGGGGCGTAGATAAGAACATAAGAATTTGCATCTGGAAGCAGAATACTTTGTAATGCTTAACCTTTCAAAAATGTTGAATGCCAGAGTGCTGGTTGTTATCCTCACAGTTTGACCCTGCATTCTAGTTTAAATGGGAAGAATTGTTAACACACCCATTATCAACATTCCTGATTATGTTGCAGTTTGTGGAGACAAAGAGTGAATGACCCAAAGGTCACACATTGATATTATAAAGGTTATAGGTCCAGGAGGTTTATATCACAAAGCTATAGTTGGTGGTATGTATATGAGGAAGCCGATTTAGCAATTAAGTTAATAAAGCTGGATGGCCTTTAAGCTACGGAAGTAAAGACAGAGTCTAAACGTCTACTCAGAATTTGCTGCAATTAAATGTCTCTTTCCTTTTAAATTCCTTCCAGAATAGCATGCCTAAAAATAAAATGTAAACGTCATTTACATTAAACTCATTTAAAATGGTATCTTGAATGAAAATATAACTAAATCCATTAAAAACGTGCCAATAAAATGGTATCTTCCAGTGGTGGGTTGCCCCCGGTTCGGACCAGTTCACAAGAACCGGTAGTAAAACTGGCAGGAGGCTCTGCCCACTGATCCGGATGTCATCATAGGTGAGCTGTACATGCCCAGAAGGAGGCGCGATGCGAACCGGTAGTAAAGGTAAGTAGAACCCATCCGATATCTACCCAAGTCAGCAGCCTAACTTGCTTCATCTCAAAAATATAAAAGGATTTGCAAAAGAAATATCAAAGAAAGGAACTCACTTGATCTCCATTCTCCAACTTTTGTTCATAGAAAGAGCAACCATGAAGGACCTCTCTCAGATATCCACTAAACAAGTACGAACATCTCCATGATAATGATGATATGACAACCTATATCTGGTGATATCACAACACAACCCCCAGCAATTTTATACTTAAGCCTTGCTAAGCATGATAGGGTGCTTTCTTCAGAGAAAAATTATAGTATACATAATTTGGACTGTGGCTCCAACAAAGGATGCCCTCTACCTTAAAAGTAGGGAGATCATATATCTGGTCTAAGGTGGTATTCAGCCAGATTCGCCCAAACTGGTAGCGGAAATCACAGGTGGGCCTGTCCACCTGCCCCGGCTCTATGCCGCCCTATTTAGGGTCATTTTTGAGACCAGCGCACATGTGGAAGGTGCACACACGCGAGCAAAGTGCATACAGGGAAGGCTGGGCGCATGTGCAGAAGACAGGTGCATGCCTGAACTGGGTGCACATGAA
>WNWU01000049.1:16315051-16377551 GCA_012654045.1 Ptyas mucosa | reverse complement strand
TGGCAGTTGGCAGTCAGCAGAATTAACCTGCAATACTGCATTCTAACCCTTGCATCATCACAGCTCTTGTATGAAAGTAATGTTTCAAATACATCATAATGTATGCATGAAACTCATAAGAGCCACTTCCTTCCATTGGGGTGCTAGGCTTGTATTTAGGGTTTTTTCCACACCTGGATGAATGAAATATAACTGGGGACGAGTGATGTATAGCAGGCAGTTTCTCAAATAAGAAAATAAATGGCATGAACACTGAATGTAATTACTAAAATATATGTTTAATCCACAACTGAGGTAAACAGATGTAAAAAATGACTGATTTTCTGAGAATCATGAGAAAAGAGACTTTTTCTGGAATGTTATGGCCTCCCAACATTGCAGTATGAAGCAGGGATGAAATCTAATTTTTTTTGCTACCGGTTCTGTGGGCGTGGCTTAATTAGTGGGCAGGGCTTGGTGGAAAGGTGACTGGGTGGGCGTGGCCAAGTCAATGTTACTTCTTTGCACTTTTTTAACCTACAAAACACAACACAACACAACTGGCTCACCCACAATGTAAAAGCAGCTGTGCTAGACCCAAAATGGCCCCTGCAACAAGCAGGAACCTCACACAGCCACAAAAAGCCCAAAAAAACCAACTTTCACACTTTACACACACAAAATTCCACATACAGCTTTGTGAGATTTTGTGTGTTTGTATAGTTAGAGTGAAACACTACAGAAACACACTAAATCTCAGAAAGCTGAACAAATATTATTTTATTTTATTTTATTTTTATTTTTATATAAAAGCAGCTAAATTTAAAACTTCCTAAACTTTAAATGGCTAGGTCTGAAAAAAGAACGACTAAAAAACCCCCCAATTAACTATTTTTTTTAAAGCTCCCAAAGGGGGAAAAAACTTACCCAATAGAACAGGGGTCTCCAGCTTGACAACTTTAAGACTTGTGGACTTCAACTCCCAGAATTCCTCAGCCATCTTTGCTGGGAGTTGAAGTCCACAAGTCTTAAAGTTGCCAAGGCAGGAAGGCAGGAAGGCAGGAAGGCAGATAGAGCTGCTCACCGATGAGCTTGATTGCAGGCAGGGAGATTCAGTTGCTTGCTGATGCAATGGATTGCAGGGATTACAGCAAGCGAAGCAAGGCAGGCATGTGAAGGTAAGCAAGCTGGAGGCAGGGGGGGAGGGATTTTTGCTAGCTAACTAACCGCAGGCAACTCAGCTGGGATCGTCAGAGCTTGGATTGTTAGAGCCATTTAAAAGAAAAAAAGGCTCTGATGATCGTGTGGCTCAGCTGGGCATGGGGGGCGGGGGCAGGGATTTTTGCTACCAGTTCTCCGAACTGCCCGCCACCATCGCTACCTACTTGCCCGAGCCGGTCCGAACCGGGAGCATTTCACCCCTAGTATGAAGCACAAAAAAAGTGTGATACAATTAACATGTCTAATTCTAGAATCAAACTAACCATACAGAGAAAGACATTGATGAAGACATAAGGCTTACCATGCTGTGTTATCTCCTCCGTCCTTGACTTTCTCCAAATTTTAAAGGCTTAACTTTACTTACTGTAAAATAAAGGCCTTGCCAAATCTTTGATATGAGTCCATAGATGATTCTGTGGATGCCAAATTGTCCACATTGCATCACGAAACAGATTGGTTCATCAAAAGCCCTCACTGATGAAGCTTTGGGAGCAAAGCAACAGTATTTATTCTAAGAAGACATTCCTAACCATAGCCTTTTCCTTGAATGACGAAAGGCCATTGGCACAGGACCCACTTTCTTCAAGGAGCTGCTGATACAGTTCTACAGAGGAGGTATTCGGTCTGTCATCTGCACCTCCATAACTTTCTGGATTGGCTCTGCAACCAAACAAGACAGACACAGACTTCAATGGATAATTAGAACTGCAGAAAAAACAATTGCTATCAACCTGCCTTCCATTGAGGACCTGTATACTGCACGAGCCAGAAAGAGGACTATGAAAATATCTACGGACCTTCACATCCTGGGCATAAATTGTTTCAATTTCTACTCTCAAAACGATGCTATAGAGCACTGCACACCAGAACAACTAGACACAAGGACAGTTTTTCCCCGAATGCCATCACTCTGCTAAACAAATAATTCCCTCAACACTGTCAAACTATTCACTAAGTCTGCATTACTATTATTATTAGTCTTCTCACCATTCCTGTCGCCCATCTCCTCCCACTTATGACTGTATGACTGTAACTTGTTGCTGTATCTTTATGATTTATATTGATTGTTTCCTAGTATGATTTGACTGCTTATTTGTACCCTATGACTATCATTAAGTTGTGTATCTTTTTATTCTCGATAAATGTATTTTATTCTCCTTTAGGTACACTGAGAGCATAAGCACCAAAGACAAATTCCTTGTTGTCCAATCACACTTGGCCAATAAAAAATTCTGTTCTGTTCTGTTCTGTTCTGTTCTGTTCTGTTCTGTTCTGTTCTGTTCTGTTCTGTTCTGTTCTGTTCTGTTCTATTCTATTCTATTCTATTCTATTCTATTCTATTCTATTCTATTCTAGATTAATCATGCTCAGAAGTTCAAAAGGATGCAAAGACAGAGGTTACTCATTAACTCAAGGAATATTAACTGCTTAAATTCAAATTGATTGTGCATGCTTTATCTTAAACTACTGCATGCATATATGGAAAAAAATGGAAAAAATGCAAAATATATCTGCAAATAGAAGTAGAATAACTGTGGCAAAAAAATAAAATGAAAATAAAGATAGTAATAGCCCCTTGAGTGCAATCCCATAACATCTGGAGCACGACTTGAACACCATTGGCACGAATAAAATCACCAGAAGGCTACTTTACTTGGAACAGCTTGGAACAGTTTACAAACTGCATCAATACCTTTAACATCATCAAAGAACAGCATCAGCCTATCCCAGAACCTTGGGAAGGACTCCATAGGTGGATAAAAGCACCAAATGCAGTCTAAACATCTTGCTGACTCTGCAACCAAACATAGTAATACCACTGGCAAAATATTTAAAGAACAGCTTGCTTCTCTATTTGGATGAAAGGCAAAGAAAAACGAGTTGTAATGATCAGTGAAAATGTTTTCGATATTTGTACAGTTGAAAAACTATATTTCACTGCTATTTCGTTTTTTTGAAAGTAATCTTTACAATAATTAAAGGTAAAGGTTCCCCTCGCACATATGTGCTAGTCGTTCCCGACTCTGTGCTCTGTGCTCATCTCCGTTTCAAAGCCGAATAGCCACCGCTGTCCAAAGATGTCTCTGTGGTCATGTGGCCGGCATGACTAAACGTCAGAGGTGCATGGAACGGTGTTACCTTCCCACCAAAGGTGATCCCTATTTTTCTACTTGCATTTTTTACATGCTTTTGAACTGCTAGGTTGGCAGAAGCTGGGACAAGTAAGGGGGGCTCACCCCATTACGCGGCACTAGGGATTCGAACTGCTGAACTGCCGACCTTTTCAATTGACAAGCTCAGCGTCTTAGCCACTGAGCCACCGCGTCCCCACCTTACTATAATTACATATTAATAATTAAAATATAATTATTTTATTAGACCAATACATGGTTTTATTTCAAAATACCATGTTATTATGTTTTTTTGTCTTTGGAAAATACATCATGCTGTTGGAATTATTTCTGAATTAATATTGTTTTAAATATATATTTTTTTAACATGGTGCCAAAATATTTTGTTCAACAGCCTTGGATTTTTCAGTCTCATTCTGTTTTTCAAGCTGCTAAAGAATTTGATAGTCCTTTGATAAGCTTGCTTTCCTGTCTCAGGGTGGCAAAATATGCTGCTGTTTAGATTCATGACTTTCCATCATGGTACAATGACACACTTACGTGAGAAATTTCCATGAGAAGTTCACAGACTTTATCATTATTTTTAATGGAAATCTGAAATCATTTCTTTTTCATCCAATAGGAAGGCAATAAACAAAAATCTAACCCACAGTTATCATGTCCATCACCAAAATATTTTCCATTGGAACCCTTATTAGAGTTCGAAAGTTATCAAAGTGCCACAATGCTATCCATTTTTTGGTGCTGCTCCAAAATTATTTGTACAAACGCTCCACATGGTAAGTTTGCCAGATCAAGATTGATCTATGGAGAAAATTGAATTTGAAATGTTGCTTTAAAAAAATGCCAGAGAGTCTATTGTTGTTGTTGTTGTTGTAAAACAATTTGGCTCAACCTCATCATCATTTAAACTCATTCCAAATTAGGAGATGTCAGTGTCCGAAATTGTCTTCTGCCACATACTAGTTGCTCTATCTATTTGCTATGTGATCTATCCCTGCATCCACATTTTACATGGTAGGATTTCTAACAGTTGTACATTTTTATTAACTAATATTACAGTTGTTTCAGCTTTAATCTGCCCAACTGATAGTTGTATCCAAGCTGCAGACTCAAATTCATGGTTTAGAAACTGAACCCATTTCAAAGCTGCGATCCTTTGTCTAATTTAACACTGTATGCAGCTGCAGAAATCTCATTTTCCTTCTCAAATTAAGAAACTATTCCAATAGGAGTTTGGGAAAAGAACCTCTAAAAAATATGAGTTTATTAGCATTGTTGCTAATCAGTTTTGCAGTTGAAGTATGGTTTCAGATTTACTGTTTACATTGTTCATATCTGGATGTCTTCAATGGACATATTTTGTAGGAACACAAATTGGCTTAAGCAGGGGTGGGTTCTAAATATTTTTACTAATTTTCTGTGGGCGTGGCTTATTTTGTGGGCATGGCTTGATGGTCATGTGACAATTATTTAGGATTTAGCAGAGGTACTGGTCTACCAAGCTTTTAACTGCTTGCAGAGCTGTACCAATCTACCTGTTTATTTTTTGCAGGCACTGTTCTATTTATATATTTTTGCAGGCACTGATCTGATCTACTCATGTATTTTTGCAGGCACTGATCTACTCATGTATTTTTGCAGGCACTGATCTGATCTACTCATGTATTTTTGCAGGCACCGGTCTACTCATTTGTTTTCTTTTAACACTGATCAGCTGTAGGGCGGCCCTTTGAAGCCCTGCAGCAAGAGTTTAAACAGTTTTTTTCCCTCTAGCCATCATCTGGGACTCAGGAGGCAGCAATAGATTGAGGGTGGGGCAAAATAAAAGGTAAGAATAACGTGGGTGTGTGTGTGTGGCAGAACCAGTTCGGTGACATCATATCGTCCCCGCTACCGGCTCGGGAGAACCAGGCCAAATCGGGAGGAACCACTGGGCTTAAGAGTTCAAAACATTTCACTTGTTCCTATCAGATGAATATTAGCCTGGCCGTTTAAGCTGTTGTCAACATAGTCTCTTCTTATTTTCTTCACTGATTTAATTCATTCTCAAAGCTGCCACTAGACATGATTATTGTTTGTGTATTATTTGAAGAAGAAGTTGATTCATGGTTCCTGCTCATCCAGCAGGTGGAAATTGCCATTACAAGGGCCTTTGCCCAGATTCGGTTGGGGTACTTGTCAGTGGTAGGTTTCAAAAATTTTTATTACCGGTTCTGTGGGTGTGGCTTGGTGGGCATGGCATAGCTTGGTGGGTGTGGCTTGGTGGGCATGGCAGGGGAAGGTTACTGCAAAATCCCCATTTCGTCCTGATCAGCTGGGACTTGGGAGGCAGAGAATAGATGGGGGCGTGGTCAGTCAGAATTTTTACTACCGGTTCTCCAAACTACTCAAAATTTCCACTACCAGTTCTCCAGAACTGGTCAGAACCGGCTGAAACCCACCCCTGGTTCTTGTGATTTAACATGGTGTAAGGAGATATGGCTACAATAACTATGGCCTCATTATCACCCAGTTAGATTATTGAAATGCTCTTTATGTGGGCCTTCATTTTAAAAGCTACTGAAAAACTACAGTTCAGTATAGTTCAGAACAGATCAGCTCCTATATGAATTGGCACCAAAAGTTGAGAGTGTTATGCCAGGGCTATAGGTCTGGCTATGTCTAATAATTGATTTGCAGATACAATTAAAATTGCTGGTTTTGACTCCTTCTGGATTGGTATTTGGGAATCTATAGGGCCATTTACTCAAGTCTGAATTGATCTGACCTGTTGGATTGTTTAGGGCAGGGGTTGGCAACCCATGGCTCTGGAGCCGCATGTGTCTCTTTCATCCCTCTGTTGTGGCTCCCTGTTGCCGGTCGGCACCAGAATTTTGAGAGGAGCTTCCAGTTGGTGGGGAAGTATGTTGCACTAGGAGGAGACTCTATGGCAATGGGCGGGTTTTCCAGTTGGCTCCACAATTGATAGGGCTTTCAGTTAGGACAGATAGAGGAAAAAGGACACCGCGCTAGGAGGAGACTCTATGGTGAGGGAACTGGACTTCTGGTCGGCTCCAGAATTGAATGGGGGGCTTCCAGTTAGGACCTTTGTGGCTCTTTGAATGTTTAAGGTTGCTGACCCCTGGTCTAGGGAGAAACTCTCTTAATTCCCCCCTTCCAGGAAGTGAAGAGAGCTGAAGTCAAGATTATGCCAACAAGCAGTGCCAATCAATTGTTAATTTTAAAGCCCAACATGACATAAAACCAGGTTACTTATGTGGACACCTCTTCCTGATGCTTTCTGTTCATCCTGCACAATGGGCATTTATCAAGTACCATTGATAAAACAATATCATTTGATAGGTCCAGTGAGCATGCCTTCCTATTATGATACCTGCCCTTTGGAACAACAACCTCTTCCCAAAAATACAAACAGTCCCTACTCTATTGGCCTCGTACAACATGAAGTACTTGCTATTCCTCCCACTCCTGGTCAGAATGATAGTACAGGATTTCTATATGGGTTTATGTCAGTGATGGCTAACCTTTTTGCCGTCGCGTGCCAAAAACTGGAGGAGCGCAGGGAGGTCACCCATGTATGTGCCCACACCCATAATTCAATACACCCTGCCCCTGCACATGTGCGTGCGTCCCCCCCCCACTTTTAGCACATGATGGCCCAGTGGGCCCGGTAGGTCTGTTTTTCACCCTCCCCAGGCGCCAGAGGCTTTCTAGGAGCCTGGGGAGGGCGAAAATGGCCTTCCAAACCCCTGGAGGCCCTCCGGAGGCTGGAAACAGCCCATTTCCCAACTTCTGGTGGGACCGAAAGGCCCAAATATCAGCTGGCTGGCACACAGATACGTGCTGGAGCTGAGCTATGGCAACGCTTGCGTGCCCACTGATATGGCTCTGTGTGCCACCTGTGGCACCCGCGCCATAGGTTCGCCATCACGGGTTTATGTGATGGGTGGTTTTACTGAACTTCAGTGTAGCTTTATTTGGGTAATGAAAACCTTTGCTTTTATCTAGTTCATCAACTAGAGTTTCTTATGTAGATGAGTAGGTATATAAATGGGATAAATAAATAAAGTGCCAATAAATGGAGAAATGATTGAAGTAAACTTTTATCTTCTTAGATATGATGAATGTTATTCATAGACATGATGACTGTAGGTTTAAGAATTCTTGGTAGGATGACATCTGTTTTCTGAGGAAAATAGTGTGACAAATATGTGCAAAATATTAAAGTTAATCTGTAAATGTAGATGCATTACAGTGGTAATGTCAGATATTGTTATGACAATCATTTTCTTAGCTGTAACATATGGCTGTGAAACTGGGCCATCGGACAGCTTGATTGAAGAAAAATTAATATATTTAAATTGTGGTATCAGAGAAATTGTTGGCAGTATCTTGGAATGCAAGTAGGGCAAATAATTCACTACTAGATGAAACCAGATTACTCGCGAGAAGCACTCACAATAAAACTAAATGTTGTGAGTGTAGAGTATGGCTTTGAAAGACAGAGCATAGACCAAGACAACAATCAGGTAAAGCATACTTGAGCCTAGACCAAGAAAGTGGTTTACAAAAAGTATCCCCTTAATTCACATGAAATCAATAGAGGGAGAGAGAAAAGCATGATTAGATTGCCAAGATTTTGTTGCTATAGCTATTCTAATACAAGTAGCTGTAGGTCTACACACTGTCTGTTTTTCAGCCTAGTCTTCCTTGTGGTGCAAACTCTAAACTTGAGTATTTTTGATAAATAATGCACAGGCATCAGAGGTGGTATTCAGCAGGTTCTGACCAGTTCTGGAGAACTGGTAGCAGAAATTTTGAGTAGTTCAGAGAACCGGTAAATACTACCTCTAACTGGCCCCACCCCCATCTATTCTCTGCCTTCCGAGTCCCAGCTGATCGGGAGGGAATGGGGATTTCGCAGTAACCTTCCCCTGGAGTGGGGAGGGAATGGAGATTTTACAGTATCCTTCCCCTGCCATGCCTACCAAGCCACGCCCACCAAGCCACGTCCTGCCCACCAAGCCACGCCCATAGAACCCTTAGTAAAAAAATTTGAATCCCACCACTTATAGGCATGTGCCATTGGAGAAAAATCTGATGCCTGCGAAGAATGAATCTGAATCAAAAGGAATGCTAACAGAAGACAAGATGGCTACTGATCACACAAAAAATGAGTTTATAATATAAAAGCAGTTAGTGACAGACAGATATGGTAAAATGATGTCCAAAAAATCACAAAGAATCAGAGTGACTAGACCAAGAAAATTAACTTAGGGGAAAAAGTGTTGAAAGCTAGTTACAGTCAATATAACATTATTTTTCAGCCAGTATTGAAACATCTTAAATTAAGAACTGCAGCATAAAACAATACCCATGATAGCCTAGGTAAATATCGTATAAACATATATTCAAGCAATCAATTAAAACAATTAAATTAATCAATTAACATAATTGAAGGCAAAAGTGGGAACAGCAAAAATAAGATTAATTGTAGACCAAATTTTAGCATGAGAAGAACATTAAAAATTAAAGGCCTGAAATAATAAAAAGGTTTTTTGGGTTATTGCCAAAAAGACACAGAAGTAAGTGGCGAGCATAATTCTCTGGAAATAAAGAGCAAAGGAGCAAAGGTTGGTTTAGAAGGTGTTCATATGGAATGGTGTGGCAGAAGAGAACTGCATGTGTAAAAGATTGGATCTTGTGTTCCATGCTTGTGGCCTTCAGCTCCTGCAGATACCCCTCGTTGGAGGTGCCAGGAACAAATGAATAATCAACAGATTGCCTCTTATGGCAAATGAATAAAAGCTATATTTAGCCATTTGCATTTCAGTTCCCTTGCTGTCAGTGAGATTTTTTTTAAAAAATGCTTTTGCTTAGAACACAACTCAGATCTACCAAATATGTCCACAATTTCTCAGAACCTGAACTGTTGCATAGATATTTTTTTTAGAATGGGACTTTATGGATCCAAGTCACCACCACTAAAAAAAAAAAAAAAAGGAGCTGAAGGCCACAAATAATTTATTCAGATCTTCAGATGACCTAGATGGGGTCTAAACGTTCCAGCAGTATAGATAAGATTATTCCAGGTGCCAATAACTATTACTAATACTGTTTATTGATTTTGCTGTTTGTTGGTTTTAATACTATATTCATTGTCCTAATTGTGAGATGTGGCTATGTAAATTACTATAACAAATAAATATATATAACACCCAGTGGTGGAATTCAATTTCTTTTTACTACCGGTTCTGTGAGCGTGGCTTGGTGGGCGTGGCAGAGGAAGGATACTGCAAAATCTCCATTCCCACCCCACTCCTGGGGGAAGGATATTGCAAAATCTCCATTTCCACCCCACTCTGGGACCAGTCAGAAGTGGTATTTGCCGGTTCTCCGAATTACTCAAAATTTCCACTGCCGGTTCTCTAGAACCTGTCAGAACCTGCTGGATTTCACTCCTGATAACACCTTGAATGGCTAGGAATAGATGATAAAGAATAGCACACTTAGATTACTCCACACTGTTGACACACTGTTCATGATTCATCACCTAATCTACCAACAATTTCAACCAGAGTACATGGAAGCAGTAGTGCAGAAAGAATTCAATGGGGGGGGGGGTCAATGAATATACCCCCAAATGGTCTTTCCTATGCAATGGGCTACATCATAGCTGAAGATCAAATTCTAGTGGATACAATGATGGTAGCTATGTATGTTAAGCAATATGTCTATGCCATTTGTGTATGAGAGCCAGTTTGGTGTAGTAACTATGGCACCAAGTTAGAAACCAGGTGAGCATGAGTTTTGGTCCTATCTTAGACAAGAGACCAGTTGGGTTTCCTTGAGCCAGTCACTCTCAGTCTTTGGAAGTAAGCGGTGGCAAACCACTTCCCCAAAAAATGTCTATGGAGATTCTCAGTCATCCAGGTCATGGTTGTCCCATTTGGACCATTTGTCCCATGGTTGTTTTTTTAACAGAAAGTCCAGTTACCTCTTGAAAAAGCACCTTTGGGACACTTCCAAAAAACTTTGCCAAGAAAATTGAAGTGCAGGAAGTCACCGGGAGATAAAAATTGATTTTAAGGTGTGCACATGTACACACGCATACATACACACACACACCAGTGATGGGATTTTACATTCAAAGGAGGAGAGAGACATGAAACCCCATCTTACCTGTCTATAATCCATTTGGAGAGTTATTGGCTTTGACTGTCGTATCAGAACTATGAACAAAAGACATTCTGTCATCATGTGTATGTTTGACCTTACATTTCTTAAATCACTTATTTTTCCAGGAGCTTCTGGGTCTCAAATGAAAAGTTATTTTTAGCCAGGCTATCAAGTAACACGTGCAAACAATTCTTCAATGTAGTGGAAAGGAAGATCTCAATTGACAGTCCTTCATGTGCCAGTGGAAACTGTTCTGAAACTGTGAAGCCAGATTATACATTGCAACATCACAGTTTCCTATGTGTCTGATAAGATGCAAAACTCTACCAACTGTGCAAGGTGTTTAAAGCATAAACATTTGAGCAATTGTTATCTAATTGACAAGAGAAAATGTGAAGCTAATTGACACAAGAAAACAAATGCTAAAATCACAGCTTTTAAATTACCACAAGAGATGGCACTCTAGGTTCTGTTGTTTGTATCACAATATTGTGCAATGTAAACCTTTTCCTTCTTTCCAATTCTGTCAATCAATGATACACAATTTGTCCATTGAAATTTCTACTCAAGTGTTCTCTAGTCATTACTCAGGGTTGGTTCCAATTTGGGAAGAAAATCCTGGGCAAAAGTAGGCCTCCCTTTATCATAGTCCAATTTGTTTCACTTTTTCATTCTAGCCTAACCTGCCAAGAGCAGACATTTTCCTTTGCTCCTTGTAGAACATAAAAGGCTCATGAAAGACCAGCAACACAAGAAGAAGCTTATGGCCAGCAATGAAGAGTTGACAGGGAGCCTAGTGGTAGACTGACCCTTGAAATGATGCTTAATGATTCTCATCCCCCACTACACACTTTAAATCCAGACTAAGATAAATCAAGGCTAAGATAAAGTGGGAAGTGGGAAGCGACTCCCACGTCACATTTTAAATCAAGGATAAGCTCCAGAGCACAGGAACACTGTTTTAAGAACTGTCCAGAGTTTCTTGATTGAAAGGCATTCAGATTTTAGGATGCAAAGCTATATATATATATATATATATACTTCTTTAAAAAATATATATAAAGTAATAATAATATAATATAATTAATATAATATATACTATACAATTATATTATATTATAATATATAATATATTATAATATAATATAAAAATATATAAAAATATATAAAAATATATAAAAATATAAAAGGGATGCAGTGGCTGAATGGCTAAGATGCTGAGCTTGTCAATCGAACTGTCAGCAGTTCAGCAGTTCGAATCCCTAGTGCTGCGTAATGGGGTGAGCTCCCATTAGTTGTTTCAGCTTCTGCCAACCTAGCAGTTCGAAAGCAGGTAAAAAATGCAAGTAGAAAAATAGGGACCACCTTTGGTGGGAAAGTAACAGCGTTCCGTGTGCCTTTGGCATTTAGTCATGCCGGCCACATGACCACGGAGACGTCTTCGGACAGCGTTGGCTCTTTGGCTTTGAAACAGAGATGAGCACTGCCCCCTAGAGTTGGGAATGACTAGCACATATGTGCAAGGAGAACCTCTACCTTTTTAATATACTATACTGTACTGTACTGTACAGATCATATAACATAACATAACAACATAACGTAACGTAACGTAACGTAACGTAACGTAACATAACATAACATAACATAACATAACATAACATAACATAACAATAACTATACAATAAAATACTTCTCTAAAACAATTTCTCAGCATCTACCATATTCTTTTCTGCATCCTTGTTGAAGAGTATTTTAATAAATAAATAGGAAGAAGATGAACTGAAAAACAGAGCAGTAATGACTTTAGATCTCACAGCATCCTGTCCTTCAGGATCAGTTTGCTACCCAATTAAGAGAAGAACTGAGACTGGCAATGTTCACCATGTTTGGCAATAGGTAAGTATGAATGAGCACAGACTCACAAATCTTCAGGCTTCAAGGTTTGCCTATCCCCCTTTCAAATGAACCTCTTATCAGAAACTCTTCTTCAAGTAGTCAAAATAGGGAACACCTTATCTAACCCTGCACCTGTTAACAGCAGTGTCCCCCAAGGCAGCATTTTAAGACCCACACTCTTTATATAAATAACCTTTGCAATCATATTATAAGCAACTGCATTCTCTTTGCGGATGATGTAAAACTATTTAACACCACTTACAATGCTGCTACTCTACAAGAAGACCCTGACTATGTGTTAGAAGGGTCAAACAATTGGTAACTCCAAATCTCAACCAACAAATGCTCTGTCTTACACATTGGCAAAAAAAATCAGAACACAAAATACAAGCTGGACAGATATGACCTAACAGACAATCCTCACCCTGTTAAAGACCTTGGAGTACTTATCTCAAATTATCTAAGTGCCAGAGCTCACCATAACAGCATTACTAAAAAAGTATTAAGAGTTGTTAACCTAATCTTGCATCGCTTCTTCTCTGGTAATATTGAACTGCAAACTAAGGCGTACAAAACTTTTGCCAGACCAATTCTTGAATACAGCTCATCTGTCTGGAACCCGCACTGCATATCGGACATTAATACAATCGAATGAGTCCAGAGATATTTTACAAGAAGAGTCCTCCACTCCTCTACTTGCAACAAAATACCTTATGCCACCAGACTCGAAATTTTGGGCTTAAACAACTTAGAACTTCGCCGTCTTTGGTCTGACCTAAGCATAGTACATAAAATCATCTGCTATGATGTCCTACCAGCCAATGAATACTTCAGCTTCAACCAAAACAAGACTGCAGAAAATACGACTTCAGTAACAGAGTTGTCAACGCCTGGAATGCACTACCTGACTATTTGCTATTCAGCCACCATATGTATTCACTCCAGCTGATATTCTTCAAATCAAGGCATAGTTATTCACACAGCAGAATTACTTGGTCAAGCACTGTATTGAATCTCATTTGTATACTGCTATATGAAAAACTCATGTATTAAAAAAAAAAATACAGGAGCACACAATAGATACAAACTTAAAGTAAACCGCTCCAAACTCGATTGCAGAAAATACGACTTCAGCAACAGAATGGTCAATGCCTGGAATATACTACCTGACTTTGTGATTTCTTCCCCAAATCCCCAAAACTACAGTAGACCTCACCCCATTCCTAAGAGGTCTGTAAGGGGCGTGCATAAACGCACCAACATGCCTACCGTCTCTGTCCTAATGTTTTCTTTTATTTGTGTATCATTTACATGTATTTATAATTATGTTTACACTTGTATCTGTCATAAAATACATGCTTGACGAAATAAATAAAATAAAAAAATAAAAATAAAAATAAAGTTGCCTTGATGTTCTCTTGTTAACTATTGGCTCATCTTGCCATCTGTATTAATCCCAACTGTGAATTGAGCACTACATAAACTGATTTTATCTTTTAAATCTCTGCTTGAAATGTTGTTTGGCCTCCTGTTTCCACTGCTGTCAATGAAGGCCAAGTATGGAATTAGTTCAACAAAGACTGAAAAAAGGGAAAGAATGGCATAGTCCCTCCTGCCTTATTATAGTCTTAATAGCAATAGTCAAGGAACTGGAACATTAATCCAACAATTAATACCACAACATTTTTCTCCCTCCCTCTCCCCTTAGCCCCATATGGTTTCTTTGCCACCGAACATACAGTGTCATGAATGTGTTCAGAATACTGAGACTTCTCATTCTTCAAATGTCAAAGTTACATACGAACCACCCTCTAACCTTGTCTGGGAAGACTGTCTTTCAATGCAACACTTCCTTCTGTCTTTGAAAATTCAATTTCAGTGACTTCTATTATTTTTAGGCGCATTGTCCTTTGTGTGTGTGTGTGTGTGTGTGTGTGGTTATGGGCTCCACACAAGGTTTTTCATGGGGGAAAAAAGCTTGTCTTGAGGGTTCTTAATCCCAAATGCTTCTTGACTAGGCTTTTACATTTTTTTTTTAATTGGTGGGAGGCTGCTTTGCAAAGCAAACTCTCGTCTCTCCCCCTCCGCCCCCATGTGACTTTACAATGCAGAGCAGAGTGTTCATGTTGCTTTGCTTTGCTTTGCTTTGCTTTGCTCCAAGACACAGAAGCCTCCTCTTGATCATTAGATGGCTTGAAGGAGGCCTCTGGAAGATGGAAAGCATGTCTGAAGCCAACTGCATTGCCATTGTGCCTCAGAGCTGCAAATCGTGCCACTTCCATGGGTGACAAGAAATTGTTGAGCAAAGTATGACTGTACCATTTGACCCTAATACTCATAATGTTGTCCTGCTCCTCATTCTCCAGGGCTATGCACAAATGCTCATTAGCAGCTAGTTGGTATTATTATATGGTTCATAAAGACCATTCTCTAGCAATGCTGCCAAAGTTCAAAAATAATGAGCTCAAAATACAGGTTTTTCCCAGTTTGTAATATCCAATTGCATTGTAGGACAAGCTTTCTGCTCTGAAACTCTTGTTCCATTTCCAATTAAAATGAATGGGTGAGTTTGTCTCTGTGTGTATTCATTTCTGGATTTTGGCCTTTATAGTCAATATTCACCAAAGAGGTGTAGAAGATATAAAGGGTCAGTAGCATCTCCACCAGCAAATTCTCAGCAGTTGATCTTAGCACTTCAGTTGAAATGTAAGGAAAGAGTCTGCCAAATGAATAATGCCCTGGCTTCCAGGAAGTCCGATCATGGCTGGAATATGGTAACAAATGTCGTTGAGATACAAAACTGTAGGGCTGCCCGTTTCTTCTTGTTGGCCTTCTTGGATTAAGCTTGTGAGGAATATCAAAAATCCCAAAAAACATACTCTTCTGCTACAAAGAAGAAATCTGTAGCATTTTTTCCTTTTTCATTAGAGTTTAAACAACACCAGGAGGTATATGCAGCCCTTGATTGGCTTAAAGGTAAAGGTAAAGTTTCCCCTCGCACATATGTGTTAGTCGTTCCCGACTCTAGGGGACAATGCTCATCTCCGTTTCAAAGCCGAAGAGCCAGCGCTTTCTGAAGACGTCTCCGTGGTCATGTGGCCAGCATGACTAAACGCCAAAGGCACAGGGAACGTTGTTACCTTCCCACCAAAGGTGGTCCCTATTTTTCTACTTGCATTTTTTACGTATTTTCAAACTGCTAGGTTGGCAGAAGCTGGGACAAGTAACGGGAGCTCACCCCGTTACGCGGCACTAGGGATTTGAACCGCTGAACTGCTGACCTTTCGATCAACAAGCTCAGCATCTTAGCCACTGAGCCACTGCATCCCTATTTGATAGGTTTACTAAGCACATTTATTTTAGACTCACCCACCTCCACCCAAAAAATAAGGAGTGATTGAAAAAAATAAGGAGTGATTCCTCTCTGTGTCATGGCTGGCTTGCGATGCCAATCCCCACATGCAACCAGATGTCAGCAACGAGAGGGAAGGTATTGGAATGATCCATCATCCCAAGGTCATTGGCTAGGTAAGTCCAAGATGGATTGACCATTCCCAAAATAATGTGAATGTGACTGGTTGGCTAAACAAATGGACAATGGGAGGACCGGGGGAGGGGAGGGAAAGGCTTCCTATGCTTTCTGTGTGCAAAATTGTTAGAATTAACTTTTCCACATCTGTACTAGGGGTGAAATCCAGCAGGTTCTGACAGGTTCTGGAGAACTGGTAGCAGAAATTTTGAGCAGTTCAGAGAACCGGCAAATACCACCTCTGGCTGGACCCAGAGTGGGGTGGGAATGGAAATTTTGCAATATCCTTCCCCCAGGAGTGGGGAGGGAATGGGGATTTTGCAGTATCCTTCCCCTGTCACGCCCACAGAACTGGTAGTAAAAAAAACAATTGGATTTCACCACTGATCTATACCCACATGGAATTTTTTAGTAAAGTTATACTCTTGGTAAGAAGATGTCCCAGGAGTCTCCATTGCTGTCTCAACCAGTGAGATGGTTGACACTGTGAAGATACGCAATCTCAGTTCCAGGAGGCCAATTTAAAAATAAATGCATCCCTTGGCCATCCAAAAATTGCATGTCTCTGCTCCAAAGGGACACTTTATAACCGTGGGTGGACTCCATTCTGTTGAAAAGGCTCAAAAAAAAAAAAAAAAAGCCCATATCCCTCAAAGCATGGGACCCCAAGGGAGTAGTATTAGAAACTTTAGCCAAAGGGTAGATCAGTTTGGTATACGGTAACTGCAGCAAGATTATTGTCTGTACAACAGTGGAAAAGCCATGGAATCCCCATGCAGATTGTGAAAATCAGAAATAGCAAAAATGGCCTGTTAGGTCAAAAAACAAACCCAAACCAAAATCTTTTCTGAAAGAGTTGCAATCTTACACAGACTTCTTTGCTGAAAGCAGAAAGAAATGAAATGATTTATCAATTTGAAAATTGGATTAATTGAGGGGCTGAAGGGACTTGTATGGCATCTAAAAGGAAGAAGGGACAAAAAGATTGCAACTATTGGTTGAAAAGTTGGCTGAAAGCCATTCATATATTTCTTAACTTTTGCATCTTTCATTTCTTGCACTAAATTGTTTTTTTCTTTCGATTTTTCTTACAATCTCTGAAAATTGTTTTCATATGTGTGTGTGTGTGTGTGTGTGTGTGTGTATCAAAGCACACCTCTACTCAATCAAAGCAAACCTCCACCCAATCAGAACACAGCCATGCTCCCACCCAATCAGCTCCCACCCCTACAGGCAGTTAAAAGGAAGAAACAGCTGCGATCACACATTGCTTCTGGAAGCACGAAGCTGAGAACACCAGCCTGAAGTTGACGAATGAGACTTCGTTGAAACGTTGCTAAGACACTTCCAATTTTACGCGGGAGAAAACCCGAATGACCAAAGACCTACATACAAACACCCACGAAAACCTCAGAAAACACACACACACACAAACAAACACACACATATATAAAAGAAATCAGGGGATTTTTGGCTGAATATAGCAGAATGCCCTTTTGAGGGGTTTGCAGGAAAGAGCAACAGAATGTAGTGGCAATGTGGAAGACCACTGTTATCTTAAGGAGCTTAATGTCACGTTTGATTTCTCTTTCATATTAAAAAAAAGTGTGGAGTCCTGTTTACTGAACAAAGGAGAAGTGGGAAATCTTCAAAGCTTTTCTTATTGTGAAAGTCTCAGACTTTCAGTTTCTATCCCAGCTGATCAGAATAGAGCTGAAAGGAACCTTGGAGGTCTTCTTGTCCAGCCTCCTCTATACCAGTGATGACTAACCTTTTTTTCGTCGCGTGCCAAAAGTGTGTGTGTACATGCAAAGTGCGGGTGTGTGCCTGCACCCATAATGCAATGTATGCATGACCCCCCCCCCGGCCTGGTGCCCCCCGCGTATATACACGTGACCCCCCTCACACACACACGGTCCTCCTGCGCATGTGTGCATGACCCCCTGCCTGTTTTGGGCCTAGTAGGCCTCCCTGCAGCCTACTACGGTGTGCCCCCCATGGTCCATTTTTGGTCCCAGGAGGCGGCAGGGAGGCCTGCTAGGCCCAAAATGGGCTGCGAGGGTGTGTGTAACCCCCCGTATGACTCCCCCCCACGCATGCATGCATGACCTCCCCCCACCTCCCAGGCATGCATGTGCATCTCCTGCACGCGCTCCGCCCCCACGCATGCCCGGCAGAGACCTGAAAATCAGCTGGCTGGCAGGAGGCATGTGCACATGCAGGGTGGAGCTGAGCTGGGCAATGACTTGCATGCCCACAGAGAGGGCTCTGCATGCTACCTGTGGCACGTGTGCCATAGGTTCACCAACATGGTCCTATACTATTTCAGAGAAGTGTCTGTCCAGTCTCTTCTTAAAGAACTCCAGTGATAAAGCATCCTCGATTTCTGAAGGCAAGCTGTTCCACTGGTTAATTGTCCTCACTGTTAGGAAGTTTCTCCTTAATTCCAGGTTGCTTCTCTCCTTGATTAATTTCCATCCATTGTTTCTTGTCCTGTCCTCTGGGGCTTTGGAAAATAAATTGACTCCTTTCTCTTTGTGGCAGCCTCTCAAATACTGGAATACTGCTACCTAGTCTCCCCTACTCCTTCTTTTCTCTAGATGTTGTTGTTGTTAGGTGTGAAGTCGTGTCCAGCCCATCGTGACCCAATGGACAACATTCCTCCAGGCCTTCCTGTCTTCTACCATCCCCCAGAGACCATTTAAGCTCACGCCTACTGTTTCAGTGACTCCACCCAGCCACTTCGTTCTCTGTCATCCCCTTCTTCTTTTGCTCTCAATCTTTCCCAGCATTAGACTCTTCTCCAGTGAGTCCTTCCTTCTCATTAGGTGGCCAAAGTATTTGAGTTTCCTCTTCAGGATCTGACCTTCTAAAGAGCAGTCAGGGTTGATTTTTTCTAGGACTGACCGGTTTAATCGCCTTGCAGTCCAAGGGACCCGCAAAAGTCTTCTCCAGCACCATAGTTCAAAGGCCTCAATTCTTTGGCGCTCAGCCTTTCTTATGGTCCAATTTATGGTCTTTTGGTTCTCTAGACTAGCCAAACTCAAATCCTGCAACCACATGAAATCATGGTGCTAGGTTTGATAAAACCTTGCAGTTGTTCTTGTTTCTTGGGAGCTTCTGCATGGAACATTTGGTACTGTGGAAATTGCCCACCCTTGGGGTATTTTCTGCTGTTGTTATTGAGGAGTTCCTGATAGCTTATAAGAGATTTGGGTATCAGCTTGCTGGGTATATACCTTTGTATGTTCTGCTTTTACATCTGTTTGCTTGAGCTAATAATAAAGCTTAAATCCATTGATTCACTGAAGTGTTCATTGTCCATCAATCCAAAAGAACCAATTGCCTGGGCACTATGATCACTGCCCTGACACTTGGCAACACAGAGAGATGTAGCAAGATGTGTTTTCCAAACACATGCAAAGAAAGGAGACGTGGCAAAAGGAATGCTGAATGAAAGAGGGACATAGAAGAGCTCAAATAGCAGAGAGCTAAGGAAAGCTTGAGGGGACGCAGTGGCTCAGTGGCTAAGATGCTGAGCTTGTCGATCAAAAGGTCGGCAGTTCAGTGGTTCGAATCCCTAGTAACGCATAATGGGGTGAGCTCCCACTAGTTGTCCCAGCTTCTGCCAACCTAGCAGTTCAAAAGCACGTAAAAAATGCAAGTAGAAAAATGGGGACCACCTTTGGTGGGAAGGTTACAGCGTTCTGTACACTTTTGGAATTTAGTCATGCCAGTCACATGACCACAGAGATGTCTTCAGACAGTGTTGGCTCTTCGGCTTTGAAATGGAGATGAGCACCACCCCTTAGAGTCAGGAACAACTAGCACATATGTGCGAAGGGAACGTTTACCTTTAAGGAAAGCTTCAGTATTCAAGGGGAAAGGATGGGAGCCTTGCTTCTGGAAAGCTAACAAGAGATAGGAAGCTTGAGTGAGAAAGACAGGCATCCCCACTTTTTTCTTTTATTACCTGCCATTAAAGGTTGTCAGAAGGAAAGGGAAAAGTGCACTATGCCAGTAAATCAAAAGCAAGAATAAAAGCCAGCATTTGAACAGGAGAGGGGGGGTGTTAAAAGGCTTATCCAATTAAGATTGTAGAAAAGGAATGCTCAAATGGCCACTGAAATTAGGTATATCCCCCCTCCCGCCATTCCGTTTGGCTGTGGATTTCTTTGTTTCACTGAGCCCTGCTTGCCAAGAAAAACCATATGTTCTGAATTCTTTTAACCTGAGCATACCTTCTGTCTCTGCTTGAAATTATTCTGTATTCTTGCATTAATTATATTAGAAAGTATGCAAAGCAGAGTCCTGGTCTCTTGGTGAGGCCTACACTGCATCTGGTTAGATAAATTTGAGGATGATCTGCATGAAAATGTTTTCTTGCTACTCTAGAATGGCTGGAAATATTAATGGAGGGAACGGAACGAATTACCTCTATATTGAAATTTAACAGTGTTAATCATTGTCATTGCAGAAATCACAGGAATAGGGGAAAAAAGAGAAACAAATCTAAATAGCATTATAATAGTAGCTTTATATCCTCAGTTTTAATATTATCTGTTCAAATATTCATAAGTATATACCAAGTGCAGTTGTCAGAGTTCCGAGTAACACACCCACTAAAAGCAGACTCCAAGGCAGGTAGATTCCTCAAAGAACATGTTTATTGGATACATCATTTTGGCACAGCTGGTGAAAACCAACTCTAAAAGTTCCCACAGTTTTCACCTAATTAAAAGAGGAAAAATCCCCCCTCCCAGATGTCACCAGTCACATTGTCCAATGAATATGGCTGACACACTGCTTGGTCACTCCTCTCCTCCTTCACCAGCCATCGATTATGATGACCTTGGTTCCCACAGGAAAAGTTTTTGTTTTGACTGTTAGCTGGGCTATCTACTTCCCCCTTCCCTTCTCCCTCTCACACTTCATGGCAACTATGAGGCAGCACAAGATGGCTTCAGCCAGGTTCACTTCAGAGTTGAATGCAAGGGGATGTTGCTGAGATTAAAGGTGCACTTCCTGGAAAGAAACACAGCTAATTTAATGTGTCATAGAGAATGTTGTGTTCACATTTCTAAAAAATTTAAAGTGCTTGGGGCAATCAAATCTGAAGCTCTTCCATAATATTTGATATGAAACTTCTTCTGTTTTAAGTAGGGCTCCTAACAGGGTCAAATATGTAGGGTAAAAGAAACCAAGGGATATGATAGCAGTCTTCCAGTACTTGAGGGATTGTCACAGAGAAGAAGCTGTAGACTTATTCTCCAAAGCACCTGAGGGCAGGACAAGGAGTACCAGGTAGAAGATTATTAGAGTTCCAACCTAGAATCAAGGAAAAGCGCTCCATGGCATCGGACCTGGGTATTTGCGGGGCTGCCTTCTACCGCCAATAGCCTCCCACCAGCCAGTACGTTCCCACAGAGAGGGACTCCTCAGGGTGCCATTGGCCAGGCAATGTCGGCTGGTGACCCCCAGGGGGAGGGCCTTCTCTGTGGCAGCACCTGCCCTCTGGAACAACCTGCCCCCGGAGGTACGCAGGATATCAGATCTCCGGGTTTTTTGCCATGCCCTAAAAACTTTTCTCTTTCAACAAGCAGGGCTGGCATAACCCCCCCCCCCTCTTTCTTAAGATTTTTTAAGATTTTAGATTTTTAAATTGTCCAATTGGGTTTTAGTTATGGGGTTTTTAACTTTCGGCCAAAATTTATAATTCTTTTAAATTTTAAATTTCGTATTGACTGTTTTTTATTTCTGTCTGTGCACCGCCCTGAGTCCAGCAGGAGAAGGGTGGTATATAAATTAAATAAAATAAATGAATGAATAAAAACTTACTGATGGTGTGAACAATTAATCAGTGGAATGGAAGTTGTGAGTGTTTCATCACGGGAAATTTTCAAGAAGAGACTGTACAGCCATTTTTCCAGAATGATATGGGTCTAGGACCACTTGGTGTGGCCCTTTTCCATGGCCATCTCATCATGGCCAAATTGCCATGGCCAACTCACTACAGCCAACCTGCTGTGGAACAACTCATGACAGCCGACTTGCCTCAGGACAAGAGTTATGCTAATACTGAAGAAATGGTGAAAATAGAATCACCAAAGAAAGAATGCCAAAGGAGGGACAGAATGTAATGGGAATGACACAACTTAAAATATTTTTTAGTTATTTTAAATACTTAAATCAAATTGTTAAATTGTCCTGCAATGAGTTGTCCCTCATGAGTTGGCCATGGGGAGTTGTCCGTGAGGAGCTGGCTGCAACAAGTTTTCCCATTCCGAATGGCATAGCTTCTCCTACTTGAGCAGGGAATTGGACTAGAAGACCATCAAAGTCCCTTCCAACCCTATTATTCTATGTTCTATGCAATTGAAGCCCTTTTTACATGTGCATGATGCATGAGATGCACAGTGAGGTTTTGTTCACGTGTTCACACCAGTTTGACTGTTTTGACCTCTTACAGTCACTCTGGCTCTGAAAAACCACGAATGTAACTGTTGTGGCTTGCCAGTGGCCTGCGCGGATCGTGGCTGATCCCGACAACGAGGAGGCTGGTGTGGTGTCACACCAGCGGAGCCGGTGCTCGCATCGGACAGCGAGAAGGCTGAAGAGGAGGTGTTGCCAGAGGCAGAGACTCAGCCAGGGCCTTCAGAACGTCCAGAGGCTCCTTCAAGTGGAGACAGCGAAGTGGAGGAGCCTCTTCTCAATGCTTGAGCACGCAGGGCTGCCAAAAGGCAGGAGTGGCTACTCAGGAGGAGGAGGTCTCCTCGAGAGTAAGGCTTGAGGATAATTGGCCACTCCCTTAGCCTATTTAAGTTACATGCCGTTAGTAAGTTTCTTGCTGGAAACAACTTGTAATTATCATCAGAGCATTTTTGGGAAACTCTTATCGTATCTTGTTTTCTGGGCTGGTTGCCAACCTTTGCCAGACTTTGGTTTATTCTTGCTACTTAATAAATTTGATAAGGACCATTGGTGTGTGTCAATATCCTTGGGAATCCGGAGCTGGGGCAGAACAGTAACCCTAGAGACTTGGGAAAGGTAACATCATTTTCTAACCTTTTTAATGTTGCAGAAGGAAAAAAAAATATTTAAAGACATGACTGAAAGCTTAAATTGATTGTCTTTAATTTTAATTGCATGGAAATGAAATCAAATCCAGAATAGTCTTCATCATTATTGGAGTGTGATGTCTGCATGCTACACATAATCCAGATACAATCCTCACTCTGGAACATGTATATTTTGAACACTGAGATCCTGAAAAAGTACAAGGCAGTAATAGATTTATTAAACGGGCCTCGATCGAGTCGTGCCTTTGCGGCCTCTGACCCGGTACGGATCTCGAGCAGCTCCCTGGTTTACCGAGGAGCTGAGAGAGATGAAGCGCCGGAAAAGACGCCTAGAGAGTGGTTGGACGGCCAGTCTCGCTGAATCTGATCGAACACTGGTAAGGTCGCATATTAAGACCTACCTAGTGGCGATAAAGGCGGCAAAGTTGAACTACTTTTCCGCATTTATTGCGTCATCAGGGAATCGTCCGGCCGCCCTGTTCAGGGTGACCCGCTCTCTGCTTCACGCGGGAGTGCGGGAGGACCCCTTGGAAGGCAGGGCGGAGGATTTCGGACAATACCTGTATGACAAAATTGCTCAGATTCGGGGGGATTTGGACTCCGACTGGGTAGATCTGGGCGGGGTGACAAGGAATAGTCTTGAGAATGTTATCTGGGAAGAGTTTGACTTTGTGACTCCTGATGATGTGGACAGGATTTTGGGGAGACTTAGTGCGGCCACATGTTTACTGGACCCGTGTCCCTCCTGGTTGGTACTGGCCTCCCGGGAGGTTACACAAGGCTGGCTCCAGGGCATTATCAACGCTTCCTTGAGTGAGGGTCACTTCCCTGCCGCCTTGAAAGAGGCGGTGGTGAGGCCCCTCCTCAAGAAGCCTTCCCTGGACCCAGCAGTATTAGCTAACTATCGTCCTGTCTCCAACCTTCGCTTTATTGCGAAGGTTGTTGAGAGTGTGGTTGCGCAACAGTTTCCACAATTCCTGGAGGAAACATCTTATCTGGATCCGTTCCAGTCGGGTTTCAGGTCTGGGCACAGCACGGAGACGGCATTGGTCGCGTTGGTCGATGATCTCTGGAGGGCTCGGGCCAGGGGATGTTCCTCTGTCCTAGCCCTATTAGATCTCTCAGCGGCTTTTGATACCATCGACCATGGTATCATGCTGCACCGGCTGGAAGAGTTGGGGGTGGGGGGCACTGTATTACAGTGGTTCTCCTCCTTTCTCTCCGACCGGTCGCAGTTTGTGTTGACAGGGGGGCAGAGGTCGACCTCGAGGCCTCTCGTTTGTGGAGTGCCGCAGGGGTCGGTCCTCTCGCCCCTTCTGTTCAACATTTATGTGAAGCCGCTGGGTGAGATCATCCGTGGCTTTGGGGTGAGATACCATCAGTACGCTGATGACACCCAGCTGTACATCTCCACCCCAGGCCACCCCAATGATGCCCTCGAAGTGATGTCCCAGTGCCTGGAAGCCGTGCGGATCTGGATGGGGAGAAACAAACTCAAGCTCAACCCGTCCAAGACGGAGTGGCTGTGGTTCCCGGCATCCCGATATAGTCAGTTGACTCCATCACTGACTATCGGGGGCGAGTCTTTAGCCCCCGCAGAAAGGGCTCGCAATCTGGGAGTCCTCCTGGATAGGCAGCTGTCCTTGGAGGAACATCTGACAGCTGTAGCCAGGGGGACCTTTTGTCAGGTTCGCCTGATTCGCCAGTTGCGGCCCTTTCTTGATCGGGATTCCCTGTGCACAGTCACTCACGCCCTTGTCACTTCCCGCCTAGACTACTGTAATGCTCTCTACATGGGGCTCCCCTTGAAGAGCACCCGGAGGCTCCAACTGGTCCAAAATGCGGCCGCACGGGTAGTGACGGGAGCAGCGTGGCGCTCCCACATAACACCGCTCCTGCGCGAGCTGCACTGGCTTCCGGTGGTCTTCCGGGTGCGCTTCAAGGTGTTGGTGATCACCTTTAAAGCGCTCCATGGCATAGGGCCTAGTTATCTCCGAGACCGCCTGCTGTCACCGATGACCTCCCATCGACCCGTGCGCTCCCACAGAGAGGGCCTCCTCAGGGTGCCATCAGCCAAACAATGTAGGCTGGTGACTCCCAGGGGGAGAGCCTTCTCTGTGGGGGCACCCACCCTCTGGAACCAGTTGCTCCCGGAGATTAGGAGAATTCATGACCTCAGTGCCTTCCGCCGTGCCCTAAAAACACATTTTTTCCAACAAGCCGGGCTGGCTTAAGAAGAAATTTTAAATATTTTTAATATTTTAATTGGTCTGTGAGTTTTAAATTTTGTAGCCAAATTATATATATATTTTAAATGTCTTAATATTTATATTTTATGTTTTTTATGTCTGGCTGTACACCGCCCTGAGTCCTCAGGGAGAAGGGCGGTATATAAATTGGAAATAAAATAAAATAAAATAAATAAAATATTGTGCATCTGCTGTAAATAACATGTTAAAAAAATACACGCAATCTTCCCATCAAATGCTGATAATACTAATGTACATTTTGTTGATTGTTTACAATGATATAGTTCTGCTTTTTATAAGAGATAGAAAACATGAGAGAAGTGGAGAAGGTATTTTTTTTTCATCATCCCTAAAAGTTGGTCAAGGTGAGGGAACTGCAGAGCACAATTAATCCCCTCCTGCCCAGAAAAACACACACACATGAACAAATAGCAAAAATGCACAAGTAGTATTCTCAGTTAATAATAATAATAACTTTATTGTCATTGTATGTGTATGCACAATATACCCATACAACGAAATTCACTTAACACCCAAAGACCAGGCCCAGCACACATAACAATCCCCAAACACCCCCCCCACCTACCACAAATTCCCCACCCCTAAACCACCCAAACATCCACACAACAGACCAAGTAATGCTTTCCAACAGCTCACTGATGGTGGCCCTTTAGTTCATTGTTGAGTGCAATTATAGCTCTGGGATAAAAAACTATTCAGAAAACGAGTTTTAATTGTTCTGAATTAACAGTTCTGAACGGACACATAAAGCAACATACAGGGTTTTTTTTTTTAAAACTAAATTGAGAAACTTCCAAGCTTACCAACTGTGGTTGTGTTTAAAGCCCTATCACTTTTAATCACAGTCTGACACAGAAATGTAGCAGGTGAAATTTTTCCAGACATGAAGATTAGTGATGGAAAAAGCTTTGCCAGCTTAATTTCTCTCTGTCAGCCTGGTGATAAAGATAGATGTGCAAAACCAGTCATATTGGAGTGCCTGGTGCTAAGAGACAGTCTCAATTCAGCATCTCTCTCCTCTGCAGCAAACTAGCTCAAGTAACTATCAGGTGCTGTGATAGAAAGTGATACCTTCAATCCAGTAATTTTATCTCCTGCCCCACAGGATGCTGCTTCTCAGCCAGCCAGCCCATTAGGCCAAGGCCCACGTTTGAAGACTTTGAGCAATCAATTTGAAGTAGTGCTGGAGACACTTACAAAGGATTTCTTCTATCTTCCTTCTTGTTTCCATCAGGGATCCTGTCCACAGCATGGTTAAAATATAAAGAGAGAGGGAAGACAATTACAGGTGTCCATGTAATTAAAGTTCTGCCCCTTTAGCAATTCATGTGGAAAGCAATGGGGCTTCAATTGCACAGTGGTAGCAGCCATCTTGCCTTATTTAATATCCCCTGCTCCGGGAGGTCTCTGATCTTAATTTAGTCTGGTGGAAAAGAAGTACCCTATTTTTCAGAGTATAAGATGCTCCGGAGCATAAGACACACCTTATTTTTTGGGGAGGAAAATAAGAAAAAAAAATTCTACCTCTGCCTACCAGCATCCATCAGTATTCATCTGGCTAGCGTCCTATCAGTGTGTGAGAGAGTTGAGGGCTGTTTGGAAACTGAAGCAGTATTTGCTGTGTGAGCAACAAGGAGACAGCAAGGAGCCTGGGCGTGGCTTAGCTCAATTGTTCTGTACTAAAGCTGCTCTGAAACTAAAACTGAAATTGAAACTTCTCTCCTCTGCTTGTGTTTTACTTGTATTTATTGCCACGTTGGAAAACCTGCTTTCGGTATTGTATATTTACTTCATGTGTTATATATAAAGAGAACTTATTGAATCCTGCTTAATCAGTCACTTGTGTCTGCTTTCTGGATGTGATTGCTGCTGCAAACTCTGACACATCCTTGCAGCAAATAGTAAACAGTCAGGTCAGCTTCAGCACATTATTGCAGCCTGATTCAGCACGAGCAGCTGATTGGTGGGTGGATTGGCCTCCCGGATTACCTCCAATCAGCTGTTCCAGGCTGCAAGGATTGCCACAGACCATTGCCACCTCCGTGCCTCACGTTTTTGGCCTTGTGGGCGGAGCTACATTCAGTGTATAAGATGCACCCAAATTTTCACCCTCTTTGGGGGGGTAGGGGGAGTGTGTCTTATACTCTGAAAAATATAGTAGTTCCTTCCCCAAGGAGAAAAGATGGACAATTGGTGGCATTGTCTACATTCTTGATATGTTTCTTAAGCAACAACTGAGGGGTGTGTTGGTGTGCCTTGAAATATCCAGGTAGCCCTCGATGTTTATCCACAATTGAGCCCAAAATTTATGTTGCTAAGTGAGACATTTGTTCAGTGAGTTTTGCCCCATTTCACCATTTTTCTTGGCAAAATTGTTAAGGGAATCGCTGCAGATGTGAAGTTAGTGACACGTTGGTTAAGTGAATCTGGCTTCCATATTGTCTTTGCTTGTGAGAAGGTTGCAAAATCTTCTCAAAATCTTCTCAAATGTTAAACTATTAGTCGGAATCACCCCGCATCATTATGACATCTCTAGCTGAAAGTCTATGGAGATTCTCAGTCATCCAGGTCATGGTTGTCCCAAAAGTGCTTTTTTTATTTTTTCTTCTTGGATGAGAAGTGAAACATCTTCAAAGAAAAACCAAAGTCCAGTTACCTCCTGAAAAAGCACCATTGGGACAACCATGACCTGGATGACTGAGAATCTCCATAGGCTTTTAGCTATACACTTTGGGATGGACACCCTTCTAATGGTGTGGGAGTATGAAGAGATTCCGAGGAAAAAAATTGCAGACTACAGGAACCTCTTGCACTTCAGTTTGAGATGCAGATAACACATACTCATCCCTAACAGCCTGCACCTGTCTTCAACACTGAAGGGACAAAGGAGAGAAAGTATCCTGCAGCCAAGAAGGCTCCACACCCATTTGTACTACTCAGGTGACCCTGAGGACACAGACAAACCCCCAAGTGACTCCCTAAAACAGGGGTGTCAAACTGTTGGCCTGTGGGCTGGATGCTTCATGCACAGGCCACACCCACCTAAGCTCCGCAAATGGGAAAAATGTCAGCAAACATCATGTGATGGCAACGTGATGCCGTAACTTTGACATCCATGCCCTAAAAGAATGCAAATGATCAGCTTCTGCAAGAAATAAATCCTTCCATTCCCCACCATCCAGCCAGAGCTGAAGAAGCTTTTTGGATGAGAAGCAAAAGGTCTTCAAAGAAAAAACAAGAAAGTCCAGTTGCCTCGTGAAAAAAAGCACATTTGGGATCTCTAGCTGAAGTTCCAAGCAGATCAAGACACATTTTAATTGCATATTCTGGCTGCAAAAAAATGTTAGTGATAGTGTTGATTTTATAATCAGATTATACAGTATAAGATATTTTGAGGGAAAATATTACAAGAACTAATTGGGTTGGTTAAGATCATGTTCAGAAGCATTTTTTCCCCCTCTTGGGGGTTCCTTTAGCAGTATTGAAAACATGCCAAAAGTATTTTTTTTAAGCTAAATGTAAGATTTTTAAAATATTTGAAAGAAGAGCTAAGTTAGAAGTGGTATGCTATAAGAAAAAAACTTCATTGAAGCTAATAAAATACAAGAGATATGGGAGTATGTAATTGAGCTTTGATAAAAGTTTAATCAATTTATAGTTTCTAATTCATTATGCAAACACAGACTGGAATCTCAAGGCTTCAACTTCATGTTTCTTAGAACTACGTAGCAAAACCAGAAATACATATCTGTATAAAAGTGTGCATACTAGTGATTATATACACAGAAGTGCAGGCATTCTTGAAAAAAGCTCTAAAAGGAAAGTTTTATTTAAGGAAGCTTGCAAATAAAAATGTCTACATTACCGAAAACGCAGGTAAAATGCATTTTTAAAACAGATTTTTTAAATAAAATTGGAGATGAAGAGAAAAGGTGCAGAATAAATTAGAAATGGAGGAAAATTTCAAATTTATAATAGCCAAGTTTTGAAGATTCATCCATCCTTTAAACAATATATGTAGGCTGAACTAATTTTGATTGGTGTCTAATAAAAGTATACTATTCCAGACTGTTTCAGATATTATTTTGACTTACACTCTATCACCAAGAATAACTGAGAAAGCAATATTAGATTCTTTAAAAATATTGGGAGAATAATATTATATGTTCCATTCTAATCTAATAAAACTGTTCACATACTAGGGAAGTTGACTTATCAAACATTTATTGATCTCAGAATATTGTGTGCGAGCATATTAAACCTGTCAGACCTAAATTCCTGATGGATTCTAATGCTTCAACAGTCTTTTCCTCATATTTTGCTCCATTATATGTATTTATACTTTTTTTTTAAATGGGCCTTATTTTTTAGCACTCACAGAACACACAACATTGTGTGACTGTGGGTCAGCTTTCAACTCTTCTTGAGAGAATATAGAATGGAAATTATGGTAGTGTGGTTGTGTCCAGGGATGAAATGTAAAATTTGTTATTACCGGTTCTGTGGGCGTAGCTTGGTGGTGGTGGGTAATGTGACTGGGTGGGAGTGGCCAACTTTTAAAAAAAAAAAAACTTTTCAAAGCATTTTTTCTAATGCTTTGAAAAGCCTCTGCCAATCAGGCAACTCAGCTGGGATCATCAGAGCGGCTTTTTAAAAAATACCTCTCTGCCAATCAGGCAACTCAGCTGGGATTGTCAGAGACTTTTCAAAGCATTTTTTTTAACCACCTCTTCGCCAAGAGGTTGCAGAAAAAAATGCTTTGAAAAGCCTCTGAGGATCCCAGCTGAGCCGCGTGATCATCAGAGGCTTTTTTTTTAACTTTTAAAAGCATTTTTTCGTCGGAAGAGGTTGTAGAAAAAATGCTTTTAAAAGTTAAAAAAAAAAGCCTGATGATTGTGCGGCTCAGCTGGGCATGGGGGGGAGATGCAGGGATTTTTGCTACCGGTTCTCCGAACTACCTGCCACCATCGCTACTGGATCAGGCGATCCGGTCCAAACCAGGAGCATTTCACCCCTGGTTGTGTCTCAAGAGCAGCATCTCCACCAAATCTGAGTGCAGACAATATAAAAGGTAAAGGTTCCCCTTGCACATACAATATGTGTTAGTTGTTCCCAACTCTAGGGGGTAGTGCTCATCTCCATTTCAAAGCCGAAGAGTCAGCGCTGTCCGAAGACATCTCCGTGGTCATGTGACCGGCATGACTAAACGCCAAAGCCACATGGAATGCTGTTTCCTTCCCACCAAAGATGGTTCCTATTTTTCTACTTGCATTTTTTATATGCTTTCGAACTGCTAGGTTTGCAGAAGCTGGGACAAGTAAGGGGAGCTCCCCCCGTTACACAGCATTAGGGATTTGAACACTGAACAATCAAATCTGTTAGTACAGTTTATCCTGGAGCTTTCTTACTATGAAACTTGATGCAAATAACATTTAACGACTTTTTAAATATTATGCATGTACACTTATTTATATTAACAGGAATTTTGATTGTACTAAAGAACTTATACATGGAATATTGTACATATATAAGGAAGTGAGAGAGAATGACTCTTTTTCCATCAGTGTGCAGACACTGAGGATATGATCAGCTGGTTCAGTCTCCTTTCCTCCTTCCTTTTCAATTCATTCATGCTTATTCAATTGGCTCTGCAACCCAACAAGACAGACACAGACTTCAACAGATAGTTAGAACTGCAGAAAAAACAATTGCTAGAAACCTGCCTTCCATTGAGGACCTGTATACTATACGAGTCAAAAAGAGGTCTGTGAAAATATCTACAGACCCCTCACATCCTGGACATAAATTGTTTCAACTTCTACCCCCAAAACAATGCTATAGGGCTCTGCACACCAAAATAACTAGACACAAGAACGGTTTTTTCCGAACGCCATCACTCTGCTTAACAACTAATTCCCACAATAGTATCAAATTAACTACTAAGACTGTATTACTATTATTATTCTTCTCTTCCTTACTAGTATCTATCTCTTCCCAGTTATGGCTATATCCATGTTGCTTGTATCTTTACAACTTATATTGTTTTTATTGTTTCCTAGTATGATTTGATTGCTTATTAGTATCCTATGATTATCACTAAGTGTTGAATCTTATGATTCTTGACGAATATATTTTATTTTTTTCTTATGTACACTGAGAGCATATGCACCAAAGACAAATTCCTTGTGTGTCCAATCACACTTGGCCAATAAAATAATTCTATTCTATTCTATTAAATGGTGCCAACCTTGAAAAGGAAATCAACATTTGTCTCTCAAATCAGATGGCATTGCCAAAGTATTAGCTGGAAATAATTATGCATGGCAGAAATGACTGTGACTGTATTATAATGCCAAGTTGCTTGTCTGAATAAATTAAAACCATTTCACTCATCCATCTTCATTCTGTATTAGGCATCTAATGTTCTGATTTATGAGGTTAAAAAAACAAAAAAAGAATGCAATGGCACAGAGTTGTAAGTTTTACCATGTTAACGCAGTGCATATCTAACCATATGTAATTTTCTTCTGCAATATGCCTGTCCTATCATTGAGGAAAATAATAACTCACTTATTAATGTTCTTTTCCTCCAGTTTTGCATTATATGTTGACATTTTTAATGCTGTAGTACTAACACACTTGAAATACACTTGAAAGAAAGTTTATTAAAGTGTCATCGTGTCTTCAATGCCACAAGCAAACTGTACAGTTGAGGAAGGACAGAAAATATATTGTATATTATTTTCTAAGCTAAATGGATAAAAAAGAGATTAAGTTAGTGTTATACTAGCCTTCAAAAATCTGTTTGTGGGGAAACAAATAGTCTCATCTGAACTTTCTAAAAAAAGCTTGGCTGGCATATTTTTATTGTATTAGGTCTTAATATACAGTAGTGGCCAAAATTATGGAAACCTTTTAGGAAAAGTGTATTTTTGAGATCTGATGGCTAATAACATTTTTTTTTTTTTGAGTTTCAAGATAATCATATTCCACTGCTGGAATGGCCTGGGAATAGCCCAGATCTTAACCCAATTGAAAATCTATGGAGCCGACTAAAGAAACTTGTTAGTCAGAAGCAACCCAGCAATAAAACCCAGTTAACAGAAGCCATCATTCAACCTTGGTTTCACATTATAACAGCTGCAGAACTAAAAGACTTGGTTCACTCCATAGGAAGATGTTGTAAGGCTGTAATTCATGCTAATGGTTACCCAACTAAGTATTAACTGATATGGTAATAATTTTTGTACATCTCGTTTTTTCTATGGTGATAATTTTTGTATATCTCGTTTTTTCTACGTGTTTCACTTTTCTTCTTTATACTGTAGCTGCTATTCCAATAGCAAATCCTCCATAAAAGTTATTGCATTACATTCTTGACTAAATTATCTTTCCATTAATATATATTTTTATGGTACTACTCCCCCCACAAAAAAGTGGTGTTATTAAGCTAATTTTAGAAAATACACTTTTCCCAAAAGGTTACCAAAATTTTGACCACTACTGTAGCTAAGATACAATCAGGTAATTTTCCTGAAAAAATGGTCTCTTTAGCATACATGATACACCTCATATTGCTTGCCATATTACTGATCGTGACAAATATTTATCTAATCAGTTGCTAATGAAAATGAATCTTCAGTATTTATTTTATGCAGTTTTTAAACAGAATTAGTATTTTCCAATAGATTTGTTTATATTATATTATATTATATTATATTATATTATATTATATTATATTATATTATATTGTATTGTATTGTATTATATTATATTTATTACATTACATTACATTACATTACATTACATTACATTACATTACATTATATTATATTATATTATATTATATTATATTATATTACGGTGTCATAGTAGGTGGCAGCACCTGGCTAACCTTGGTTAATCTAGGAATGATAAGCATGTTGGGACTATTTAATTAATATTTGAATAGGGAATCAGACTGGGAAGTAAAAACAAACAAACAAACAAATAAAATTCCCAAAGAAGAAATCATTTCCATATTTTCTTTTTTTAAAAACAAAACAAAATATGGATATGTCCTTAGAGTCATCGTGAAGCAAGCTTTGAATTTACTACAAAGTTTAATTATTACATAGTTTTGGATTCCAATGCAATGATAGTTACCTCATAAAGCATCCTGAAAAATAAGAGAGAGGATTGAATGGATGTGGTGAGTGGTTGAATCTGAGATCCTGATATTTCCTAGACCAGGGGTGTCAAACTGGATTTCATCGAGGGCTGCATCAGGGTTGTGTTTGACTTTGGGGGGGAGGTCTGAGGTGGGTGTGGCCAGGGTGGGCATGGCCAGCTCAATGTCACTTGTGTTGGGGGCAACTGTGGTGGCCCGAGCATTCTTCCAGCGAAAATGGGCTCCCGAGCTCCGTTTCAGCTGAGACGGCCTCCTGCAGCTCTCTGCCAATGAAAACGGAGTTTGGGAATGCTGTCTGCGGCCCTCGCTAGCTCTGTTTTTGGCTGTGATGGCCTCCTGCAACCCTCTGCCAGCAAAAACAGAACTTTGGAGTGCTGCCCATGGCCCTCGCAAGCTCTGTTTTTGGCTGTGATGGCCTCCTGCAACTCTCTGCCAGTGAAAACGGAGCTCAAGGGGACCTCACACAGCCCTCCCGAGCTCTGGTTTTGCTGGCAGAGGCACTGTGAACTGGTCCTTCATTGTTTCCATGGTGGCCCCATCGGCCAAATCTAAGCACCCCACGGGCCAGATCCAGCCCCCAAGACTTGAGTTTGACACCCCTGTCCTAGACTCTTATATCTTGTTTCCTATTTTAAGGGAAGGTTAGTTATTATCCTTGATTGTCTTGTTTCAATAAGAAACTGTTTTTATAAGAGCACCAAGCAATATGAGCACACATCCTCAGATGTGTGCTCATATGTGAAACGTGAGCAGCCATTGGTATAAACCTTTTGAAAAATAAGAAAGTATTTTGTATAATGTTGGAAGAACGTGATAGGATATTTCTCAAGGGAATTCTTAACAAGAAATATTTATTCTATAACCATTTTTTAAAAAATCATCTACTGTTTGAATTCTCTAAGGCAGAAAACCCGAAGTAAGTTCTGTGGAGAAGGCTACCAAGATGGTGAGAAGTTGAGACGCCAAGCCATGTGAACAATGACGCTAGAAGTCTGAGAGGAGATATGAGTCCTATAAATAAGTGAAGGGAGAACATACTTACTTTCTTTTGCTCCCAAAGGGAGAAACGCCTAGCTTTAAACTTGTAGGAAGTAGTTTCAGATTAGAGTTCAGGAAGAACTTCCTGAGTGTCCAAACTGTCAGTTGGTGAAACAGGCTATCACATGAAGGGTTGAGTTCTTGTTCACCAGAGATTTTCAGACTATGTGGTCATTGTCGGGATCTCTTTTGAATCCTATCTTACTTTTAGGGATACAAATAGGATTTAGCCTGCAGTCACACATATGTTGATTTGATTATTTGATTAGGCTTCAGCTGGTACAAAATGCAGCCGCGTGGGTTGTGATGGGAGAATCCCAATACTCCCATGTTACACCTCTCCTGCGCGGTTTGCATTGGTTGCCGGTTGCCCTCCAGGTGAGATTCAAGGTGCTGGTGATGACCTACAAAGCCCTACATGCTTAGGACCAGGATATTTGGTGGACCACTTACAGCCAGCAATGATATCCCATCGCCCGGTTCGTGCCCATAGAGAGGGCCTACTCAGGGTGCCGTCAGCTAGACAGTGGTGGCTGGCGACCTCCAGGGGTAGAGCCTTCTTGGTGAGTGCCCCCACCCTCTGGAATCAACTTCCCTAAATTCCCTTAGCGCCTGACCTTCACACCTTCCGCCGTGAATTAAAAACTTGGCTGTTTAAATCCCTTGACCTGGACTGATAATGGGGTTTTAAGAGTTAATTTTAAATCTTTTAAATTTTTAGACTTTATTTTATATTGTGGCTTTGTTTTTATTATTGTGAGCCGCCCTGAGTCCATTGTGAGATAGGGCAGCATATAAGCCGAATAAATAAATAAATAAATAAATAAATAAATAAATAAATAAACAAATAAATAAATAAATAAATAAATATTACGGGCGTTTCTCTGAAGGATCATAAAATTGTAAAATGGAAGTCTTAATTAAGTAGCTAAATGTCAATTATTTTTTTAAAAAATATTACAATTTGATGTTAAATTTAATGTAAAAATAAAGTCCTGATTTGGATCAAAGTGATTGCTAAGAAACACATTCAAAGCCAGGACGTTAGTTATGCCTAATTTCCTTATCTCCAGGCATTCAATATGTCATATAATAATATTGCTGATGTTAGCTTGGTTCTAGTTTAGGGTTTATTTTTAACTGGGATATCAACAGGATGGATGATTTCTATTCTCAAGTATATTCTGCACATAGTTCAGTTTACCACTTGTTATATATCATATCAGAGAGAAAAGTAAATGAAGCCTCCTGAAAACTTATCTCTCCCCCATTGGATTAAATTTAATGAACACCACTGGGACTTTCTGGGGTGTTACAGGTACCTTCACATACAGTAACTAGTCAGATGGTTCTGTACCTCCCTCTCTGAACCCTGAAAAGACCCTTGCAGATAATTACATGTGAAATAATATTGGCATTCATCTTTGAGAGAATTTATTTGGAATCAGCAAAATGAAGATAGGAAGCATGAATGGTGCTTAGCTCTGTCTCTATGAAATTAGGCACTGTAAATGGAATGAATATGTCAGTAATGGCTAACCTTTTTGCCGTCGTGTGCCAAAAATGGGGGGAGCGTGGGGGGGGTCATGCCCTCATGTGCCCGCACCCATAATTCAATGCCCCCTGTGCACGCATGACCCCCCCCCCGCATGCGCGTGTGACCCCACTGTGCTCCCTTGCTTTTGGCATGCGATGGCAAAAAGGTTACTGGTGGGCCTGTTAGGCCCATTTTTCGCCTTCCTCAGGCTCCAGAGGCTTTCTAGGAGCCTGGGGAGGGCGAAAATGGCCTCCCCCACCTCCGGAGACCGGAAACAGCCCACTTCCCAACTTTGGGTTGGACCGGAAGGCCCAAAAGTCAGCTGGCCGGCGCATGCATGCATGCTGGAGGTGAGCTATGGTAATGCTCGCGTGCCTACTGATATGGCTCCGCGTGCCACCTGTGGCACCCGTGCCATAGGTTCGCCATCACGGGACTATGTTATACAATATATATATATATATATATATATATATATATATATATATATCCATATTTTTCAGAGTATAAGATGCACCTTTTTACCCCCAAAAAGGGGGTGAAAATCTGGGTACATCTTATACGCCGAATGTAGCCCTGCCCACCCACCGGCCTCCACCCTTCGGACATTTTCGGGCAGTTCCAGGTGGCAGGGATCTGGGTTGGGGCACAACCTGAGGAACAACCCTCTTCGGGATGGTCTGGGGGGGGGGAGGGAATCTGCCTGGCAGCTTTGGGGAAAACAAGGTGGGCCCCACGGTTTCTGGCAGGTCACCCCCTCTGGCTGCCCAGCAGGCAGCTTAAGGCAGACAATGGTCGCAATGACTTCACTCCCCAACAATGCCTAAGCCCTCTCCGTGCCCAGGAGCCGAGCGAGCCAAACAGGAGCTCCTAAAGTGAAACGTCCCTCCTTTCCAGCCACCGCTGCCTGGATTCCCCAATACAATTCTCAGAGCTGCATTTCAGGCGGCCGATGGCCAGTTCCCTTGCAATGTGCAGCAGGGAATGGGGAACCATTTTGGATTTGGGGAGGGGATTGCAGCGCTGCCGCGTGAAAGTGCTTTTCTTCCCATTGCAGAGCTGCGCCCCCCCCCCCATCCTCCTTCTCAGCAGACTCACCTTCTCTTTCCTCCTGGCCAGATCCGCTACCTGAAACTGTGTGTGTGTGTGTGACAATACAAAGGAAGAAAAGGAACACAATGATACCCTTCTCAAATGATCTGCCAATATTTGTCAGTCCTTTTTTTATTTTTCCCAAACACACTGGGGTGAAACTGACTGGTAAAGTTAATTAATTAAGTATCCACTCCTTTGCCCAGTTGATTTTGTAACCATCAAAGTTCCTGCATCAGCCACTCCAGTTTGAGAGCTACATTGAAGAAGAAAATGCCACAATTCTGGCGAAATGCTAAACTGACAATCAACATTTGCACACAACTATAGCAAGATTTGACAGATTGATAACCCCCCGGGTCTACTCATTTTTCAAGACTTGCTTCATCTTCGGCTTAAGTCCACTTTAAGAAGAGTGATCGATGGGTGTTTCTCCCACCAAGCTACAGAGTTTGGTGGGAGGGCAAAAGAAAACATGAGGACCCCTCACTGTATCCTGCATTAAAACTGTAAAGACAGGCCCGCTTCCTGGCCTTGCAATTGAGGCAGAATAGAGTTTAGCAGTATATGACAGCTCTGTGCAAAATATGCCAATGTATTTTTCTGCTACCCGAAGGACTACAGAAAAGCATTTTAATGTAATTGTAGGCAATAATCAAGTACACAAATAGCAAAAGCAAACTATTTGAAATATTTGTTGCTTGGGTTTTGAAGGTTGCTCTGTCGGTCTTCTAATAAGTTCAGAATAAAATCAGACTAAAGATCCATTAGGGATGTGGTGGCTCAGTGCTGAGCTTATCGATAAAAAAGGTTGGCAGTTCAGCGGTTCAAATCCCTAGTGCCACGTAACGGGGTGAGCTCCCGTTACTTGTCCCAGCTTCTGCCAACCTAGCAGTTCGAAAGCATGTAAAAAATGCAAGTAGAAAAATAGGGACCACCTTTGGTGGGAAGGTAACAACATTCCTTGTGCCTTTGGCATTTAGTCATGCTGGCCACATGACCACGAAGACGTCTTCAGACAGCGCTGGCTCTTTGGCTTTGAAACGGAGATGAGCACCACCCCCTACAGTCAGGAACGACTAGCATATACGTGCAAGGGGGACATTTACCTTTTAAAGATCCATTTAATTCAAGCTTTCATTTCAACTCAAATACCAAACTTGTCCCATCCCAAATGTCTCCAGGATTTTGCATGCAAGAAATACTTTCTCAAAAGAAGATGGAATGGTTTGATTCCATCTAAAAGAAAGGGATAGATTAAAATTTGGGCTGGGGACGCTTGCACTGTACATTAAATGCTTAGAGAATAGACATTAGTGGGCTGGGTCAGTGGTCTTTATGTAAATGCTCCAGATGATTTTGTGTATTTTCCATGGTTTCCACTTCATTTATCCTGAGGCTGAGTGCCATTGTTTTTGGCGGTGTTATATTTTATTGTTATGAAAAATGAAGCACCCACACCCACACTCACACCCCATCATAACAATTTACCCGATTTATTCTGTTTATGGATCCAACCACATACCCCTATCTTTTGGTCTAGAAAAAAGTTCTAATGTAGTATTTGGACATTAAACTAACATTGTGCTAATGGTTACAGCAATGAACAGGTTTTAGGTATGTTCTGCCCCAGCTACAGATCCCAAAGAACGCAGCACACAAAAAGTCCATACAAAACTTAGTTTACTAATTAAGGATTACTAATGAGCTTTCTTAGTATTTGTTCAAACACAAGTACAGTTTAAATCAGTCTTTTCTGAACAAGGGCTGTTAATTTAACTTCATTAACAGCCAACAAGAATCCAAAAAGATAATAACTCAATTCTGAGGCACAGTATTTCAGATAACCATAATCTTACTGTAGTTGGCAGAATGCCCAGAAGCAATTTGCAGGAAAACTAACAAGAGAGAAACAAGAGCCGAATCAAATGTTTCTGGAATAAAGACACAAAGGAATATGAACGAAGTTGTTTCCTGCAAATTGCATCAGTCATCGTCCTTCCTTAAATAGGCTAGGCCAATTAGCCCCAAACCTTACTCTCGAGGAGACCTCCTCCTGAGGAGCCACTCCTGCCTTTGAACAGCTCTGCACACTCGTGCATCGAGAAGAGGCTCCTCCTCTTCTTTCTCTTCACTTATGGGAGCTTCTGGAGGTTCTGAAGGCCCTGGCTGAATCCCCGCCTCTGGCACCACATCTTTCTTCTCCAACCTCCTCATTGTCTGACTCAAGCGCCAGCTGCACAGGCTGCTGGCGCAACACCACACCAGCCTCCTCGCTGTCTGAATCAGCTACTAATTGCACAGACAGCTGACGGGACACAACAAGGTAATTTCTAAATGATGGTGATGATGATGCCCAGATATAATAGACTCCAGTTCCTCTGAGTCCCCATCAAGTTCAAAAAGTCATTCTAGAACTTCACACAGGACCATTCTCTACAATTTCCCTCCTTCTAGATTCAACAGTCAATATTTGGATCAACTGTTTTGTTAACAAGTGTATGTGTTTCAAATTGAAGCTTTTCTTTGATCGTCATGTTGTTATTAGTTCTGCCACATTTCCCCGGTGAATGTGAATGAATGGGAATAAATCATTTTCCATTCTCTTTAGAGTGAGGAAAATAAGTTTGTTGGATTTCTTTTTTTTAATCCAATTGATGTGGCCACCCACTCACAAGCAACTCTGAGCTATTAGCAACATTAAAACAGCAAAGAAACAGAAGTTATTCAAATCTCGAAAAAATGATATCATAAAAAGAACACGCAGTGTCTCAGTGTCTCAATCTGTTAGGTTACAGTATATGTATTTTTTATTTATGAATTAGCGCATCTTTTAGCATAGGATGATCTGAGTAGACTTGCATTATGAAGAACAACTTAGAAAAGAAAAACAGAAGTGTGTATACCACAGAAGCACTTGCATTACCCTGATAGATTGAAATCATGCCGGGAAAGAATTCTTTCAGTCTTAAAAATAATCATATCAAGTAGATTGATGAAACAGTGGTCACGAAAGGATAAGCACAGAAAATGAAATAATTCTAGAAATTAGAATGTAGCCTCAGGATGATGTGGGAGGGGAGTTCTACCAACATTTAGAAATGGCTCCTAAGAACTTTGGTAGCCAAAATCAAGCGGCACAAAAAGAGCACAAATATTTATTGACAGTCCTTTGAAGTTGGGAATAGTTTTACCCAGTGTCTGACCTGAAAGCAAACACGTTGAATAGCTGGTACAAAATTATTTTCAAGATGATTATAGCAAGGAAAAAAAAAACCATTCCCCCCGCCAATTTATGCATTCACTCCTTGCTCTGTCCCCAGATTAAACATAGAGGCCAGCTGTTAGACACTGTAATAAGACCCTAGGACAATGATGGCTAACCTTTTCCAGACTGAGTGCCCAAAGTGCGCGCGAGCCCCCAAAATGCAATGTGCACGTGGCCCAGTGGTGAAATCCAATTTTTTTTACTACTGGTTCTGTGGGCGTGGCTTGGTGGGCATGGTGTGGGTTGGTGGGCGTGGCTGGGAAAAGATACTGCAAAATCTCCATTCCCTCCCTACTCCAGGGGAAGATATTGGAAAATCTCCATTCCCACCCAACTCTGGGGCCAGCCAGAGGTGGTATTTGCTGGTTCTCCGAACTACTCAACATTTCTGCTACTGGTTCTCCAAACTACTCAAAATTTCCTCTACCGGTTTTCCAGAATCTGTCAGAACCTGTTGGATTTCACCCCTGGCATGGCCCCCCACATGCCCCCTACCCATGCAGACATGCCCCCTGCGTGCCCCCTGCCCCCGTGCATGCGCGGCAGAGACCTGAATACCAGCTGGCTGGCGGGAGGCGTGCACACATGCATAGCAGAGCTGATCTGGGGTGACAGCTCGTATGCCCATTGAGAGGGCTCTGCGTGCTACTTCTGGCACAAGTGCCATAGGTCTGTCACCACTGCCCTAGGAGGATAGTCCATTAAAACAAATTGTTTGAAATCACCTGCAATGAAATACTGGTAGGTAAGAAAAGAAAAAAAATATAGAAATGATAGTCATGGGTTCTTTTTTCTATTTTGTTACTGACTGTGGTCTGGTGAGGCTCCAAATCAAAAGCAACTATTTCTTTTCTCTTTCTGCTATCTGGTGATTACCATATTTTTCAGAGTATAAGATGCACCTTAATTTTTGGGGGGAAAAATAAGAAAAAAGCTGATTGGCAGGTGGATCGGCCTCCCGGAATACTCCCAAATCAGCTGTTCCGAGAGGTGAATTTTAGCAACAGTTTCCTTGGTTGTGCCTTGCTTTTTTTCCTGCCTCTGAAACTTCTGAAACTCCATTTTAGAAAAAACCTTTTTCCCTGCCTCTGAAAGCTTCCGAAACAGAGCTTCAGAAAAAAAGCCTCTGAAACTCTGTTTCTGAGGCTTTTTTTCTGAAGTTTCATTTCTGATGTTTTTTTCAGCCTCTGAAACCTCTGTTTGAGAAGCTGGGAGGGGCTACATTCGGAGTATAATTTGCACCCAGATTTTCACCCACTTTTTTGGGGGGAAAAGGTGTGTCTTATACTCAAAAAATATGATAAATATAAGTTTATGCTTACATCCAAAGGTGCTTCTTTTTCAGGAGGTAACTGGACTTCCTTGTTTTTTCTTTTGAAGATGTTTTGCTTCTCATCCAAGAAGCTTCTTCAGCTCTGACAGAATAGTGGAGAATGGAAGGATTTATATTCCTTGCAGACAGTGGAGTCTGCAAATGCAGTGGAGTCTGCAAATGCACTCCCTCATCATCATCTTTTAATAACCCCATAATCCCTTGTGGGGTGGAGTCTGGACAACTGAATGGAACTGAGGGTTTACTGACCAGATGCCCTTCCTGTCACCAATAGGTGACAGGAAGGTAAAGTAAAGACAATAGGAGAGAAAAATATCTGCTTCTACCTAGGATCAAACTCATAGCCTCCTGATTGTGAGATGAGAGCTCCACCTCTAGGACACCGCACCATTCTTGGCCACCAGCCCCTCCAGCAGCCAAATCAGAGGAGGAGGAGGCGTGGGAATCAGGGTCAACAACAGAGCAATCTGGGAACTCCGAGGGGGAAGAGGGAATGGAAGTGGCACACACACAGAGAGAGAGGTGGAGCCTGGGCCATCTGTCAGACCTCAGATGGAAAGTCAACAGCCCCTAGGTCTGGAGGTCACTGATGAAAAAGAGGAGGAACAGCTGGGTCCAGTGCCTTACACGCGGATGTGCAGAAGGCAGAAGAGAGGAGAGCAGTGGAAATCTATGGGCCAATCCTGGGGAAGGAAGAGCCACTGCTGTTAGTGAGGCCCCACCCTAGCTCTCGGGATAAAAGGCAGGGGGTGGAGATAAATAGATGTAGCAGACAAATATTCATCTTCTGGCTGGACGGACTCGTTAGCCTGTGAGAGAAACTTTTTGCCAGGGCTTGTGGCATGCCTAATAAAGGAATATTTTGAGTTCATGTCAGAGGGTTTGTCTTTGTTCTCTCCCCCCTTCCCTACACAGGCAAACACACAACCAGGCACGCCTACCAAGATTTTATTATGCAATCAGACTAGAATCCCTTGCAGATAAGAGTTTTGTCAGTAAACTGCGAAATGCCTGCCAAGTCAGTTTTCATTCACAGTAAGCAAGAGAGAGTTTATCCTCAGTCCGGTCCGGTAGCAAAACGTAATCCATGAAGCAAGACTTAGCCAAGGTCCAATCCAAATATGTACAAGCCAGATTTCAGGTAACGCAATGTGACTCTCAGGTTTTTAACTTTGACCGTCACAAAGCCTGAAGAGCAATCACACCCACTTTTGTTCCTTGTGGGGTGTGGCTCAGTGACTCAGGTCAATCTCCGGCCCTCCCACGCATCTTTCGTTGCTGCACAAGCTTCTCCCTCCAATGCTGCCTGGGATCAAGCCAGGGTTCATCATCCTCGCTCCCTATCTGTTTGTTGTTCCGATATGCATATCCAGGATGTTCCTCGATATGCATATCCCAGGCTGTTCCTCGATATGCATATCCCAGGCTGTTCCTCTTGGCCTTCGGATGGAACCAGAGGCATTGCCAGAAAGGAGGGTCCTGGAGAGGGAGGCCTTGTCAGTTCCTCCCCATCACCTTCTGAGTCCTCTTCCTCTGTTAGGACAGGCTCGGGAGTCAGGGTCACAACAGTCTTGTTTGGAGAGCTGGGTCAGAACATCAGCGCGTGATGCATCTGACCTGCAGGCCAGGAGTCTGACAGCTCTGCTCTAGATCCTTCTTGTTCCTTGCTCACTATTTGGGCCCCTGGCTTGATTCTTAGATCCTTTTGTCTGCTTAGGATTATTCTTGTATTGTTTTCTTCTGCCTCTGAATCCCTTCTGCTATCAGCTTATGGTTTGCTCAAATTACAGTACAAAAACAAAAACACGTTGAATTATCCAAGCCTTAGCACTCTCTAATTGCGTACCTTGTCACCAGCTACTGTCAGATTTACAACACCACAATAAAGATTCTTGGAATTGTAAAATTGTCTTGCTTTTTTGTTTTCATCAGCTTGCATATGACAAGCTCTCATTTCCGTGCTCCCCGTTTTATGTCCTCATTTCTGCTATGAAGGGTACGTTGATCATCTCAAAAGGTTCTGGAGTTGTGCAAGACAGATTTTGACAGCGCTGATGTCTCCTGGAAGCCATTATGACATTACATGCATTATGGTGTCATTGCCTAAGTGACACAAATTGTGTAACTTATATTAGTCATTTGCATCATGCATTAAACATCACTTGCTCTTCCAATGATCCCCTGGAAAATCCCATCTGTGTGTGTATGTGAAAATAATACCTGTATAGGACTGACATCCATGAATTTTCTCATGTCTTTTCATCAGAATAAAAAGAAATAATTCCACACAGGTATTCTTCATGATAGCTGGTGTATTAGGCGAGTTCAGTAATTTTATTTTCATGTAGGGATTACAGTGAATTTCATTAGCATAATTTATGTTGACACATCCAAAGTATATGCATTGTGTTTTATTAAATTAACCCTTGCTTTGTGTGTTTGTTGTAGACATTTTGCTTGTCTCATCCATAGTAGGCTGTATTTCATATGCTTCTAGATTTCTCTAGAAACCTACACAACTCATGGAAAGCTAAGTGATTAAACTAAAATAGACACCAGTGTAGCTGAATATTTGAAAATTTAGATCTTGAAATCCATACTGCTGCTTCAGGCTCTTTTTTGCAGAACGCTTTATAACTCACATTCCTCAGTATGGAGTAACAGAAGTGAGAGAAGGAAATTATTTGGGAATTGGGGATTGGATCAAAATATTGCTCCTATTGCTGATGGTGTTATATGTTTGGTCTTGCTACTAGATTCTTCCTGTCTGTCTGTCTGTCTGTCTGTCTCTCTCTCTCTCTCTCTGTGTGTGTGTGTGTCTAACTGTCTCTCTCTTTCTTTCTTTAATTATTTATTTTTTTGTCAAAGAGGCAGAAAGCAAAATTTAAAAATGAAGAAAATGGCCATGTGTCTGTAAAACAGAGAGCATTGCAATATATTCTCACAATGACATGTTTCTGGCCCCTAAATAAACTTTTCCAATGTCACTGCTGGCAGTTTCCCCCTGAAATTCCCTGAGCTGCTTTTGTTGCCCAGTGCAGTACTTCCCCCAAAAGTGATAACTACGAGTTAACAAGTTCAGGTCTGTGATCTTAATTAGTTGACTAAAACCTTCCCTGCTTGCTGAAACTGACTAGACCTTATAATCAATTTCACATTGAAGGCTTTTGTTGTTGTAAATGCAAGCATTAATTGGAAAATGAATTTTTAATTACCACTTATTACTGTTGCAAATGGTCGCTAATTGAGATATTTGCTAAATGAAGATTAACTGGGTAACCTTTCTGAAATTGGCGCAATCTAGATGTCTTTAATTGTGAAGTTACAGTTAGCATCTTCATCTTTTTGCCCCACTCCCACAATCTTTCTGTATCCAAGTCCTATTATTCCTAACTTGTGACTGTGCTGTCTGGCAACTATGGGAGTTGAGACCCAAAATTTGGAGCACTTCAGCTTGGGAGAGGCTGATCATCTCCATACATCTGTTGCTTCTATTTATATTCCATACCCTTTTAATGCTTTCTTCCAGTGGTGGGATTCAGCCAGTTCGCACCTATTCGGGAGAACCAGTTGTTAACTTTCTAAGCTGTTCGGAGAACCGGTTGTTGGAAAAAATCTTATTCTGCTTTTTTTTCACTTTACAGGGCTAACCCTGTAAGGAAGGCAGGAAGGAAACATTCTGATGTTGTTTCTAGCATAATCTTTATTGCCCTGCTTACAGAAACTGCCTCTCTGGTTAACCCTTATTACATTGTAACAGCTAAGGCGAAGTGCCTATCGACATGAGTGATGTTGAGTTGGCCCCGCCCACACAATCACATGACCACCGAGCCACTCCTACCCAGCTGGTCATTAGGGCACAGAACCAGTTGTTAAATTATTTGAATCCCACCACTACTTTCTTCCATAGACTGATATCCTTGGTCAATAATATACATGCTGTGATCTTAGATATCTAATTCTGTTTTACCTCCATAAAGATACAGTGCAACTAAAGGGATAATAGGCATCATTATTATTGTTTGAGAGGTACTAGAGATAGCTTATAGCTTTCACACTGACAATATAACTGAAGGATGTACATTTGGAATGACACCATATTCTCTAAGTTTGCTTTGCAGAATTATTCTCTGAATTTGTTCCTTCTGGCTCATTCTAACACGTTCACTGTAACATACTGTTCAAAATTCACTGTTGGACAGATGCAATCCATTTACTACTATACCTAAGGTGATATACTTTGCATTTCTGAGAAATAGCATCTCCCCATTCATCCTAGTATGAGTTTGCTGGTCTGCACAGTTGGATACCAAGAGCTTTGTTTGCTTATTTTCAGATGGAAGTGTCATCATAATTTGGTGCTTAGGAAATGCAGAGGTTCATATTGTTTTCAAGCAAAGAGACTTCTTTAACAGACATTGTGTGCTGTTTTGAAAAAGAACCTAGACTTTTGATGTATTGGGGAAAAAAACCCCAACCTAAGCTTTTAAATTTCATCACTGTTTTAATAGAAGTTGTTTTTTTTTTAAATGAGACAAGTGAATCAAAATGTTTTAGGAAGATAAAATAAAATAGAAAACCCGAAACCTCTTTAGGTTTTGAACTTGAAAGCAGCAATAATGGTTTGGTGAAAAAGATGTATGAACTGCAATATATAAGCAGCTGAAGTGATTGTATTTTATGGATATTAGCATTTAATATTATGAAGACTTCACAGCATGTGTGACTGGGCCTTACATTCTCAATATTTAAATGCCATTCAATAGTTTATGAAACTGTCAGAATGACTCTTTCTCCTGCTGATTTCAGATATTTATTCCTTTGCTCAGTATTTTTATTTATTGAAGATCAGCACTGGAGCTGCTTATCCACAGAATTTACTACACTAGAAAGAAACTTGGCAACCAAATTAAACGCTTTTGTTTTTCTTTTACTTCAAAACAAAAATGATTTTCCTAAGATTAACAAACGTTGATGTGGAATACGCTCAGATGTGAGATTTTAAACTTTTAAAAAAAGAATTCTTTGGAATCTAGAAGCTTGAATTTCCGATGCTTTTGGAACACCTGAAAACCACCTGAAACTTCTTTGTGTTTGGATTTCATTTATATCACACACATCTAATGTCTCTGGCAAATAAAAATCAATGTATCTCTTTTGACATCCTTGATTCTAGAAGTATTGATTCCCAAAGTACAACAATCACCTTGTTTATTTATTAATGGTCATGGATCGAAGAAAGATAGGTAATCCCGCAAACCCAGGTTCATAAAAAGAAGCAAAGAAAGAGTCCTTAAGTTAGAACCTTTACTGATTCTTTTGTTGCTTGCCATATTATTTTAGATAAAAGCCTTTCTGAGGCTTTTTTTTTCTGAAGCTTCTTTCAGAGGCTTCTTTCAGCCACTGAAATCTCTGTTTGGGAGGCTGGGTGGGGCTACATTTGGAGTATAAGATGCACCTAGATTTTCACTCTCTTTTTTGGGGGGGAAAGGTGCATCTTATATTCTGAAAAATACGGTAATAAACCCAGTCCCTACTAAGCAGAGATGGTTCCAAAGATTCTAACCAAACTATGTTAACAAATCTGGAGAATGACACAATAACTATCAGATCAGAAGAGGTTAAGCTACATACCAATACCAAAGAAAGGAGATAGAACAGAGTACAGATAGTCCTTCAGAATAAAAGCCTCCAAAAGAAGCTTCAGAAAAAAAGCCTCCAAACAGAGCTTCAGAAAAAAAGCCTTTTTTTTCTGAAGCTCTGTTTCAGAGGCTTTCAGAGGCAGAAAAAAAAAGCAAGGCACAGAGCTCACAACCAACGAACCTGCTGCTAAAATTCACCACTGGGAACATCTGATTGGGAGTATTCCGGGAGGCCAATCCACCCACCAATCAGCTTTTTTCTTATTTTCCTCCCCAAAAACTAAGGTACGTCTTATATTCCGGTGCGTCTTATACTCCGAAAAATACAGTAACTTGGATTACCATATAGCATAAAAAGGATACTGCCTCTACACATGGACGTGAGTTTTGGTGGCTTCATTTGGCCCTGAACACTCCAAAATGATGCTACTTTACTTCAACATCCCATAAAATAAAATATTAGACTTAACTACGGCAAAGGTTCTCCTATGAATAGAATATTGAAGCAATAGCTGGGTGCAGAGAAAGGTTTGTAAATTAGACCTAGTTGGGATGGTAGGTGTGACTGGGCACTCCTTTATTGTAATGGTACTTTATAGACATAAAAGAGGACTGGTTTTAATCACCTGATTGTGTCTGCCATTTTGAGATCATTGGACCTTTCTCCCACCTGACAGATGCCCTTGAGTGAGTCCACTTCAAGATCTCCATGAAAGGTTTGATCAGGCTGAAAGACGACATAGGCTAAATTCTTGCTTATGTGTCATTTTCCTATAAGAAAAAAAAATCTATTGGTCAGAATGGATTCCCTCCTGCCAAGAAGTTTAAAGAACAGTAAATAAACCAGAAGTAAACAAAAATTGTTTCATGGGGCATGTAATTTCTCACTATCTCAAAACTAAGGCTTCAGAGATTATTTGCTTTTTGTCTTTCCACTTAAATGTGATTTTTTTTTAATATACTATCTTCTTGCACAGCACAAAAATGCTAAGTTCCATGAGAGTAAGCAGCAGGGAAGTCAGTGATCTGCCTAGCCACTTATAAAATTGCACTGATCGCTTATTATATTCTTTCAAAATGAAAGGTTTATGGTATTTAAAAGTAATAAACACTTAGCAACTGGGGAGGGGAAGTGGTGTCAAAATATATTCTCCAGAGAATCTTGAATGGAAAGATACTTATCACATAAAGGGAAAAAATGGTAAAGTGAATATTTAACCTCCAGGTCAATGACAAATCACTGGGAATATTATCTTTTTGTGTGTTTCAGTTGATGAGGTATGTTTTGTGTGAAGATGCAGATAAAAGGGTATTATAACAGTAATTGCATAATTAACATGTTACAATGCTGCGATAATGACACATTTGATCTATGCATTGCAAAGTCTAATTTAAGAGTAAAAGGAGGAGAGAATTATTTCAAATTCACCATTATCTAAATCAGTTTATATTTATAAGGTCTCACTTCCTCTAGTTCTTTAAGAAGAAAGAGGTGAATGGTTTTGAAAACAAAAGGAAAGTGTAAGAATTGGTGTATACTGTAAATGTGGTCCAAGGAAGTGATAGATAGAAATAATGAATAATGTGATTTAAAACTAAATTTAGCTAGATTTTTGTTTCTTTTCTTACCTGTAATCCTTTAGCTTATTATTTCTGAAGATGACGAATGAGACTTCGTCAAAACGTTGCCAAGACACTTCCAATTTTACACGGGAGAAAACCCGAATAACCAAAGACCTACATACAAACACCCGCGAAAACTTCAGAAAACATATATATATATATATATATATATATATATATATATATATATATATTCTTTTTCGTAGGCTTTATATGCAATTTCTTTCTAGCCAGGTTCTACCTACTAAGATGTTCCTCAGCCCTGGTTCTGTGAAATCTCATTCACAACTTCTGGGCTTTTTATTGCAACTCTGTGTTAAGTCTAATAAGACAGAAATGGATCTATCTGAGTCTCCCATAGGCCAACACAGATATATATATATGCAAGGAGATTTTAATATTGCCTTTTTTGAAATGAATGCATATTTTAGTATGTATTCACCAATTCTTCTGAATAAAATATAAGGATAGTGAGTGAATATATCTCAGTATGCAACTTGGTGTCGTTCAAATATTTGGGATTGATTTCCCATCAGCCCCATAAAGATCAGCGATGGGGAGTCATGAAGGGAAAAAGCAAAAGCTATCAGATAATTTCTTAAGTAATATTTTACTTTCTATTCTTGACCAGAACCAGAAATTGCAGGTAGAACATGATGGGGGAATCAAGATAATTAGGTAATGAATCAAATTAATTGGAATGAGTCTCATATGCTGATTATAATTTCTAATGTTTCTATGAAAATTTGTAATAATTCAAGTTTGAATTGCTTCCTGAATTTTAAAGAGAGATATGTATAAATCTATCATGGATATGCACAATAAAGTTGGCCTCTTCAACCACCCTCTCAATGCTCCATCTCTTTTATATGCATGCATGCAAAAAGGGGGATTTTGATTGAATTGTAGTGGCTACCCTCTTAATTGCATAGAGTACTGAAGTACTCCCAAACCCCTGGCCCAAAAATCAGTACCGGTCTGTACCCTGTTGCGAACTGGGCCATGCAAGCCCAGTTCCCAAGTATGTGAAGTTTCATTTGTGTGTGTGTGGGGGGGGAGCTAAGTTGAGTGCGCAAAACCATCCACCTTCCTTCCCCCACGGCTGCTGCTGTTGCCACTCCATGAAGTCAAAAAGATTGGGGACCACTGCAATACTGAATACATTATTCCTTAAATGCCATTGGGTGCAACTCCATCTACATCTACATCAAGTTGTATCTGTTCATAAAGAAATGTGGGAATCAGATATATAGAGAACTAGGACTCAGTTTTTCTCATGAAACATACACACTGCTAGATTAAAAATTGCTGGGAATCAGGCAGTATATAAATTTCATAAATAAATTGATTAATTATATGGAAAAATCAACTATTACTGATCAACTCATAGTTGATCAGCATCAATCTCTTCAATGTACAAAACCTATCAAGGTTGACTCAGCCTTCCATCCTTCTGAGGTCAGTAAAAAGAGCCTTGGATAGTACAGTGGTCTAAAGCCCTGTTATTAACATCAGCTGCTTGCAATTATTGCAGGTTCGAATCTCACCAAGGCTCAAGGTTGACTCAGCCTTCCATCCTTTCTAAGGTAGGTAAATTGAGGACCCAGTTTGTGGGGGCAATAAGCTGACTTTGTATAAATATATAAAAGTATGAAGGCTATTGCTTAGCGCATTATAAGCCGCCCTGAGTCTCCGGAGAAGGGTGGCATATAAATCAAATTTTTTAAAAAAAATGAGGACCCAGATGGTTGGGGACAATATGTTGACTCTGTAAACCGCTTAGAGAGGGCTGTAAAAGCACTATGAAGCTGTATATAAGTCTAAGTGCTATTGTTATTGCTATTGCTATCATGTTTGGCTTTGTTTTTTTAAATAATAGCATTAAATTTTATTTATGCTTATTTCTATGAAAGAATTGTATAACACCTCATATCCAATGATGTAGTTGAGAGCAATAATCAATATGAAGTTAAAGTACAATATTTGAGGCAGGCTGCTGAGGCAGCAAGCAGCTTTCTTCTTAAGGGTACAGGATTCAAGAATAAGACTAGGCTACAAAGTATTTCAAAGTCCTAATAATCTCAAATATCTGTAATGAAGCCATTGGAGAAGCCATCAAATCTCTATCATCCTTTCACAAAACTCTTTTCTATGTGCATCAAGACAATCCATCTATCCATCCATCCATCAGAATAGAACTGGAAGAGACCTAATTAAATAAATAAATAAATAAATAAATAAATAAATAAATAAATAAATAAATAGCACTGTCTCTCTCAAATCAGGCTAAGTTGAGAATTAAGGAGAAACTTCCTAACACTTAGGACAATTAACCAGTAGAACAGCTTTCCTGCAGAAATCGTGGGAGCTCCATCACTGAATGTTTTTAAGAAGAGTCTAGACAGTCACTTATCTACAATGGTATAGGTTCTCCTGCTTGAGCAGGGGGCTGGACTAGAAGATCTCCAAGGTCCCTTCCAGCTCATTCATTCTATTCTATTCTAAGTAAATATGCCATGGTATGGCCTCATTAAAGTGCCCATAGACTCATTAAATACATTTATCTTGCACAGGCAGAGATGACACCCTGAACAGGTCCAAAATATGGATACAAATAATTTAGTCTCATCTTGGTTTGACAGCACTGCTTTGAACTATTATGGCCCCACTTTGTTTAAAGGAAATTTAAAGGAAATACAGTCATGAAACTCTCCTCACAATTAGATCTTCAGATGTGGCTTACAAAATGTACAGACTATTCTTAATTAATTTTGATGAAATCTGTATTTTATGATACCCTTGATGGTATGCAATCAATCAATCAATCATTTGGTCGATTAAACAAACTTTGCTGGAAATCACATTTATTGGAAGCCTCAGAAAATCAAAGCCAAGGTATTATATACACAAAAAGAGACCAGCTGAGAGAGAGAGAGAGAAATCTCATATTCACCTGACAGCTGATCTGTGCTAAACACTTTGAACCAAGAAATCATAATTTATTCAGCTACAGGAGAATTACAGTGAAGGGCACTTTTGAGCATTAACCAATAGAGTGGACGAAATCAGATAAAGCTTTCGCTCCGTTTACGCATCTACCCAAATTACTTCTTTTCAGAAACATTAAATCATGCCACACATTCAGCTCTTCTATCTCTGCTTGAATTTTTCTTCGTATTCACCATCTTCTCATGCAATATTTCTTTTCTTCTCCTTTTCCTTTCCTTTTCTTTTGAAATAGCAAAACTACCGAGCTGCCTAAAGACACTTTTCTCCTGCAGAATTATTTTATAGAAACTTTTCAGACATAAGTCACACTGCCTACCGGTTAGGTTCATGTAGTGCAGGTATCTTATCATTTAACTATTAACATGCTGCAGAAACAAATGCTCTGTACAAAAATGTCATTAAGATCATCATTGGCTGGGACTTGACTTTTCTTCTGAAAAAACCCTCTGGAATTAGTTAGATCAATATTGTTCATTTTCAACAATTTTGCACTATCCCCATAATGAATACCTCAAAGGCGGATACTGTATTTTAATGTAATTAAGGCTAGCAAACCTTTGTTTTCAGAGACTAAGATCTTGACATTTTAAGTTCCCGGGGGAAGATGGTTCTATACTGGAAATACTTATCATTAGATGTGCTTCAGTCTGATTAAACTGTTTATCTCAGGGGTGGGCTTCAAAAATTTTACTAAGGGGTTCTCTGCCTGGTCGTTGGGTGGGCATGGCCATGGTAGTCAGCCTCCTGCACCACGGCAGGGGCATTTTTGCCCTCCCTGGGCTCCGGTGGCTTTCCTCGAGCTTCTGGGAGGGCAAAAATGGCCTCCCCAGGTTCTGGAGGCCCTCTGGAGACCGGAAACAGGTCCATTTCCGGCCTTCCTGAACTTCTGGTAGGCCCTTTTTCACCCTCCCCGAGCCTCCGCTTGCACCCTGCCCTTATCTGCATCCAAAATGGGCCATGTGGGGACTCCTGGGAGGGGTGGGGTGGGTGGGGCCACCCAGGAGTGGGATTTGGGGTTCTCCGAATTGCACAGAATCTTAGCTAGAGGTTCTCCCAAACCCCTGCGAACCCCCAGTAGCCCACCCCTGGTTTATCTCTCAGGAATGGATCTTTTGTTGAAGATTTAAGCATGTTTTATTCATGCCCAGTTTTACCAGTTCTGAGATTGTTTCTGTTACATGACCAATATACTTCCTGCAGGAATAAACATATTGCTCTGGGGTCAAGATTTGGGTTGCTTTCAGACAATATATTAAACCTAGCATATGGATAGCCTCAAATGTATTTAGAGATTATTATTTTTTTACACATTGTATAGCTGTAACCTCACTTGGTTTTACAGCTATTATTGATTGAAATGACGGCTTCTTCAGCAAAAAAAAAAAAACACACCCAAAACAAATTAGAAAGAGGAATCAAGGTTTGTTTGCCTCTCTGATTTGCCCTTGATTGAATAAGCCATTTTTTTGTATTTAAAAATATCTCCAAGTTCCACAAGAAAAAAAAAAAGTCCTGATATATTTCACAAGAAGAGTCCTCCACTCCTCTGCTCACAATAGAATACCTTATGCTACCAGTCTTGAAATTTTGGGCCTGGACAACATGGAACTATGCACCTATAGTCTGACCTAAGTATAGTACACAAAATTGTCTACTACAACATCCTACCTGTCAACGAGTACTTCAGCTTCAACCACAATAATACACGGGCAAACATTAGCTTCAAACTCAAGGTAAATTGCTCTAAACTCGATTGTAGAAAATACGACTTCAGCAAGAGTGGTCAGTGCCTGGAATGCTCTACCCAACTCCATTGTTACATCCTCAAACCCCCATAGCTTCAACCTTAAACTGTCTACCGTGGACCTCACCCCATTCCTAAGAGGTCTGTAAGGGGACATGCATAAGCGCACCAGCGTGCCTACCGTCCCTGTCCTACTGTCCCCATTTATTTGTACTCATTACCTGTGCTCATGTCCATGTTTATACTTATACCTATTATCTCATACATGTTTGACAAAACAATATTTGCTGCTTATAGTGGAGATTAGCCTCTCAATCCATTTATAGCTAATCCTAGCTTGATCTAACAATGTTCTCTGAACTCAGATATATTACAGTTTTTGTTTATTATTATCTCTCTTTTGGTTGCTTGTCCCCTTCTTGAGCATACAGCACAGTAATTTAGCTCATTGCAGTGGACATTTTTTTTAAAAAAAATTAATATATATATTTAAAAAATCCTTTAAAATAAAATATATGTAATTTTGGTATAAAACACCAGGGAAACAGTAATAATTTATCCAATATAATTAAGCACTTCAGATGGTTACATCTCTATTAAACCTTAAGAACCAGCTTGCTTATCAAATCTGCTCATGATAAGCTGCCTTTCAGTCTCTGAAGATAAATTAACGCCGGAATATATATAATTAGCATCACAATGACTACTTCGGCTAATTGTGAGACTAACAAATGAAAGACGGGTTTCCTATGGAGAAATGGGGGTGGCAGGAAGTTTTAAAATATAGACTCCAGACAAAGCTCCAGGAACTGAAAGGCTCAGTTGTAAGGTGTTTTCTTACTTGGGGGGAAATTGGTTGAGTTGATAAAGACCATATAAGTGAAATAGCTTCATTTCCTTAGCAATCAATCATATAAGAACGATACTGCTGAGAAGTATAACAATTTGTCTTTTTTTTTTTAACAAATACAAAGATGAAAAGTTAGCTATTGAAAGACAAGACAAAAAAAACCCCAAGGGTTAGCTTTGTTTCCAATGAGCTACATCAATTGAAAAATCCTGCAAGAAATACAAATGCAGCCCAGGTCCCAAATATCCCGACTAATTTTCTTTTCAAAACTTGAATCTTGTTTGCATCTCAATTTCAGGATCAAAATCAATATTAAATATTTAGGCAAGAAAACAACGATTATGGCATAAACATAATTATAGATGTGGAACTTTCTAGAGATGCTAGTCAGATGCTAGTTTAACGAGTCCTGGTGGCACAGTGGACTAATTCCCTGTTATTAAGATCAGCTGCTTGCAATTACTGCAAGTTCAAATCCCACCAGGCTCAAGGTTGACTCAGCCTTCCATCCTTTCTAAGGTAGGTGAAATGAGGACCCAGATTGTGGGGGCAATAAGCTGACTTTGTATAAATAGACAAAAGTATGAAGGCTATTGCTTAACGCACTGTAAGCCGCCCTGAGTCTCCGGAGAAGGGCGGCATATAAATCAAATTTAAAAAAAAAAAAAAAAAACTTGTCGTACATAAATCTAAGCTCAACCATGGGAAAAACTGAGGAAGCTTTGTCAGATCATAATATTTTCTTTAATTTTCTTTACTCTTTATACTTTTTCCTAATTACATTGATTTCTGGTTTTTTGCTTAAATTTTCTTTAATCTTTTTATTTAATGATGGATTCACAAAAGGCTGACCAACCATCTTCAACGGAATTACATCTAAACAGAGGGAAGCATGCAGTGGATTCTGCATTGCTCCATTACTCTTCAAGTTTCATATATTATCTAGATTTTCATATATTATCTAGATAGGAGAAATAAAAGGAGAACTCATGAAATTTACAGACTATATCAAGCTGGTGGGAATAGCCAACACTTTAGAAGATAAACTTAAGATACAGAAGGATTTTGACAGACTCGAACACTGGGATTGATCCAAGAAAATACAATTTAATTGAAAGACAATTAAGGTTTTGCAGTTAAGCAAGAAAAATCTAATGCACATAAAAAGAATAGGTGGTACCTGGTTCAACAGAAGTAACTATGAGAGGGATCTAGGTGTCCTAGTGGACTACCACTTAAGTATGAGCCAACAGCTGCCAAAAAGCCAATGTAGTCTCAGGCTGCACCAACAGTGGGATCGTATCAAGATAATATGAAGTGTCGATACTGGTTTATAATGCACTGGTAAGACCACACTTGGAATATTGGATCCAGTTCTGATCACCATGACAGAAAAAAGATGTTGAGACTCTAGAAAGAGTGCAGAGAAGAGCAACAAAGAAAAATCCAAATTAATTTAAGGAGAAATTTCCTGACAGTGAGAACAATTAATCAGCGAAACAGCTTACCTCCAGAAGTTGTGAGTGCACCATCACTGGAAGCTTTCAAGAAGATATTAAAATTGGACAACCATATGTTCAGAATGGGGTCCCCTGTTTTAGTGGCGGGGGGGGGGTAGGTTACAAAACCTTCATAGTCCCTTCCAATTCTAATATTCTAAATTCTAAGCAGACATATTAGGTCTTGGTGTAAACTATATGACTTCTTTAGCATAATCTAGTCCGCATAATTTTTTACATTAAATACTGGAAAAGAGAGAGAGAAAGAGAATTCTCTTCATCACATAATTTTATCTAAATGTATTTCTGACATTTGGCTCAGATAAAAATTTGCTTAACTAAACTGCAAAAAGAACGTAGATGATTATCCTCTCTGAGGAGATTAGGCCTTCAGAATATATGACAAAAACACTTACATATCAAAAGACATTTTGAAGATATTCGAAACGAGATCAGTGCAAAACCACAATGGAGAAGCAGTTGTTTCTCTTTTATGGAATTTATTGTAATAATAACTAATTATGCCAACTTTCTGTATAATGGAGGAAGATTTATTCAAAAGAAGGATGATGACCTTTTAAATCCTTCTGCACATGATAGTCACATGTTTTATACAGTGGACAGAATTTTATGAAGTTGAAACTGAAGCATAATTATCAGCTATGTCTCATCAACCTATTAATAGTGAAACTTCATCATAAAGCACTTTTGCCAAGAGAATTTTATGCTTCAACAGCCAAATATTAATCTGGCTACAAGGGGGGAAAAAAACCCTCTTCTGGAATTTCTGTAAGGCATTAAGTTGCCATAATAAAATTTAGATTGCAGATTATTATGGTGATGATAATTTGGCAGAAATCTATCAATTCTAATATGATCATTTTTATTTTTTTTTATTATATTTCATGTTAAGATTCAATTCATCTCTTCTACAGAGGTTTGCTTTCAAGTCTGCAAAATGAAGTCTTCTCTTCCAAGGCCAGCATATTTTAGCACAAGTTCATATTTTCTTCAAATTCCCCATTATACTTTTTAAAATTCCCCACTTATTCCTGGATGCTGCTATATTTTTTTTTCTACTGGCCACAAAATTAATTACTAAATTAATATTGTTTCTACAGTTATTTAAATTTTCAAAAAATGTGAGATCCAGTAAATGTGACTATTTAAAACTAGAGTTCCCTGGCTTTAGTTTCCAATTTCTACAAGCTCTCCTAGATCTTAAGGATATTCCAGATAGCACAAATGTTCCTAATGTTGCTGTACATTTGGAAGCAAGGCTTAAAAAAAAAATCAAAACCAAACTTTTAGAGTCGATGTCTGATACATCTTAGAATAGAATAACAGAGTTGGAAGGGACCTTTGGAGGTCTTCTAGTCCAACCCCCTGCTTAGGCAGGAAACCCTACACCACTTCAGACAAATGGTTACCCAACATCTTCTTTAAAACTTCCAGTGTTGGAGCACAACTTCTGGAGGCAAGTTGTTCCACTGATTAATTGTTCTAACTGTCAGGAAATTTCTCCTTAGTTCTAAATTGCTTCTCTCCTTAATTAGTTTCCACCCATTGCTTCTTGCCCTACCCTCAAGTGCTTTGGAGAATAGCTTGACTCCCTCTTCTTTGTGGGAGCCCCTGAGAGTTTGGAACACTGCTATCATGTCACCCCTAGTCCCTCTTTTCATTAAACTAGATATACTCAGTTCCTGCAACCGTTCTTCATATGTTTTCGTCTCCAGTCCCCTAATCATCTTTGTTGCTCTTCTCTGCACTCTTTCTAGAGTATCCACATCTTTTTTACATCGTGGAGACCAAAATGTGGCCTTACCAAGGCATTATAAAGTGGTATTAACACTTCACGTGATCTTAATTCTATCCCTCTGTTTATGCAGCCTAGAACTGTGTTGGCTTTTATGTAATCTTATCTTATTACACTAATATGAGTCCCTTTGAAAACTCCAAAGACATATTACAGAAATAGAAATTTTCTGTTGAGATGGAGATGCCCTGGGACAAAGATGAGGCAACCAGAGAAAATAACAAGTCCTGGAGACTTCAATTTGGTCCCAGTACATTTTATTGCAAACCAGCATTACATTTAGATCAACTTACAAACCATATATTTTAGAAGCTCTTATCCTGTATTGCAGTTGAATATATTACCTATGTTATGTTCTGCTGCTGTTTACTGAACTATTATAAATTGTAATATTTATTTTTAGTTTTTTATTATTATTAATCTTGCTAGGAAAACTGGGATGTAGCTGTTTCAAAGAGGATAATTACTAACAGTACTGGCTTGTACTGTTTAAAATAAAATATGTATTATATACTGGGATGTTTTGGCTTTCCAATGGTCAAATAATTAACTTGAACATATCATTGCAACGAAGCTACCCACCGGATAATTTTTCTTTCACCTCAAAAAAGGAAGCTTGAACTGGTTGTTTTCTATTAGTAATTCTAACTGCAAATGCTTAAAAATCTGTTTTTTCTCAAAAGCACCACAGGGACTGATTAATATTAAAATCAGAAAGAGCACTTTGATTCAGGATCAAAATAGCTGCATTGTCTTGTTCTGAAATGAACAAATAAATGCCAGCTTTTTCTCTCACCTGCACAAATCACTAAAGGCAATTTCACTCTTCAATCACTGAGTGGAAAAATATGTTTGCATGTTAAACATTAATTTCATGTTTTTATTTTTCCCTATAGATGCTTTAAAAATTTTTTTGTGATATACATATATAGTATTTATTTTAGTATTTTTTAAATGTATTTTTATACGTTTTTAACCATGCAATTTTTGTTATTTTACCTTGTAGGCTTTTTTTAAAAAAAATAGTTTGTATCCCATTCTCCTTATGCTGATTTATGACCTTAATAAATGTTTGACTTTATATGTTAACAAAACATAAACTAATGATTTTATCCCATGATATAAAATATTAGCTAAATTTTTTAAAAAATAGGTCATGACTATTTTTATGCATTTTTATGCACATTTTATGCATAGCAAAAATGTTTAGGGAAGCTGACAGTCTGGATTAAGAACTGAGACTGCTTTAATTATATAAATTTGGCTCGAAGACGGTCTTTTTGGCAAAATCCTTCCACTGTTCACCTTATGTTGCTGTCTGAAATTATTCTAGTGCCTACACCAATCCGGTCCATTTGCTTTTTCCCATACTTTTTTTTCAGATTGTCCTTCTTTCAGTTGCATACATGAATACCGTATGTAGCTTCTGGCTACAAAATCCAGGATGTCTGCCATTTTTGTGCTTTTGAAGCACCAAAGAAGGATAGAAAAAGATGTATTAGAAAGCTACTTATGAATAGGCAGGCATCTCAGGTGTCAAAATGCACAATGTGAGGTTGCTACTGGCATAACAAATGCTTTCCTCAATTCACTGAATTCATATGATAAGAGAACTAAGGGCAGAGCTGCGTTCCTCTTATCTGTTTATATAGATCTTTTATTTTTATTATTTTTGTATTGTGTTTCTCAGCTTTAAACATCAGTCACTTCTCACTCCTCTGTCAAGCAAACATATTGGGTGGTTGCAAATTTGCACACAGTTGCCTTATTTTCTGAAATCATCCAAATTCAACCAACTGTCCTACACTGAGTCAAATTATTTTAGCTGAGTATTGTCCATTGGTAAGGCCACACTTGGAATACTGCATCCAGTTTTCGTCGCCATGATGTAAAAAAGATGTTGAGACCAGTGGTGGGATTCAAGTAATTTAACAACTGGTTCTCTGCCCTAATGATTTCTTCCAACAACCAGTTTCCCAAACTGCTCAGAAAGTTAACAACCGGTTCTCCCGAAGTGGTGCGAACCGGCTGAATCCCACCACTGGTTGAGAATGGAGTTTTCAAAGGGACTCATATTTGTGTAATAAGATAAGATTACATAAAAGCCAACACAGTTCTAGGCTGCATAAACAGAGGGATAGAATCAAGATCACGTGAAGTGTTAATACCACTTTATAATGCCTTGGTAAGGCCATATTTTGGTCTCCATGATGTAAAAAAGATGTGCAGAGAAGAGCAACAAAGTGCAGAGAAAGAGTGCAGAGAAGAGCAACAAAGATGATTAGGGGACTGGAGACGAAAACATATGAAGAACGGTTGCAGGAACTGGGTATGTCTAGTTTAATGAAAAGAGGGACTAGGGGTGACATGATAGCAGTGTTCCAAGCTCTCAGGGGCTCCCACAAAGAAGAGGGAGTCAAGCTATTCTCCAAAGCACCTGAGGGTAGGGCAAGAAGCAATGGGTGGAAACTAATTAAGGAGAGAAGCAACTTAGAACTAAGGAGGAATTTCCTGACAGAACAATTAATCAGTGGAACAACTTGCCTCCAAAAGTTGTGAATGCTCCAACGCTGGAAGTTTTTAAGAAGATGTTGGATAACCATTTGTCTGAAGTGGTGTAGGATTTCCTGCCTAAGCAGTGGGTTGGACTAGAAGACCACCAAGATCCCTTCCAACTTTATTATTCTATTCTATTCTATTCTATTCTATTCTATTCTATTCTATTCTATTCTATTCTATTCTATTCTATTCCATTCCATTCCATTCCATTCCATTCCATTCCATTCCATTCCATTCCATTCCATTCCATTCATATGGACTAAGAGCAGCTTTCTAGGATTTTACACAGAAACCGTCCCTGGGAATCTTTTCTGTAAATGACATTGAACCTGAGACCATCTCCAACCAAAATATGTTACCTGTTACAGGTTTGTTTTTGTTTGTTTTTGTGTACACGCATTCTACTTCCCATGATTGATGAATCTTCATTAGAATTTGTTAATGTTTCTTGGATTCTATTTATTTGCACAGAAATTCTGCTGCAATATAGCTACAGTTTCTCAATCTTAGCAAATTGAAGATGTGTGGATTTCAATTCCCAGGATTCCAGCAGGAATACTGCTGACTATACTGAAAATAACATTCCAGATAATTGAAATAAGATATATCTTTTAAAAATGGTCATGGATGGTCTCAGAAAAAAGGGGAAAATAACAAATAATCCACATGAAAATAATAACTGATGGGAAGGTGACTGTATTGGAAGTGGGGGGGGGGACTTTCAAAAGGACAGTGTTAGATTTTTACGAATCTAAATACCAATTAGATAGCAGGCCCAAAAACTGAAAAAATTCAGGTTTTAGGAGATGGGCTGATTACTCATTCGCATTTCTATTTACAGATTTATTTTACCAAGATAATCTTTCTAATATTTAGTAAATTATGTGGAAAGTTTAATGCTAAAAAGGCACATATCAAAATGATTTCCTGAGCAAACTCGATATGCATTAGTTCCATGTCTCTTGGCTTCCCGAATCTCATTTGCTGCAGTTTGATGTGAAAAATATAGTGTTCCAGTCAACCCTGATTTTTCCTACCCATTTCCTACTATATTCATTGTTCAAGAAACCAGCACTTATTCAAAGTATGTACTGTATGTACTGTATGTGTGTATGTATATGATTATGTGTGTGTGTGTGTGTGTGTGTGTGTGTGTGTTTTCTGAGGTTTTCACGGGTATTTGTATGTAGGTCTTTGGTTATTCGGGTTTTCTCCCGCGTAAAATTGGAAGTGTTTGGCAACGTTTCGACGAAGTCTCATTCGTCATCTTCAGGCTGGTGTTCTCGGCTTCGTGATTCCAGGAGCCTGAAGATGATGAATGAGACTTCGTCAAAACGTTGCCAAGACACTTCCAATTTTACGCGGGAGAAAACCCGAATAACCAAAGACCTACATACAAATACCCGCGAAAACCTCAGAACACACACACACACACACACACACACACACACACATATATATTTACTGGCCAGATGCCCTTCCTGTCGCCAATGCGGAGTTATATTCAGCACATATATCCAGATATATTCTCATTGTGCCCAGAAAGAGAAATATCTGCCTCTACCTAGGATTGAACTCACAACCTCCTGATTGTGCGGTGAGACCTCTACCTCTAGGCCACGGCAACACACACACACACACACACACATATATATACACACACACACACATAGACATATATTCATAAAAATCAACACAACAATAAATAACAAAATGACAGTAATATAACAACAGCAGAATTGCAGCTGAGTAAATCAAAGTGAAACCACATAACCCTAGTCATGTCAGAAAGCAGAAGTTTGTGTGTAAATAAGGTGATGGAATTTTATATTTTATTTTATTATTTTATTTTATTTTATTTTATTTTATTTTATTTTATTTTATTACTTTGCTTTGCTTTGCTTTACTTTACTTTACTTTACTTTACTTTACTTTACTTTACTTTACTTTACTTTACTTACTTTACTTTACTTAATTTACTTTACATTTTATTTTATTTTATTTTATTTTATTTTATTTTATTTTATTTTAT
>WNWU01000049.1:16259312-16315041 GCA_012654045.1 Ptyas mucosa | reverse complement strand
ATTTTATTTTATTTTATTTTATTTTATTTTATTTTATTTTATTTTATATTTTATTATTTTAATAAATCCTTGTAAGAGGCACTTCTTGGTGGCACTTCTTAACAGACGGGACCAGGAAAATGCTCACTTTCCTAGACTTAGGAGGCTAGGCAGAAACATTTGGAGAGTAGTGTGAATAACCTGGCCCCATGAAACGTTTTAAAGAAGTTCGCTTGAATTGCACCCACACCCTATTGGGAGCCAGTACAGCTCATGGACAATGGTGTATCCTGGCATATTTTGTTTGCCCATTACTGTCCGTACCAAGGGATCTTCAAGGCAGCTCCATATAGAGCACAGTGCAGTAATCGAGGAGGAGACCCAAGGTATAAGCAACCATGAGTAAGCTCTCCTTTTATCCATCTAAATCTGGATGTTTATTTATTTACTGAATTTATCTGCTCCCAAAATTTTTTATATTGTGGAAACTTACTAGAAAAAGCCTAGTGAAAATGATCCATCTGGCCAGCAGGACACCATAATACTCAACTTACAAGAGTAAGTTTAATGTAAGATTAATGCCATAAGGGAGAGAGAGAGAGGGGGGGGGGGAGGATATAGTTATTTGTTAGTTTGTATGAGATTTAAGAGATACCTGACTCCAAAATGCATCTGGGAAACTTACATCAAAAATAAGAACTGCAAGAGGAAAGGAAGAAGAGGAAGAAAAAGAGGAAGAGGAAGAGGAAGAGGAAGAGAATACTGGAAAATAGTTAAGCCAAACTGTGGACCAGTTAAATAAATAGATATAGAAGTGGCAGAAAACACTGTTGGGAAATAGCTACTTAAATTAGGAATCAGTTAAATATTAGACCTTAAAATAAAGTATTTTGGGAGTGACAAATTTTAGATGGAAATGTTGATTGATATAGAAACAATTAAGAGAGGAGGAAAATATTTTTTGTCAAGATTATGGATACTAGTTGCCATTTAAAAGAGGTACAATATAGATTCGATGTAATGGGTCTTAGAAATGAGGAATATATATGAAATGTTGATTGTTAAAGTGACAAAGATTTGGAATGATGTTTATTTGGAAATAATTGTTTAGAATTTAGGGTGACATAGTAGAATGTCTAAAATCTAAATGTTAAAATAATATTTTTTTCTTTTTTTAAAAAAAGATGTAAATGGATAAAATTTGGAACAAAATTGGTTGAGGGAATGTGAGTAATTGTATTTACCTTATACCGGATCAAATCCTTGCTCAAAAAAGATGTATTTTATGTTTTAAAAAATAAAAAACTTTTCAAAAAAAAATAAGAACTGCAAGAGGAAAGGAAGAAAAAGAAGAAGAAGAAGAAGAGGAGGAGGAGGAGGAGGAGGAGGAAGAGGAAGAGGAAGAGGAAGAGGAAGAGGAAGAAGAAGAAGAAGAAGAAGAAGAAGAAGAAGAAGAAGAAGAAGAAGAAGAAGAAGAAGAAACAACCACCACCAGGCCTCTAGAAACACTCTACTACCCCAAGGCCTGGGAGAACAGTCAAATTATTAAAGACTTCCAGAGGGGGGATCAGCATGGATTTCTAAAGGGATAACATTCCAAAAAGCAAGGGTTTCAATTCTTTCAAAGAGGTGTATTTGGAAAAAGGGGAAATAACAATGGAAAAGTGAATTTTAATTTTTTAACTATGCATTTATGTAACACATAATTTGATTTCCTAAATCCACTTACACTTCTTCATAACACGCAGTCAAGGACCACTTCTAATCTACCATATATTGATTTTCAACACCTTTTCACAGTCCTTCATTGTTTCCCTCTAGCTTTTTTTCCCTCTGGTTTGAGTGAATTTTACACAATTAAACTAATAGCTAAATGGATGAAAAATAACTGTATTTTAATCAGTTGATGCCCTGGTGCTAGTGAAAACAAGAATATGAAATGCATTTATCTCTTTATTGCTTTTTCTTCCTCCTCCACCTCCTTAGTTTAGTATACTTGCATTATAGCCAGACAAGGACAATCAGCAGGATGATAAATGAAATGGCAAACTGTTTCCAACAATATGACCTTGAATGACACTGATGACATTTATGACTGATGTGGAGGCATATCATTTGTAAATGACAGCTGGGGAAAGCAAAACAAAAAACAAAAAAACCCCAATTATGCCACCTAACCCATTTGAGAGATAAAGTGCCTTTGATAAAGCTTTCCCCCTTTTCTTCCTTAATTGGAAAATATTTCATTTATTAGAAATGATTTTTTTTTTGGAATGCTTATATGGAACTCTGATCTCTAATTCAGAACTTAAATCAGCCAGAGGGCCACATAATTAAAATAGCTCTGCAGAAGTAGAACGTCCTGTATGTTTAAAAAATTAAAGTAAGTTGACAAATTTTGACTGAAAGATATCAATCTGTCCTAAAAAAATACTTTTTCTAATAGCCTTTGCAATTGTTCCATGGGACTTGTAGAAGAAGGAAATAAAAATTCTGAAAACAGAAGAAAGGTGACAGGAATTACAGCGATTTGTCTAACTCTAGGTAAAACTCTGAGAATAGCCAAGTTGAACATAAAGACTAGGGGTGAAGTAAGTAAGTAAGCATTTATTCAATTAGTATTAAAAGAAACTAAAGTTTCAAATCCTGGAGGAGATAATTCAGATAAAAGTTGACTGATTTCCCTGGGAATTTATCTATTAGGGATAAAATGTAAATAGACCTTTTGTCTAGGGGTGGGCTTCAAAAATTTTAGCAAAGGGTTCTCTGCCCACTGGGTGGGCATGGCCATGGTGGGTGTGGCCTAGTCAACCTCCTGCACCATGATGGTGGTGGGGGGTGTTTTTACCCTCCCCCGGCTCCAGGAGGGTGAAAACGGCCTCCCCAGTCTCCAGAGGCTCTCTGGTGGAAACAGGCGCATTTCCAGCCTTCCCAAACTTCCGGTAGGCCCATATTTTGCCCTCCCTGAGCCTCAGCACACACCCTGTACTTACCTGCATCCAAAATGGGCCATGTGGGGACTCCTGGGAGGGGCAAGGTGGGCGGGGGTAGCCAGGAGTGGGATTTGGGGCTTCTCCGAGCTGCACAGAATCTTAGCTAGAGATTCTCCCAAACCCCTGCAAACCCCCAGCAGCCCACCCCTACTTTTGTCCCCATAAAGCATACACTGTCGTAATACATGTAAGGTGGTTTCAAATACTTTATCACCACACAGGCAAATGTGCTTCACAGAAAGGACTTTATTATACCTGCCTTGGAATAATGCTGATGAAAGAACATTGTAGCTGTTTGTTTGGTTTTTTTTTTTAAATCAACTTAGAGAATTTTTTTTTGCAGATAACTTTCTGGTTCCCAAGTATCCTTATTTATCCACATTCTATCAAGCTGGGACAACCTGTTGATTCCAAGCAACAGTCCCAATGAAATCAAAACTCTGAGGCTTGGAGTTTTCTCAAAGTAAGAATTTATTAGGAATGCCATATTGGCACAGCTGATGAAAACACAACTCTGAAGGACCCAAGGTTTTCTCCACCCAAATAAAAACCCAAAATCCTTGCCCTCAGGTCACAGGTCCATCACATGGTCCAATCAGGTCACAGTCCTCGTTCACCTGCCTTTGGTTCAGATCTTCCAAACAGCTGGTAGGAATGTCCTTGGCTCCCACGGGAAAGAATGTTATTTTGGCTACAATTCCCCCAGTTATCTCTATCTCAAGAGCTGCAGTGGCACAGTGGTTAGAGTGCAGTACTGCAGGCTACTATTGCTGATCACCGGCTGCCAGCAGTTTGGCAGATCGAAGCTCACCGGCTCAAGGTTGACTCAGCCTTCCATCCATCCGAGGTGGGTAAAATGAGGACCCAGATTGTTGGGGGCAATATGCTGACTCTGTAAACCACTTAGAGAGACCTAGAAAGCACTGTGAAGTGGTACATAAATCTAAGTGCTATTGCTATCTCCCCCCTTTACATTCCCACGGCAGCAACCAGTCTTGCTGTGGCAGCCCTGAAGATTTTCAAAATGGTTCCAGGGCTGACACTGAAGCTCTACTTACCTTGGTCTTTGGATTATTAATTATTTGGCTTGATCATAGCCTGTTGATATTAAAAATGGTAGAGAGAGCCCTTATGAAACCAACTTGCTCCCTATTGCCTGTTTCCATGGAGAAGAGAAATTATCTGTTAAAACTATGTGGGTCAGTCTGACTGGAAAGAATTGCATTTTATGCCAGTATATTACCATCTTCCAGGCTTTAATCTGAATTAATGCCATTCCCGTCTTGAGTCTAACTAGACAGAGTTCCATCGGGAGCTAATAAAATTGACTGCAAAAAAATTTATTGGCACAGCATTCTTGGCTAAAACCAGAATTTTTGATTTTCTCAACTTCTCTGCAGTACCTTAATGTTACTCTGGCTCTTTTCAATCCAACAGGTGTTTGCAAGATTATAGAGGCAGTATCAGTGTAAACTATAAAGTAGAATTGGGAAATTAAAGCAATGGCGTTATATTAAACTAATATACTTCTCCATAGTGCTTTACAGCACTCTCTGAGTGGTTTATAAAGTCAGCCTATTGCCCCCAACAATCTGGGTCCTCATTTTACCAACCTTGAAAGGATGGAAAACTGAGTCAACCTCATGCCTGTCAGGTTGAAACTCTAAATTGTGGGCAGAGTTAGCCTGCAATACAGCATTCTAACCCCTGTGCAACCAGGGCTCTTCATTTATCCTGTGTTAGGATGAGTACATGGAAATCCAAGTTATGTAATAGATCTGCTGAAGAATTAGAGTTCTGATTTTGTGGAACAGAGTTGAAAAATACATGCAGGAAAGTGAAAGGGCAGGCTTAATTATGAATGAAAGGACTAAAGTATATGTTATAAAAATAATGAAAGTAATGTCAACTAGATTGTTGTGATTTTGTATGGAAGTAGGAATGACAGCTGATTATTATGTTCCAGAGAATGTTAATGCTGAATGATAATAACGAAAGAACCAGGAACACAATATTCTGAATGAATGAGATTTGGGGGGAAAATACTCTATTAGTTGACATGAATGGATAAGCGGGAATAAGATGACAGAGTACAGAAAAACATAATTGCTCCATTCAAAGACCCAGATCTGAATGAGACGACTGATTCTTTAGGGAGTATCTGCTTAAATATATTTGTTTCAAATAGATGTTTAAGGACACCTAATGATGTGTTTGAGATGGACGTGGTGGTTCAGTGACTAAGATGCTGAGCTTGTCGATCGGAAGGTCGGCAGTTCAGCAGTTCAAATCCCTACTGTCGTATAACGGGGTGAGCTCCCCTTACTTGTCCCAGCTTCTGCCAACCTAGCAGTTCGAAAGCACGTAAAAAATGCAAGTAGAAAAATAGGGACCACCTTTGGTGAGAAGGTAATAGCTTTCCGTGTGCCTTTGGCATTTAGTCATGCTGGCCACATGACCACGGAGACGTCTTTGGACAGCGCTGGCTCTTCAGCTTAGAAACAGAGATGAGCACCATTCCCTAGAGTTGGGAATGACTAGCACATATGTGCGAGGGGAGTCTTTACCTTTTAATGATGTGTTTAACCAAAAAAAAAAAATAATCTAAAATTATGGTTTTTGTTATTTATGGTGAAAGACTGAGAGAATAAATCGGGGAAAAAAGAGATTAAAACTTCTAAACCTCAGGCAATATTATGGATCTTGGAAAAAATAGACATAGAAGAAAGGAAAATATATGAAACATCTGAGACTTGACAGACATATGACAAAGAATTATAAGATGTGTTATTCTCTGAACAGGACACCTAAACAATTGACCTAAGGAAAGATAACGCAGATATTACCTGAAATTACTAAAATGTGTGAAATTGTGCTAAATGGGAAGTCTGAAAAAAGATGCTCAATGAAAGTAGGAAGAAATTAGGAAATTGGGAAGTGCAGCTGTAAATGAAAAAAAAATTCATATAAAAGAAATGATTGCTCCAAAAAAAATGAAGAATAAACAATATTGCATGATGTGATGTAAATATAGACAAAAAAGTATTTGTAGCAGTTAGGGAGAACAGGGAACTGTTTACATTAAAAGAGGCTGAGAAAATGCTGAACATTTTTTAACACAGATAAAAACAAAGAGCCTCTGGCAAAATCAGATGAATTACAAATAAAAGCAATTGCACCAGTTGCGCCCCTACCTGGACTGTGATGCCCTACGCACAGTCACCCATGCGCTCGTCACCTCCCGGATCGACTACTGCAATGCTCTCTACATGGGGCTGCCCGTGAAGACCACTCGGAGGCTTCAGCTGGTGCAGAATGCGGCCACGCGGGTAGTAATGGGAGTGTCCCAACACTCTCATGTTACACCTCTCCTGCGGGACCTGCATTGGCTACCGGTTGCCCTCCGGGTGAGATTCAAGGTGCTGGTAATCACCTATAAAGCAGTACATGGCTTAGGCCCGGGGTATCTGGCGGACTATCTGCGGCCAGCGACAGCTCCCCATCGCCCGGTGCGTTCCCACAGGGAGGGCCTCCTTGGGGTGCCGTTGGCCAGATAATGTTGGCTGGCGACCCCTAGGGCGCGGGCCTTCTCTGTGGCCGCAGCTACCCTATGGAATCAGCTCCCCCGGGAGCTCCGGGTGGCCCCTAACCTTCGCTCTTTCCACCATGACCTTAAAACATGGTTATTTTGCCTTGCTGGTTTGGACTGAAGGGTTTTAAAGGGGAGTTTAATGGTCTTTTTACAATCTTATTGGGTATTTTTAACATTGATTTTTGCTTGTTTTTATTGTTGTGAGCCGCCCTGAGTCCTTTGGAGATAGGGCGGCATACAAGTTTAAATAATAAATAAATAAATAATAAATTAAATGATTTTGAATGAAACTAAAATAAGGGATTACTGGAAGGAGCATTCTATAGATTTGGATGGGAATGGTATCTAAATGTGGAAGACTGAAAATATTACTTGTCAAGAAAAAGACTGAAGGAAAGTGTCAATCCTGTGAGTATATTGAAAAATAGATTTTGCAACTGGACGTAACAGGAAAACATTGATGCATTTTGCTTATGGATATGTGAAAATGCCATAGAGTGGTGCCATGGCCTAGAAGTGGAGCTCTCACCTCACAATCTCGAGGCTGTGAGTTTGATCCTAGGTAGAGGCAGATATTTCTCTCTCTGGGCACAATGAGAATATATCTGCTGAACAAAACTCCGCATTGGTGACAGGAAGGGCATCCGGTTTTTAAATGCTCTGCTAGTTCCATTCAGTTGCCCATGCTCCGCTCCTCAAGGGATTATGGAGTCATTAAATGATGATGATGATATGTGAAAATGCCATTTGAAAGAATACAGTTATTGTTCCCCTTCAAAGGAAAGTTAGGAAAAGAGAATGCACAAAAGCTACATGGAGATCAATGCACAAAAAGTGATCTGGAAAAATCCTAAGTGATCAGCACATGTAAATTTTAAAAGGACTGCTTGTTTACCATTCAGAGTTATGGTCTGACATTTTGATAACTGTATTCCTTTGGGTAGGGTGGGCAACATTTTGTGCATTGTGCAAGCTATTTCCTGGTCCTATGAGTCACAGTCCCAATCCTTGATAGGAATAATCACCATGGTTGCAACCAGATTTGGAAGGTATCCTCATGGGAATATGCTTTGCTGACCTGCAAGGGCTTATCAGAACATAGTCCATCATATCAGGCAAACCCAGGGGCGGGCTGCTGAGGATTCACAGGGGTTCGGGAGAACCTCTAGCTAAGATTCTGTGCAGTTCGGAGAACCCTCAAATCCCACTCCTGGATGGCCCTGCCCACCCCACCCCTCCCAGGTGTCCACATGTGGCTCGTTTTGGATGCAGGTAAGTGCAGGGTGTGCACGGAGCCTCGGAGAGGGCAAAAAATGGGCCTACCGGAAGTTCAAGAAGGCCGTTTCCAGCCTCCAGAGGGCTTCCGGAGCCTGTGGAGGCCGTTTTCGCCCTCCCAGAGGCTCAAGGAAAGCCTCCGGAGCCCAGGGAGGGCAAAAACGCCTCCCCCGCTGTGGTGCAGGAGGCCAACAAGGCCACACCCACCCAGCAACTGGGCAGGGAATCCCTTGCTAAAATTTTTGAAGCCCACTCCTGCATTGGCACCCACAGGGCTGAATGTTAGAGTGGGGCCAAGCCACCCATTGCAGTGAGAGAGAGGTTCTCTGAGGATGGGCTCCAACACAAGTTCGAAAACACAGAAGGCTCAAGAAGGGTGAAAAACGGGCCTACTGCAAGTTCAGGAAGCTCATTTTCACCCTCCCGGAGGCACCAAAAAAGCCTCCAGAGGCCAGGGAGGGCAAAAAATGCCACCCCGCCCACCATGGTTCAAGAGGCCAACTAGGCCACACCCACCATGGCCACGCCAACCCAGCAACCGGGCAGAGAACCCCTTGCTAAAATTTTTGAAGCCTACCCCTGGGCAAGCCCTAACAAAAGCTGCCAGGTGAATAGCCCAAAATATGTAAGGGTGCATCTTTCCAGAACTAGAATTGGCAGATCAGAATTATTGCTCTGCTTTTGTTAATCCTTCTATAAGCTTTTTAACATATGGGGTGTGGGGAGGGGAGACACCCAGCCACTTTAATAAATATTGGAGAAAAGTGGTGGACATTTTTTTCTCCATTTGTTTGGTGCAAAAGCGTTGATCCTGAATGGGATGGGAGAAGCAATGGGAGATACTCCACTTCAAACTGCTCTCAATGCTGATGTCCTTAATATTTCTGTTCATGGTAACAAATCAGCAGTTTAAATGAAACTAGCTATCATGCTTCTTCCTACCTGACAATGTGCTTATTTTTTCATTATAATACTGTGTTTTCCCCAAAATAAGACATCCCTTGATAATAAGCCCAAAACACGCGCTAAAACAAGCCCCCTTAAAATACCCCCCCAAAAATAAGCCCTCCCCAAAAATATTTAAATGCATGCGCAGCTGGTCTCCACCATTTTCTCTGGTTAGGGTTAGAGAGACAGAGCTGGAAATCAGGTAAGATGGCAAGAGGAGCCCCATCTTGATCCATGCACCCCAAAATAAGACCTCCCCGAAAATAAGGCCAAGCGCTTATTTCAGGGTTCAAAAAAATATAAGACAGGGTCTTATTTTCGGGGGAAACACAGTACATTTTATATTGATATAAAATATTCCTACCACTTAGTTTGTAGTTTTAATATTAAGAATGCATATATCACTCTATCTCTATCTATCATCTATCTATCTGTATGTAGAGATAAATATCTTAGCATTTTCAAATCGTATTGTTTTCATACCATTAATTTAATTTAATTAATTTAATTTAATTAATTCAATTTATATCCACCCCTCTCCGAAGACTCAGCTTTTAGATATCTTTTTTATAGGTTGCGCTGAAATAGCTATGATTCTTATTGATGTCATTTGCATGCTCATCTATGGCCAAATAAAGATTAATTAAAAAGAAAACATGGGAGATTTTTCAAATGTTCCACTCTTTACACTAATAAAGGCAAAGATACTTTTGTGTCTGATAAACACTGATAAATAAGTGTGATATGATGAAAGAAGCATGTGTCAGAAAGCAAACTGGTTATCGAATTTTGTACCAGCTGTAGTTTTCAAATATTCTTCAAAGACAATTCAACATAGGTAGATAATTGTTATGACCACAGATCAGCAACTTTAAAAATGCACTGTATGGTTAAAAAAAACAAACAGAAAAATAAAAGAACCATAGCATGAGTAAAGAAAACATAGTATAAATATTATCATAAATATTATCTAGGCAGAAGAATAAAATGCCTAAAGCCTAAAGCATTTTTAAAGCTTCAATAAGAATGCATAAAACAGTTTACTACTAATATAGTAAATCCAGGCAGCAGAACACTAAAAATAAAACTTAGGAAATAGAAACAAAATGGCTAATAATAAAAAATATTTGAGGTTATAAAATATTGAAGTTTTTCTTTTCAACATTAGATTACGTAAATATATAGAAACATGAGTTAATCCAATGATAAATATACCAATAAATATATCATAACCAAAATAGTATATTGGTCAGTGACAAATAAGATGCCACAGGAGATAAAACTGGATACAGAGTGATTTAATAAAAAAATAAAAAACACTTTATGTTAATAAAATCAGAGAAATCTGAAGACAATACTTTTCTGCGTAGGGCAATGGCAGCTGAAAGAAATTTTGGAAGTGTCTCTTTGAAAGTTCTGGTCTGAACAGCATAGAACAAGTCAGGTTGTCCTTAGAGCAAAAGGACTTATCTATTGATAAGTGGAATATGAGGATGGTCCATTGATTACTATAAAAAGGACAATGAAGGAACACTTGGACCAAGATCTCAAGTTCCTACAAAGTACAAGGAAATGTTCATTCTGTAAAAGGGATATTATTATATCCTCCCAATAGAAGGCAGGACATCAAAACAGGTTCTGAGGAGTAAGTTTCTTGTAAGTAAAGTTACTGTAGATAAGTCACTACAAAAAAAGTTTCAGTGACTGTATATCTATTGGAAAACCTATGGCAGGGACAAAGTTCTAATGTTTGTAGCTCTTTCTCCTTCCTCATGAATGACATTAACCCGTAGCCAATCATTTTGGGCCAGGAAAGACAGTTTCTATATTTCTCTTGCTTTTAGCAGCTAATTGATCTTTAACCAGCTTTGGATCAGCCTTATTAATACTCCTTCAAATGTTTTTGAAAATGTGGTACTTCATCAACTAATAAAGGTTGTTTCTGTTCCCCAGCAGACTTTTGGGGATACTTTTTTCTTTATCTAGAAAGCCATCGAAATGGCCTTCAAGGAGGGGTGAAGTGCTCCTGGTTCAGACCGGATCACCCGATCTGGTAGCAATGGCGGCAGGTGGTTCGGAGAACCGGTAGCAAAAATCCCTGTGCGCCCCCCTCCCCCATGCCCAGCTGAGCTGCGCGATTATCAGAGGCTTTTTTTTTTTTACTTTTAAAAGCATTTTTTCTACAACCTCTTCTGCCGGAAAAATGCTTTTAAAAGGAAAAAAAAAGCCGCTGATGATCATGTGGCTCAGCTGGGATCGTCACAGGCTTTTTTTTCCTGCAACCTCTTCAGCCGAAGAGGTTGTAGGAAAAATGTTTTTAAAAGTTAAAAAAAAAGTTGGCCACACCCACCCAGTCACATTACCCCCCCCCCCATCACCAAGCCATGCCCACAGAACCGGTAGTAACAAATTTTACATTTCACCACTGCCTTCAAGGAAATATTATTATTTATTATTATTATTTATTAGTCATATTTCTATGCCACCCACTCTCTGAGGACTCTGGGCAGCTTACACCAAAGACAGTATACTAAATACCACATTGCCCCCAACAATCTGGGTCCTTACCCACCTCAGAAGGATGGAAGGCTGAGTCAACCTTGAACCTTGTGAGATTTGATTCGCTGATCTCCTGAACTAGCAGTCAGCTGAAGTAGCTGCAGTACTGCACCCTAACCACTGCGCCACCTCGGCTCAGTGTCCAATAGCCTGTTGCATAAACAACAAGGGTGGGAGCATTTTTTTGAACCTTGGGGAAAGAGGTGGTTATCAAAAGACCCAAATAAAAAACCAAAGAGGAAACCACAAGCAATAAATTTTATTTTAAGATTCAGAGGTTTATTTCGTGAGCAATTTGGAACATGAACACCCATCATAGCAGTGCAATTTCATGACAAAACTTACATTATTAAACCATTGCAATGGGGTCCAATGACACATAGCAGATCCTACAAGGACTGCTATTGGGCAAAGGATACCATTCCCATTTCAAGTCACATTTCTTATAACTTTTTTTTTTAACTGACATACGCATTCCATAGTTTCACTTCCCTGTTCTTTCTTACATTCTTACTGACCGTCACTCTCTGCAAACACCCATGTACATCTCAAACCTCTATCCATCAGCTACTTTCAGTTCCCTATTCCTCACAGTTTCAGCGTTCTGATTCCAAATATATCTCGAAACCACGTACTTTGCAAAATCACATTTCACAGCAACAGCTCAGCAGGATTATAAATGGTTCTGATACACTTTGAAATCTTTATATGTAAAACTTTGGTTCGTGTAGTTTTTTAAGGGTCCTTCTGAGACCTATGGAATTCGGTAGTCCAATAGACTATTTGTCTATTTCTCACAAGGTAGTAGTAGGAAGAGACTCCCTAATTCCCTTGAACTATAAGAGGGAAGAGATGAAAAATACAGACTCTCAAAATTTTGCTAATGTAGCTTTGTCTCAATAAAGCTTAATTCTAGTCCTCTTGTGCAGTCAGTTTTCTGGTCTGGACAACCCCAAAGGACTGACATTTGAAAGGAATCAAATGACAGCTTGTCACATATCAATTTCTATACTTGTATGCATGCATATTATGTGGCTGCGCAGTAGATAAATGTTAGTTTTGAAAATATTACTTCCTACATATAATAATTTAGCAGCTACCAAAGTACTTCCAGGTTTTAGCGACAGCACAATTAAATGAAACAAATGTTTGAAAAACAAGGCATACGTTTATGGTTAAATATTGCATAATAAACTAAACACATCTGGCAAAATAAAGCTCTCTTCAAGTGTTACCATATTTTAGTGGAAGTTAAAATGTTTTATAACACAATCAGATGAGCTCATTTTTCACAAGTACTAATATAATCCAAGTAAAAATAACAATGAAAAAAAAATGTAAATTGTAGCTTAGGGATGAAACTGTGTCTTGTTAATGACAAGATAGATAGATAGATAGATAGATAGATAGATAGATAGATAGATAGATAGATAGATAGATAATTTTATTTCTATACCGCCCCTCTTCCGAAGGACTCAGGGCAGTGCACATCCAAATAAAAAACACAATACAAACATCATAATTAAATTTAAAAATTAATTAAAATTATTACATTTATGGCCAAAATTCATTAAAAACCCAGAAATTTAAAAAACTCTAAATTTAAAACTCCATTATAAGGATAGCCCTGCCTGTCGGAAGAGCAGGGTCTTGAGGGCACAGCAAAAAACTCAGAGGTCAGAGATTGTGCATATTTCCAGGGGCAGTTCGTTCCAAAGGGCAGGGGCTCCCACAGAGAAGGCTCTCCCCCTGGGTGTCGCCAGCTGACATAATTTGGCCGACGGTACCCTAAGGAGTCCCTCTCTGTGGGAGCGAACTGGTCGGTGGGAGGCTATCAGTGGTAGAAGGCAGTCTCTTAAATACCCTGGCCAGGATTTCAGAATTTTTATCTGCCACCAATACATCAATATATAAATATGTCATCAATACCATGTTTCCCCTAAAATACAACCTACTCAGAAAGTAAGTCCTAGTTTGATTTTTACATGTGTGCCCAATATAAGCCCTACCCTGCACAAACTAAGTCCAAATTAAGACCCGCCCACTCCAGGGTGCACAGGTAAAAACTAAGCTAGGGTGGGGATGGGGGGGTGGAGCTGCCCTACTACTTACCTTTGGATAGTTGCAGCCAGGCTTCGCACACCTCGGCCCATTTCTTCTGCAGTTGGCAAGACTTTCCTGAAGGCCTCTCTAGCCAATAACAGAGCTCTGTATCAGAGCTTCTTGCTGGACAAAGAATTTCCTGAAGGCCTCTGATAGTGAAAAAGAGGCCAGGGGTGATGCATGCAAATGAGGTGAGTCAGTGGATGACATCCCTCCCCCGCAAAAAAAATAAGACCTGGTGCCTTTTTTGGTGGCAAAAAATATATAAGACTGTTCCGTCCCCGTCTCAGACATGCACACAGTCAGCCAGGAGTTAATAAAACCAGCAGTCAGGAATTCCTTTGAGATAACAGAATTGGCAGCAACCCAGTAGCTGCCTGCCAAAGACTTTACTCACAAAGGGAGGTTTTTCTCCTCCGTCCGATACACCAAAATAAGTCCACAAAGTCAAAGAATTGTCAAGTCCAGTCCATAATAAATCCAAGGAGGGCATATAATGAAGTTCCAGAAACGCAGTATGACTTGCTAGCTTTTCAGTTTTGTCCGTCACAAGGCCTGAATGGCCACCACACCCCCCTTTTATCCCCTGCAGGGTGTGGTCCAGTGACTCAGCTTAATCTCTGACACACCTCTTTCTCTGCTGTGCGCGCTTATCTTTCCGATGCTGTCGGCGATCCAGGCAAGACTCATCTCCGTCGCTGTCTAACTGCGGCTGCTCTGAAGTGCCTGGCTCCTGGCCAATCTCTTGGCCTTCGGAGGACACCTGAGGCATTGCCAGAGATGAGGGTCCTGGAGAGGGAGGACTTGCCAACTCCTCTCCTTCACTTTTGAAGTTTTCTCCCTCTGATAAGATAGGCTCGGGGGTCAGAGTCACAACAAAGACAGGGTCTTATTTTTTGGGGAAACATGGTATGTATGTGTTTGACATTACAATCAGCTTTCAACATGTTTGTATGTTTAATCAATGTTGTGCCAAAGATTCTTTTGCATTTTTCATCGTTCTCATTATAACAAAATTATCAGGGATAAATAAGAACTAGTCCTTACCTTAATTCCAATGTGGTTGAGGAATGTCAATGACCGTCTTATTTTTCATTGTATCCAACTCTCTGGAGTTTTAATAACTTGTGTCCAGCCTATTCTTCAATTAAATTTCAAGGCTTTATGGCGAAGGTTGTTGAGAGTGTGGTCGCATGACAGTTTCCACAATTCCTGGAGGAAACATCTTATCTAGATCCGTTCCAGTTGGGTTTCAGGTCTGGGCACAGCACGGAAACAGCATTGGTCGCATTGGTTGATGATCTCTGGAGGGCTCAGGACAGGGGTTGTTCCTCTGTTCTGGTCCTGTTAGATCTCTCAGCGGCTTTTGATACCATCGACCATGGTATCATGCTGCACCGGTTGGAAGAGTTGGGGATGGGGCACAGTGCTATGGTGGTTCTCCTCCTTTCTCTCTGACTGGTCGCAGTTCGTGTTGGCAGGGGGGCAGAGGTCGACCTCGAGGCCTCTCATTTGTGGAGTGCCACAGGGATCGGTCCTCTTGCCCCTTTTGTTCAACATTTATGTGAAGCCGCTTTGGGGTGAGATACCACCAGTACGCTGATGACACCCAGCTGTACATCTCCACCCCAGGCCACCCCAACGATGCCCTTGAAGTGATGTCCCAGTGCCTGGAGGCTGTACGGATCTGGATGGGGAAGAACAGGCTCAAGCTCAACCCTTCCAAGACTGAGTGGCTGTGGCTCCCGGCATCCCGATATAGTCAGTTGACTCCATCACTGACTATTGGGGGCGAGTCTCTGGCCCCTATGGAAAGGGCTCGCAATTTGGGAGTCCTCCTGGATATGCAGCTTCTCCTTGGAGGAACATCTGATGGCTGTAACCAGGGGGATCTTTTGTCAGGTTTGCCTGATCCACCAATTGCGGCCCTTTCTTGATCGGGATTCCCTGTGCACAGTCACTCACGCCCTCGTCGCCTCTCACCTTGACTACTGTAACGCTCTCTACATGGGGCTCCCCTTGAAGAGCACCCGGAGGCTCCAACTGGTCCAGAACAAAGCCACGTGGGTAGTGATGGGAGCAGCATGGCGCTACCACATAACACCGCTCCTGCTCAAGCTGCACCTTGGTCTTCCGGGTGCGCTTCAAGGTGTTAGTTATCACCTTTAAAGCGCCCCATGGCATAGGGCCTAGCTATCTTCAAGATCACTTACTGCTACCGATGACCTCCCATCGACCCGTGCACTCCCACAGAGAGGGCCTCCTCAGGGTGCCATCAGCCAAACAATGTAGGCTGGTGACCCCCAGGGGGATACCCTTCTCTGTGGGGGCACCTACCCTTGGAATCAGTTGCCCCCAGAGATAAGGAGAATCCAAGACCTCAGTGCCTTCCGCCGTGCCCTCAAAACCTATCTTTTCCAGCAAGCCGGGCTGGCTTAAAAATAATTTTAAATGTTTTAATTGGTTAGTTACTTTTAATATATGGGGCCAAATTTATATATATTCTTAATTGCTTTTAATGTTTGTATTCTTTGTTTTTTAATTTTGGCTGTACACCGCCCTGAGTCCTCAGGGAGAAGGGCGGTTTATAAATCTGAAATTAAAAGGTGTACCTGAATGGGAAAATTCCTCCCATGAGCCTTTTTAAAATTAGAAATAATGGGCAGCTAGGAGGGTTGCAGAATGATGAAGAGGTGGGTACCATGAAGAACAAAAGAAAAGCAATATTAACACTCTCAGCTACCATCAACAAAAGCAAGCTAAAAAGTGCCTTGAAGAAAATATTACTATCAATCACACTGTGACAAAAAAAGGCATTGGAAACCTCTTTTGCATGGAAAGAAAACTTTCAGAAAATTACAACAAGAATTCTGTTCTCATTTCAACAAAGGGTTTATAACATTCATAGTTAGCAAATAGAACACTGTTCTTTGTGCTTTTGGCTTTGATCAACAGAAAAGATAACTGATTTAAGAACTAATCTTCTTGTCAGCTAAAATCCTAAGGCTGTACTGGGTGTGAATATCAACGTTTCTAACCTAGGTTAGCTGTAAGCAAGCTGTTACGAAGAAATTCCAAGAAACAATAAAATTGATATCTTTAGGTAATTATAAAAAGATTTTAACTTTCACACTTTTAAGGTCATAATCCCCATGTAATGTTCTTTTTTCTTTTCTTTTCCTTTGGGAAATCTAATCCACTATGATAGGAGTATCCTATATAGCTGCAAAGTCAAAGTAAACCCACGTAAATTTTTATGTGATCTTATTTATGTATTTTTCTTCTGTCTCCAGTTTTATATAATAATCCATCTGGCTTAGTGAGAACCTTTTTTAATGTCATATCCTCGCCCTTGTGGTTCGATGAGATGCAAAAAGATCCAAGACGACAAACTTCTCTTGCATAAATGTTATGAATAAAATGCATTGAAACAGAACTGATTTTTTGACTTGCTTCAAACAACAATGTCAGATGAAATTCTGCACACTTCCATACAATAAAAATAAGTTTAGAAAGTAACAAAGTATCTAGGAATATTTGCGGCGTTTAGAATATCGTTAAGTGCCATTAAGTAGCAATAGCAATAGCACTTAGACTTATAAACTACTTCACAGTGCTTTACAGCCCGCTCTAAGCGATTTACAGAGTCAGCATTTTGCCCCCAACAACCTGAGTCCTCATTTTACTGACCTTGAAAGGATGGAAGGCTGTCAACCCTGAGCCTGGTGAGATTCGAACTGCCAAATTGTAGACAGCTGGCAGTCAGCAGAAGTAGCCTGCAGTTCTGCATTCTAACCACTGTGCCAACGCGGCTCTTAAGTAGACTCAAGTACTGATGTTTGTGGTTAAATACCATGAATTTGAATGCTGTTGATGTATCATTAGTTTCTCTTGTCCAAGATGTTAGTACCATGTAAACAAGCAAGCAAGGCTAAATATTACCTTAATTCATAAAACTTCAACATCTTTACAATCAAACAGAACAGAACAGAGCAGAACAGAACAGAATTTTTTTATTGGCCAAGTGTGATTGGACACACAAGGAATTTGTCTTCGTGCATATGCTCTCAATGTACATAAGAGAAAAGATATGTTCATCAAGAATCATAAGGTACAACACTTAATGATAGTCATAGGGTACAAATAAGCAATCAGAAAACAATCAATATCAATATAAATCCTAAGGATACAAGCAACAAAGTTACAGTCATACAGTCATAAGTGGAAGGAGATGGGTGGTGGGAACGATGAGAAGATTAATGGTAGTGAAGACTTAGTACATAGTTTGACAGTGTTGAGGGAATTATTTGTTTAGCAGAGTGATGGCATTTGGGAAAAAAACTGTTCTTGTGTCTTGTTGTTCTGGTGTGCAGTGCTCTATAGTGTCGTTTTGAGGGTAGGAGTTGAAACAGTTTATGTCCAGGATGCGAGAGGTCTGTAAATATTTTCACAGCCCTCTTTTTGACTCGTGCAGTACAAGGTCCTCAATGGAAAGCAGGTTGGTAGCCGTTGTTTTTTCTGCAGTTCTAATTATCCTCTGAAGTCTGTGTCTGTCTTGTTGGGTTGCAGAGCCAAACCAATCTGTTTTAAATATTTATCTTCTCTGCATAGTCTTTGATATGAAAGAGGCACTCCTCATTAGTAATAGGTTTACTCCTTGCAAACAATGTGACAGATTGTTCCGATGGTCTCACTATTTCTTAGATATTAGAGAAGGACCTACTGTAAGCGGTAGTGAGCCCTTGCTGAAGAGTTTAGTTGGCAGTCAGAGGCACCTGCTGTTAATCTAAGCCCTCCTGCAAGAATCACAGCAGGTGGAAACTCTTAGCTGACCTTGGCTGATCCAGAAAATCCCAGCAGGGTCAGCTCTTGTTAGTACTCTACTTAGATGAGAGACAACTAAGCAATTACCCCAGTTGTAGCTATCCACAATTTTCTGAGAAGAAGACAGTGGCAATCCAATTTCTCTATTGTGGACAAGAAAATGATACCAATGCGTTCATGTAGTTACCAGGAATGATGTTCAGCTCAAAGCGGTCTTTATTTCTGGTGCAAAATGAAAAATCTTTAAACTCGGTGAAATGTAGCTATCCTGCCGATGCCAGTGTGACACTTTCATGCCAAATTCCCTTCTTTTTATTGGAGGAGGAAGAAGAGGGTGCATTGATTTTCACTGCCTTACTTTGCAGTTCAAAGTAACTGTGAAGTGCCAAGCTCCATCCTGTGCAACAGTTTACATCTCTGCGCCTACATCCACAGCATGTTACCATTTTCCTTCATCACATAGTCAAATCTCCCAGGCCTTCAAAAACCATGTTTAAAGATGTAACACTGTGTTCAAGTTTGAGAATGAAGTTCTCCTGTAAGATGCCAGATTGGCAGCATGAGAGACTTGGGTATTTGCATCTATCTATGACAAACAACAATCATACAAGAATTCCCTAAGTTTTGCCAGTGGCATTTCATTCTGTGTTGTTTTGAAAGATGGTTGCAAAGGGAGAGTTTGGCACTAAACCAAATCAATTGCCTCTTTAATCTGCACAAAAGAATGCGGGTTTATAGAAGAGGGGAAATGGAATCACAAAGTAATCAAATGTTGAATTCTATAGAACTATCCTTGAAAATAAATTGCTCAAATAATGAGGCATGCTGGCATTTGTGATACCCTCATTATTTACTTTCGGCTTACTGTAGGAAGCAAGTATGATATCTAAGCATTCATTCCATGGGACATTTACCAGTTACCTTGATTCCTATGGATTCATAAGCAACTATTAATTAGTAGCATGGAGACTTTTGAACAATCTGGAGATTGTGTAAAACATTTGAATAACCAAAGGGGAGAGTGAGTCTTTCAAAGTCCAGTTTCTTGCATGGTTTGATTAACTTGTATATATTTGTAAGAAAAACATTGCAGACACAGATGATTCAAAATTCAAATGTAATTATGAGAAATGACCAGCAAGGTATGCATTTTAAATCCTGTTCCTCAAAATGTACAGGATTTTCACCCCCATAATTTCCTAGTCGTGTTGGGTTAGGAATTAGAATGAAAAGGGTACAGTATTATCAAATATATAACAAGCTACTTATCTTTTGGAATAAAGCCCCCTTGAGATCAGATGTCTCCAACTCTTTGGCCTTCTGCAAAAAAACTTAAATCTAGCTATTCTCCCAAACATTGGGCCAGGATGTTCAGAGATCCTGATTTGTATGTTTGGGGGTGGGGGGTGGGGGAGGGAGAAAGTTGAATTAGACAGAAGTACAAGATGGTATATTAGCTTTTGCTGGTTTTTTTAAATATATTGCTATCATTGTTTCAAACGCTGGGTAACATCCCAGAGTTCTGCAATGAGATGATCAGCCATACGCAATTTTTAATCAATCAAAAATAAAACAAACAAACAAAAATACTTTGTACTTACTAAAGCATGGTACAGCAATCCATGTTAATGTGGTTTAATATCAGGATAAGACTTACATCGTCTGATAATCCAAATTCATATACCTTGCATGTTCAGGACATTTTTTGTGGTTAAAAAAACATCGTAACCAATGAAGCAATTCTTGATACTTTCTCAGAAATAGGAGGCCTTAAACTCAGAATCAGGAGAAGGCATATCTATGAAAGTTGCCCCATGCCATGATTTGTAGTCAATCTTCCAATGTTTCCAAACTTCTATATAACTATAGAGTTGTTAAGTCATCAGCTGGAACTGGCATTTCTGGCAGAAAAAGTAGCCAAGGCTTACTGTAGCAGTCTGCTAAATGTTTACCAATCACATATCTGATTTGTGTTGAGATAGTTGACATATTGGGAATTTTTCCAAGTGAATACATTATACAAGCAAACTAGCAGATCATAACAAACAGTATCAGAGGCTACTTCTGCTACAACAACAGTGTGAATCACAATCTGTTCCTGTCAAAGTGTGGCTGCTTGAGGTTTCTCGTGTAGACAGTTTAAGTGAATGGAGTTGCCTGTGTTGAAATGTGCAATAAATAAATATTCATAATGTGAGAATGAAACTCTTCTTCTACGTCAAAATATCCCTCTTTTAAAATTGGAATAGGACAAGACCAAGGTAAACACAATATCAACACATCTTGAGATGTTATGTGAGCAAAACAAGGCTATCATTCACAACACAACCAAACAGATTTATATTTTAAGAGATGTTTCACCCATGTAAATGTTATAGCCCAGAGAAATATTCTGTTGTGGTCTGCCAGCAGCCTGCGGAGCTGGCAGCAGAGTCAGACAGTGAGGAGGCTGAGGAGGAACATGGGCCAGTCCTGGAGTCTGGGGAACTTGGACAAGGGCTCTCCATCAGAGGCAGAAATGGGGCCAGGGCCATATGGGAGTTGTGTGCGGACACTGGAGCCTCCAGAGTCAGACATCAGAGAGGCAGAGGAACAGGGGGAGCCTGTTCCTAGTGCACGGATGCACAGAGCTGCCAGAAGGCAAGAAGAGTTAAAACAAAAGGGACAACTCAGGAGTAAGGCTTGGAGATTATTGGCCCCTCCCATAAGACATAAAGGAGGAGCAAAGGCACATGAGCCTTTGCAGGAAGCAACGTTGTGGTTGGTGTCAGTTTGTACTTTGAAGCTCCATTTTTGTCTCTGTGTTTCTGTGTTTTCTCCTGTGTTTTCTCTCTGCCTTGCCAAGGTAATTGCCAATTAGATCTTTGGCAGCGTGTCAAAGAAGATAAAGTTGGGTGTTTACCAGCCTTATCCGAAGGTCTGTGTCAGACTTCTGTTGGATTATTTATAAACTCTTGGTGATTCAGCATGTGCTGTGAATGAAAGGAATTCACAGCCATTAAAATTAAAAAAAGGGGGGGGGGAATTGGGACTAATTGTGTGCTTTTTACTATATCTGGAAGCCTAGGTCAGAACACAGTCATTGGTATAGCTCTGGGTGAAATGTGTCCCTTATGGCTGTTGCATCAAATGATGGTAACATGCAACTAAAGCTCTTTGTGATGAGTGCCAAAGGCTGGTTCATATTTTCAAGTCAACCCTGACTATTTCAGTCTTTAACCAGTAAAGGTATGTGGAAGGCTATGTGATATGACCAGCTGTCTGCAAGGAATATAAATCCTTCCATTTCCCACCATCCAGTCAGAGCTGAAGAAGCCTCTTAGATGAAAAATGAAATGTCTTCAAAGAAAAACAAGAAAGTCCAATTGCCCCTTGAAAATCATGGCTCAGCCATGACCTGGATGACTGAGAATCTCCACGGACATGTTGGTCTCTCATTTTATAACAATACTGAAAGCATGGGGAACCAGTGATATTCAAAGTGTTGCTGAACTGCTTCTCCCATCAGCCAAAGGCAGTGTGGCCAGTTCTGTGACAGCTAATGGATCACAGTCATCTCATTTTTGCTAAGTGATGTCTGATAAAGTACTTCCTTTTGTCAATCAGTCTGAATCTCTTACCATTTACTATTGAATAGAAGGAAAATGTCACCCGATCATCTTCCTTTAATCCATGCATAAATTTATATACCGCTGTTTACTATTTGCTAAGCTAAAGTGCCCGTATTTATCATTTCATCCTCCAGGAACGTCTGCAGTATATGGTAAAAAAGTCAAGATGATAGCCACAACTATACAATTGAAGCTCCAGCTGATTTTTATGTATGTCGTATGTGCAATAAACATAACAGTCAGGTGGAGCTTCAGTGATACCATCATAGGTGCCCCCTTGACATTTTTCATCACACCATGAAAATGCCCTGCCTATGTTCTTCTGGTGGAACATTCAAAATACAAACTTGTTAAAATGCATTTGTCAGATTGTTCATGAACTGGCAGAGACATGGTAACAAGGTCAGCCAATGAATAGGCATAGCAACTAAATCAGCCAATTGGGAGCTGAGACAGACTGGAGCCAGGGTGTGTCTTAGTCTGCAGCTTCTGAGTCTGTGCTGAGAAACGAAACTGAAACCAGTGTGTGTGCTTGTCTGCTCTGCTGAAATGAAACTAATTGTTCTCTCCTGCCTTGTGTTGTAACTGCTACTGCATTGAAGAAGAATCAACTATTAGTATTGTAAATACTTCATCTGTTATTATGTATATAAAGAAGTTAATGAATCCAGCTGAATCAATTATCTGTGTGTGCTTCTGGATTTCATTTTTGCAATAAACTCTGATAGCATTGTATAACTGGGCAGCCAATTTTGTGTAGTAGATAAGAAAACAAATTAGAAACCTGGAGACCCTGAGTTCTAGTTCTACCTTAGGCATGAAGCCAGGCAGGTGACCCTGGGTTTGCCACCCTCTCTCTGGTGACTATGAAGGAAGCAATGGTGAACCACTTCCAAAAAACCTTGCCAAGAAATTTTCAGGGATTAGGCCAGGTAGTCACGAGGAGTCAAAAACTGACACAAAGGCAGGTGCTCACACAAACTCACACACACAACAGAACTTGTGCCGCCCTGAGTCTTCGGAGAGGGGCGGCATATAAATTTAATTAATTAAATTAAACTTCCAATGCAGAAATTTATATTTTTCGCTACAGTCTCATTCTATTTGCCTCCATTCCAGTCACACATAACGGTGAGCCAAAATGTTTAAACCATGTTTTGAACAAACCATAGTAATACTAAGACATAACGCAAGGATGGGTGACTTGCGATAACCTAGGATTATGCGTAAGGCTGCAGTATAGCTGAGGTAAAATTGCCTCAATTTGTATAAATGATGTAATTTACATAATTTATCTAATGGCTTTGCCGTGGGTAATGTAAATTCCAAATTAATGACAGTAAGAAATAACAGACACCTGTCTCCCAGCTGTTCCATTAAAATGATATTTCACTTAAATATGTGTTCTGCAAATGACACCAGTTTTTGGACATCTCCAGCTGCAGATCATTTAGAAAAAATGAGAAAATACACTTTTGACTCAAGTCCTTACAAAGTTAATCTCTGTTTTCATGCTTGCTGACACTCTCAAAAAAAAATAATTTAACAGTTAGTGGTAATCCACCTTTCTATTCTTTTTTTAACCTTGATAATTTTATTTATTTATAATTTTATTATAATAGTGGGTATAATTTTCTGGAGCTTCTAAGATTCCTTTTTAAAATTGCCAATTTTACATTTGAGAGTTCTTTGACAATTGTCAGAGAGATGCTATATGGATTTGGATCTTTCTTTTGTCTCAATTTATTAAAATTTAGAGTTTATTAAAATTTATCTTGTCACAGCTGGCTTTCACTTTTTATACACTGAAGACTGGTAAGACTTTTTATTCTTGAAGATCGGAAAAGTGCATCAGGTTTGAATAATATCAAATTTCACACAGAAGTAAAATATACAGACTGAAGAAATCTGATGACCTGTATTAGAACTTCAATTATGGGGTATAAATTGATGGCCAAATATGGCTTTTTCGGGCTCGTGCCTCGGTGTGCATATTTTCCAAAGAGACAAACCGAGAGAGGAAGATCATTTTATTACAATTTATCAGACTATTCAGACAAAAGGGATTCCTCATTCAAAGGGGGAACCCTGATCTTTGGCTTACATCCCCTTTTATAGTTAACATAACAAAGAAATCTGAAAGAGGAAAGTTGATTGGACAGGATAATAATGGTTGGGTCCAGAGGGAGGGGTCCCTCTGGTTGAGATGTGCCCACCAGGTTTCAGAGCATTCCATCAGCCAAGGGCCCAGGGGAGGGGCGGGGGGGGGTAGCGGTTATTATTAACGAAGATCTAGGTCCAAGGGAGACCACTGTGCCACAGATTGCCGGATGTGAGTCCCTCCTTATGAAATGGGGTCATGGGGTTCAGTTGGGCTTGCTGCTCACGTACCTGGCTCCCTGCCACGTGGCAACAGCCCTGCCCGAGCTACTCGACGTGATAGCCACGGTGGCAGTGGATACACCCAGGCTTATGGTCATGGGTGATTTCAACTTGCCTTCCGTTGGTGAAACGTCTGAGGTGGCTCGGGAGTTCATGGCTTCCATGACGGCCATGGACCTGACCCAATTAGTTCATGGACCCACTCATAGGGGGGGGCATACTCTGGACATGATTTTTGTCTCTGGCCAGTGGTTGAGTGATCTGGTTATAGGGGATATAGACATAGAACCCTTGTCATGGTCTGATCACTCGCTCCTTCGCCTAGATCTCCGAACCGCTACACCCCGCCGCAGGGAGGCAGAACCAACTAGATGGGTCCGCCCCAGGCACCTGATGGATCCTGATAGGTTCCAGATGGAGCTTGGGCCGTTTCCTGAGGATCTGGCACACGACTCGGCCGAGGACCTGGTAGCTGCCTGGAATCGGGCGGCTGGTGGAGCCTTGGATCGAGTCGTGCCTTTGCGGCCTCTGACCCGGTATGGATCTCGAGCAGCTCCCTGGTTTACCGAGGAGCTGAGAGAGATGAAGCGCCGGAAAAGACACCTAGAGAGTGGTTGGAGGGCCAGTCTCGCTGAATCTGATCGAACACTGGTAAGGTCGCATATTAAGACCTACCTAGTGGCGATAAAGGCGGCAAAGTTGAACTACTTTTCCGCATTTATTGCGTCATCAGGGAATCGTCCGGCCGCCCTGTTCAGGGTGACCCGCTCTCTGCTTCACGCGGGAGTGCGGGAGGACCCCTTGGAAGGCAGGGCAGAGGATTTCGGACAATACCTGTATGACAAAATTGCTCAGATTCGGGGGGATTTGGACTCCGACTGGGTAGATCTGGGCGGGGTGACAAGGAATAGTCTTGAGAATGTTATCTGGGAAGAGTTTGACTTTGTGACTCCTGATGATGTGGACAGGATTTTGGGGAGACTTAGTGCGGCCACATGTTTACTGGACCCGTGTCCCTCCTGGTTGGTACTGGCCTCCCGGGAGGTTACACAAGGCTGGCTCCAGGGCATTATCAACGCTTCCTTGAGTGAGGGTCACTTCCCTGCCGCCTTGAAAGAGGCGGTGGTGAGGCCCCTCCTCAAGAAGCCTTCCCTGGACCCAGCAGTATTAGCTAACTATCGTCCTGTCTCCAACCTTCGCTTTATTGCGAAGGTTGTTGAGAGTGTGGTTGCGCAACAGTTTCCACAATTCCTGGAGGAAACATCTTATCTGGATCCGTTCCAGTCGGGTTTCAGGTCTGGGCACAGCACAGAGACGGCATTGGTCGCGTTGGTTGATGATCTCTGGAGGGCTCGGGACAGGGGATGTTCCTCTGTCCTAGCCCTATTAGATCTCTCAGCGGCTTTTGATACCATCGACCATGGTATCATGCTGCACCGGCTGGAAGAGTTGGGGGTGGGGGGCACTGTATTACAGTGGTTCTCCTCCTTTCTCTCCGACCGGTCGCAGTTTGTGTTGACAGGGGGGCAGAGGTCGACCTCGAGGCCTCTCGTTTGTGGAGTGCCGCAGGGGTCGGTCCTCTCGCCCCTTCTGTTCAACATTTATGTGAAGCCACTGGGTGAGATCATCCGTGGCTTTGGGGTGAGATACCATCAGTACGCTGATGACACCCAGCTGTACATCTCCACCCCAGGCCACCCCAATGATGCCCTCGAAGTGATGTCCCAGTGCCTGGAAGCCGTGCGGATCTGGATGGGGAGAAACAAACTCAAGCTCAACCCGTCCAAGACGGAGTGGCTGTGGTTCCCGGCATCCCGATATAGTCAGTTGACTCCATCACTGACTATCGGGGGCGAGTCTTTAGCCCCCGCAGAAAGGGCTCGCAATCTGGGAGTCCTCCTGGATAGGCAGCTGTCCTTGGAGGAACATCTGACAGCTGTAGCCAGGGGGACCTTTTGTCAGGTTCGCCTGATTCGCCAGTTGCGGCCCTTTCTTGATCGGGATTCCCTGTGCACAGTCACTCACGCCCTTGTCACTTCCCGCCTAGACTACTGTAATGCTCTCTACATGGGGCTCCCCTTGAAGAGCACCCGGAGGCTCCAACTGGTCCAAAATGCGGCCGCGCGGGTAGTGACGGGAGCAGCGTGGCGCTCCCACATAACACCGCTCCTGCGCGAGCTGCACTGGCTTCCGGTGGTCTTCCGGGTGCGCTTCAAGGTGTTGGTGATCACCTTTAAAGCGCTCCATGGCATAGGGCCTAGTTATCTCCGAGACCGCCTGCTGTCACCGATGACCTCCCATCGACCCGTGCGCTCCCACAGAGAGGGCCTCCTCAGGGTGCCATCAGCCAAACAATGTAGGCTGGTGACTCCCAGGGGGAGAGCCTTCTCTGTGGGGGCACCCACCCTCTGGAACCAGTTGCCCCCGGAGATTAGGAGAATTCATGACCTCAGTGCCTTCCGCTGTGCCCTAAAAACACATTTTTTCCAACAAGCCGGGCTGGCTTAAGAAGAAATTTTAAATATTTTTAATATTTTAATTGGTCTGTGAGTTTTAAATTTTGTAGCCAAATTATATATATATTTTAAATGTCTTAATATTTATATTTTATGCTTTTTATGTCTGGCTGTACACCACCCTGAGTCCTCAGGGAGAAGGGCGGTATATAAATTGGAAATAAATAAAATAAATAAATTGGAAATAAATTGGAAATAAATAAATTGGAAATAAATAAATCACAAGTGACACATCTCTTGAGCATCATTAGCCCCAGTTTCTACTGTTCTACTTTACAGTTTCTCAGCCAAATGACTATCCTTTAATACTGGCCTCAAAGCAGCACATTTTAAAAAAAAATACAAGAACACAAGTGTATATAAATAAATTATATACATTTGTGTTGGAAACAGAGTCAGTTTGTGTTTGTGGTTTTGGTTACAGTGTTGGCCTAGAAACCAGGTGACTGTGACTTCTAGTTCCACCCTTAGGCATGAAAACCTGGCTGGGTAAATGAGTCAGCCATTCTTTCTCAGCCCAACTCATCTTGCAGGGTTGTTATTCTGGAGAAAATAGGAGGAAGGAGTATTAGGTATATTTGCTGCCTTGAGTTGCATAAGAAAAAAAAAGTGGGATAAAAATCTAAAAAGAAAAAAAATATATAAAAATGTTCCTTGCAAGTCCCTTATCATCATCATCATCATCATCATCATCATCATCATCATTATCTGTTATTAATGTAGGTGATACATTTCCTTAGGGGGAGTTTACATTTTTTTAAAAAAAATAAACTTTTATACCGCCCTTCTCCTTTCGGACTCAGGGCGGTGAACAACCATAATAAAACAATTATACAAAAAAGTTAAAACTAATTATTTAAAATAAATTATATAAAATTTGGCCCATATAGATTAAAATATTCCAATTTAAAATCAATGTCGAATTTTAAAACCAAATAAAATCAGGCCAGCCCAGCTAACTGAAAAAGGTGTGTTTTCAGGGCCCGACGAAAAGTCCGGAGGTCTGGGATCACTTGTATCTCTGGGGGTAGATCGTTCCAGAGGGTAGGTGCCACCACATTTCTCCAAACTTCCATTGTTACAGAAAGATCCTGCATGGCCCAACTAAATTGTTTACCCAATGAATCCTGGAAATTCCTCCCTCCACTCTAAAGGGCACAAGAATCACTTGGTTGAGTTTCGTATCTGTAGAAATTGAATGAATGAATGAATGAATGAATGAACAAAAGAAAAGCCCACCTCTCAGCATTGCAAGTGTATGTCAGTGTAAATTTTATTCAGCACTTTAAGCTCACCTGGAAAATAAGCAAACCTGTGATAGTTTCTGGGGAATTTTTAAGGACAATTTTAGAATCAGCATTTTTTGTTGTCTTGGCTTATTTATTCCTTTTAAGCCAAAGTTCTTCAAAAAAATTATCCAGTGGTGGGTTTCTACCAGTTTGCCCTGGTTCAGGCAAACAGATAGGGGTGATGGCGGGAGGCTCCGCCCATCCACTCAGATGTCATTGTGGATCCTCTGCGCATGTGCAGAAGGTTCTGCGCATTTGTAGAAGTGCTGCGCACGAGCAAACCATGCATGTGTGCGTGCACACTCACAATCCTGAACCGGTAGCAAAGGTAAGTGAATACCACTATTGAAATTATGTCAGAGTGCGCACAGCTGTACTATATGAGACAACCCAGGAGCAATAACAGCAAACAATACATTTCCTTAGGGGGAGTTTACATTTCTCCAAATTTCTATTTTATAATAAATAGTGGTTTTTTTTATCTACAAAAGAATATATACTATATACACACGTTCCAAAGGCAGAAGTCAAACAATCAGTAAATTACAGCACGGAAGAACACACAGTGAGGGAGAGATGCCCTAAAGGGCCTGTTCTTATTACACAGGCTCTTAAAGGGATAACAGCCAAAAACCTTGCTGATTCATTCCCATCAGTACATCAGTGCCTCATTGCATCATTGTAGCAGCTGGTCAGCCCTTAAATCACTACCCTGACATATCAGCTGCAGGTTCACTCATTCATTCATTCATTCATTCATTCATTCATTCATTGAAGGTTCAGTGATCCTTTAGTGGAGGTTTTCAAGAGATTGCACAACCATTTATCTGGAATGGTATAGGGTCTCCTTGAGCAGGGAGTTGAACAAGAAAACCCTTCCAACTCTCCTAGTTTATGTTCCATGTAAAATAATATTGCAGCCTGACAAAGAAACCACATGAAATATTATTGTCAGCAAAACGATTTCAATCATTTGCAGGCAATAACTTGAATCCCTATCAGTACTTTAGACAATCAAGTAATATTTGATAGATAAGTGAATTGAATACAATTGAAACATTTATGAAATTTAACTGGGAACATTCAGGTTTCTATGTACCTGTCAGCCACTATGAGGATGAAGGCTATTTCATCCCCAAACAAAGCTGGAGGGCAGAAAGAAAGAATCTGAGCCATTAGAATACTTTTGGTTTGCAGGTTATGGGCCTGTTTAATTTCTTAGCAAATGTAGCAAGCATTAATTAGTGGCACAGTGGTTAGAATGCTGTATTGCAGGCTAACTCTGCCTACAGCCTGGAATTCAATCCTAATGGGCTCACGGTTGACTTACCCTTGCATCCTTGTGAGTTTGATAAAATAAGGACCCAAATTATTGGGGGCAATATGCTGACATTTGCAAATCATTCAGAGACTGCTGTAAAGCACTATATAAAAAGTACTATTGCCCTTGCTATTAATCATACATTCGCTTATTCAAAAACCTAAAACAAACTGTTTAGAAAAACCTAATGCCATATGAAAAGCTCTCATATATTTAATATAATCCCTGGAGATCTCAAAACTCAACTCTTTACATAATTCTATTGATATAATAGGACTAAAGTGAAGTAAGCAAAATTTATCTCAGGAAATACTATTCTACTTGTATAAAGTGGCCAGAGAAGTAGAGTACTGATCAAAATTGCTGAAATATCATCAGCATGTTAAAATAATGTTTACTCATGTCTCACCAATGTAAATACCCTTGATGTCTAAAAGTGGCTTTCCAGTGGTGGCCAAAGATTCAATGGTCATCTTAAATAGCAAGGCAGCTCTCAAAGTTTTCAGGCATATATAACATTTATAGTGTCATGGCACAGCTCTTCTCATAATACCAACAAAATTCACCAGGGTGATTTTAAGCCCCATGGCATAAGGAAGCAACCTAGAATTCTCAGCACACCTCATTTATTACTCACTAATGACTAGAACAACTTTCCCCACATCTTAATTCTGCTGTACATCTGGGGGAAAAAATCTTTATTTTTTTCAAAATGAGCACAACCAGTGGTGGGTTCCTCCCGGTTCGGTCCGGTTCTCCCGAGCCTGTAGCGGTGACGATATGATGTCACCGAACTGGCTCTGCTCACCCACCCCCCGGTACAGCTCTGCAAGCAGTTAAAAGTCTGGTAGACCAGTACCTCTGCTAAATCCTAAATAACTGTCACATGACCATCAAGCCACGCTCACAAAATAAGCCACACCCACAGAACCGGTAGTAAAATATTTTAGACCCACCCCTGAGCACAACCATGTTTATCTGAAGTTGGCCTTCAGATAAAGACGGCTCAGTGCTATGAACTGTAGTAAATAACATGAATTCCAACATTCTAAATTGTGAAATAACAATATATGGAGAGCCTGTTTAAGAGATCATCAAAGGGTATCTCCAGCAACACAGTTATTCTAGAAGGGAAGAAGTATTGAAAACATACTGTCTCAATGAGGCTGGATATTCCATTAAGGCAAACTATTAGTTAACAGTATAACAGAATTGGAAGGGACCTTGGAGGTCTTCTAGTTGTGAATACTAGAAATTGCAAAGTAATAACAACACTAACAGTTTGTCGAGTCCCAATCTGGGGCTCACCATACCGGGGGGAGGTGGAGAGGTGGGGAGGGCACGGAGCAGCACACATCAGAGACAGTGATCTCAACAGGCCACTCTCCTGGTCGGGTCTACACAAGTAGCACCGGCAATGAGGTACGCACCTGGCATGAAGAGCAGGGAGGTGACAGCAACGACTGGACTTCTGGTGGCAGCGCCACACAGCCACTCACCAGCTGATCACCTCTGCAGCCATGCATGTGCCTCCGGCCATGATTCTCAGGGCTCTGAAGCCTGCTGCCAGCCTAGACATGCCACTGCAACCAGATGTCAGCCACAGGTGGCCAGATGCTAGGTGACCAGCGGGCATGTCAGGCCAGCCGGATGGCATGGTCCTGGACTATAAAGTGTGTTGGGAGGCGAGAGCTCCCAGCACTGACTTTACATGGAACTGTGTGTTATACTCATCATGTACCAAGGCTCCTGCCTATGATTGGAGATTAAAGTCTGGGTTACTGAGTTGCTCGGTTTCCTGTGTGTTTGCCCTGATCCTCCCCGGTCCATACCTGGACCTTTGAGACAGTTATTATTACAAAGTTTCATTTACTTAAATTTGGCTAAATTTATCCTTTGTCTTTAAGAGTTGAATAGCATGTTCTGCATATTAATGATTTTGTTGGTTACCACTTAATTTCTTTAAGGATGATCACTTTTGTGAAAGAACAAGATAGTGGCTCCATTTCTGACAGACATAGAGCCAGCTGTAAACACTGGGAAATCCTGCTGAATGAATAGGAAGAAGAAACAGTGGGGTCAAAGGGATGGTGATAGAAAAGAAAAACAAGGTTGAATCTCATGATGGTAGGCAGCCATTTTAGAATCCTCTGTGGACTACTGAAGTAAGCAAAGAGAATGTTGGAATTCATTTCTAGACAGATAAAGATTCTGGAGACGTACTAAAGCTTCTCCATTATAGGTGAAGAGATTCAGAGAAAAACTATGAGGAAAAAAAATCAGAAAATCTCTGTGAAGATACATAGGTTCTAAACTGTGTTCTAAATAATGTATCAAAGGTGCTTAGAGGGTCGCTGAAGCACTTGGAGGTAAATCCTTCCATTCCCCACTATCCTGTCAGAGCTGAAGAAGCTTCTTGGATGAGAAGTGAAATGTTGTCAAAACAAGAAATAAGAAAGTCCAGTTGCCTCCTGAAAAAGCACCTTTGGGACAACCATGACCTGGATGGCTGAGAATCTCTACAGACTCTAAATAGAGTGTAGGTGCTGCAATCTTTATAGCTCTACTCTTTTCATTTGGATAAATCTTGCAAAAGAACATTCTGCAAAAATCTTGCTTGGAAAAGAATCACTTTCAGTTTTAGACATCTGCCAAAGAGGCTCACAGGGACAGATTAATGATAGTGTAACAGCTAGCATTTATCCCACCATGCTTCCACGGGGAGCAACATATCTGAATTGTTCCCAGCAGATGTTGACTTTCCCTTTTTTTATATAATTACTGCATCAAACAACTCCAAGCCTGTTCTATTCTGAACGGGAATGGATTTGTATCCAGGATCATATCTGTTTCTCTGAAATACTGGTAACCACAAAGGAGAGTGAGTTAGTAAAGCATGAGAACAAGAAAAAGTTGTATTTTTTTAAAAAAAATTGGAAATGTATAAAAACACTAGTAAAGAGGAGGATGGAGAAGACAATAATGAACCTCAGTGACAATTTTTGGAGTTGAATCACTAGTTGACCTGGCATACAGTAATGCTAATCTATTTGTTTAAACTACCATATTTTTCAGACTATAAGACACACTGGAGTATAAGATGCACCAAGATTTTGAAGAGGAAACAAGAAAAAAAATAGTTTTTGGCCTCCGTGCATCTAGTTTTTGCCCTCCCCGGCCCCCCAGGAGCATTTTGCAGGCTTCCCAAACCCTCTGCACATCCTGTTTTTGCAAAACATGCGCAGAGGGTTTGGGAGGCCTGCAGAGTGCTCCTGGGGGCTGGGGAGGGCAAAAACAGGACACAAGTGGGGTTTGAGAGGCCAAAAATGGCTGTATTCGGTGTATAAGACACACCAACATTTCCCCCCTCTTTTAGGAGGTGGGAAAGTGCATCTTATACTCTGAAAAGTATGGTATTCTTCAACATCTCCTTTGTGTCTATATCTGTGCTGCAAATATCTAGATAAACAAAAGATGATAGCAATGAGATACAAATTTCTGTATTTCTTTTTGATACCTAATGTCCACTTCCCAGATTGTTCCAATCAAAACCTAGTAGTTCTCTTAATTAAAAGGAAAAAAAACAACAACAATTCAGTCCTCACTTAACTGTCCTCGGAAGGCTGGAAGTTTGAATCAACCTTGAGTCCCATCAGAATTGAACTCTAGGCTGTGGGCAGAGTCAGCTTGAAATACTGCATTCTAACCACTGGACCCATCATGGCTCCTTGATGAATGAAGCAGGCTTTGAGAAGATGATAAAACATTCAGGTATAACTATGAAAAATATAAATTGTATGTTATTTCAAAATACTGTGTTAAGACGTGAAATGAAGTTTCAAAAGGTTATATTAAGATGGGATAAATAACAATTGTTGCCTTTAGGTAGAATGTCTGTGATTAAGATGAATGTTGTACCTGGAATATTATTTTTGTTTCAGACATCATCTATTTTGACAGCAGATGTACAATTTAAACAATGGCAGAAGAATATATCCAAATTTGTATGGCAGGAGAAAATACCATGAGTTAAAATATGAGTCTATTCTATTTGAGACTATTTTGCTGCTTGTTTGTTTGTTTGGATGAATGAGAGGGGATTGTTAAGAAATAGATGATTAGTAGATTTAGGGATTTACAACATGAGCTTTGGGTAGTATTAAGGTAAATGCAGATTTTAAAAATTATTGTCAGGTAGGCTATACTTATTTTATGGAATAAATATAAATTTAGATTCTGCCTAAAAAAACATCCTTTGTAGCTTTCAGCCAAAGAAGCATTTCATAGATGAGAAATTATAAATGGTTAACTTATTGTAATGTATTAGAATTTTCCGACGAATATTGGAAAATGAAACTTAGAGAACACTTAATAACAGAAAGAAACTTTTCTCAATGGTTTTCTTATGTGCAATTAAGAGAAAGGTTTGAAGTGGATAAAGTATTTAATGGTTTTGAACAAAATATCACCAAGGTTGAAAAAGAAGTATGTATTAAAGATGAACACATTATTGCTAAAATGAATAAACTTTTGCCGAGATGCAAAACAGAAGAACAATTCAAAGAATATATGATAAAATGGACTAAAAATATTAGCTGTAGCATATAGGTAAACCCGTGGTTCAAGTGGTTGAACTGATTGAAATTTACATTATGCTCTACTTTTAAAGAGAACTTTTATAAAATGATGTATTATTAACATTTTTCACCAAATAGATTGTTTAGAATGTATAAATGTACTTCAAATCTTTGCTGAAAATGTGAAAACCAGGAAGGGAAATTTTATAATGCCCGGTGTTCAGGCAAAAAAAAAAAAAAAACACCTTAAAAATGGATACAAATACATACATTACTTCAGAAAAATTTAAAAGTTAAAATACAGCTGAAATGAGTGGTGAAATTCAATTTTTTTTTTTACTACTGTTTCTGTGGGTGTGACTTGGTGGGCGTGATGTGGCTTGGTGGGCTTGGCTTGATGGGTGTGGCAGGGAAAGGATACTGCAAAATCCTATTCCCTCCCCACTCCAGGGGAAGAATACTACAAAATCTCCATTCCCACTCCATTTCACGGGAAGGATACTGCAAAATCCCTATTCCCTCCCCATTCCTGGGGGAAGGATATTGTAAAATCTCCATTCCCATCCCCCTCTCTGGGGCCAGGCAGAGGTGGTATTTGCTGGTTCTCTGAACTACTCAAAATTTCCGCTACCGTTTCTCCAGAACCTGTCAGAACTTGCTGAATTTCACCCCTGGCGGAAACCGTATATCTTTCTTTTGAACTAATAGATAAGGAACTAGAAAAAAAAAGCCATGGAACATTGTTTTTATATAACTGCCGCAAAATTACTACAGTCTATGCTCAAAAATTGAAAAGTTTTATGATACCCACAAAGGAATGATTGGTGAAGATGATGGAACTTGCAGAGGTAGTTACATTAAGAGAGAATTAATTAAGAGAGAATAAATAAACACTTTGTTTATTTATGGATGATTGGAAATCCGTTGTAGATTCTTTGCATAAAATGGAAAAAATATGCACTTATGATCCATAAAGCTTTTAATTAAGATTTAAAAAAAAAGAAGATCATGGAGTAATAAGGATAGACATGGACAGCTCTCTGTGTGATCTCTCTCTCCTGCTTCATTTCTTTTTTTAAAAAAAAATTAAATTTCCAAAGATTAAAATACACAGTACAAAAAGAAACATAATATACAAAAAAGCAAGAACACACACACAACAAAAAATATAAACAACCAAAAACAAACATATCAAAATTTCAATACTAATAACAACTTTTCTGCATCAATATCTCAGTATCTCTAAGCTATTTAACCTCTTTACACAAATTCCACTTCTAAATATCTCTATCTTAAACTTACATCTTTATTTAAATTATCTTGATTTCTATTTACAGTTTGATCTCATAACAAAGACATCCCTTAAGTTTTATGCTTACTCTCCAGCCAGGAATACCATTTATTCCATATTAAACAGTACTCAGTGTCCTCCCTCTACTTCATTTCCATAGATAATCTGTCCATCTCTGCACATTCTTTTTAATTATGATTTGATCTGAAGGGGTGTCTGATTGTTTCCAATTTTGTGCTATCACAATTCTACTTGCTGGTAGTATGTGTAATATGATATATTGTATACTTTTCTGCATTTTCCCTTCCAGAATACCCAGGAGAAACAGTTCTGGATTTCTCTCTATCTTCTGCCCTGTTATTTCATCCAGCCATTTTTTAATCTTGCCCCAAAATTTCCTAATCTTAGGACAGGTCCACCACATGTGGTAGAATGTCCCTTGTTTATGTCCACACCTCCAACAATTCGGAGACCTATTCAAGAACATCCTGGCCAATCTCGTTGGTGGCAAATGCCATCGGTAGAACATTTTGTAAAGATTTCTTTATAAGCAGCTGACATCGTTAGTTTGTAATTTCTCTCTCATAATCTATCCCAACTCCTGCTTCATTTCTGATGGTGACATTTGGGTGTTTTTAGAAAAAGGAAATATATCCTGAAATAAACTTGTTAAACCTCAGTGTATCTATTTTGACTAAAAATACCCCTGCCAAACAGAAACACCCCAAAAGTAACTTGGAAAATAATCATTTCCCATCCCTTCCAATGTCACATCACCTCTCCAAGGTGATAATTTAACAACCATAAGTTAAAAATAACAACCAGAGCAACAAAATAGGTAAAGGTTCAATTCCCTGGGCAGAAAAGATATTATGCTAACTCATCTAAACTAAATGTTACTGGAAGCATAGAATTCCTTGTTTGTTTCATTGTTTCAGTATACTGTCTGAACAATTTGTATGCACAAATGAAACATCCATGTGTTCTCAAGTAGAACAGATTATGGTTGCAGACCAGCATATGCAAGCTAACTCAGAAATTTTAAGACATTAACTCAGCAGCTTTTTTCCTGATTATTATTAATGTAATTTGCATACCATTTTCCCCTTAGAAATGTGCCCAAAGCAATTCTCTGTACCCTAAGAATTTGTATCAGTACATAGTCAGCCTGCTATAAACTCATTTCAAAGTAAATATATATATATAATGAAACAAATAAGCCCTACTGGCAAATATTTTACATTATTAAATATAAACAGTATAGGCCATTGAAACAATAATTTTTCAATTAAAACAATCATTTCCAAAACATGTAAATTCTAAAAACGTACATTAACATTTTCCAGTGAAGCTAGGCTTTGATGTATAACCAACGGCCCTGTCCTTAAAGAGGCCAATTTTTAGAAATGGCAATTAGAATTCTGATAAACCTTTGCAGATTTCATAGTCTTCTTCTCTCCATCCTCAGTGAAGAAGATTAAATCTGGCAGAAGACTTAGACTTAGAATAACTTTATTGTCTCTTTGAATGTACGCTAATCGGCATACATTAAAATGAAATTTCATTGCATACAAAGGTTTATCAGAACCTTGGAGAGCTCAGTGTGGAACGCTTGAATCTCAAGCTCAGTTTAAATGAGGAATTGTCAGGCTCTAGAGAGGCCTTAACAATTCTGAAGATTTAGAACCAGATTCTTTAGCTCTGTACTTGCTTTTTGCTGTCTCTAGAGTAGAACTCCCTGAGCTTTCTGAATCCTGAGTCTCCTATATGGCTAAGAGAAACCATGGGAGAGTTTAAAATTGAACTCATCATGAATACAGAGCTCTACCTTCATATTAAGAGGGTATAGAACTCAATGTAGACAGCTGCTGCTGAATTATGATACCTTGCTCCATCGTACATTAAATCCATAGACTCTGAGGACACCAGACTTTTCTTCTGTGTTGGATATTCCAAGATGATCACTGAGATATATTTTCTCATTCTGGAAACCACATTAGATAAATTTCCTCCAGTTAGGAACCTCCTACATCAGGGGAGTCAAACTCAAGACTCACAGACAAGATCTGGCCCTTGATGTGGTCAGATCCAGCCTTCGGGGCCGTTCTGGTCTACCCAATACAAAGAGGAAAGGGCCCAGCGTAGCTTCCACCCAGTCTACCCAGTGCAAAGAGGAAAAATCAGGCCAGCATGGCTTCGGCCTGGTCTACCCAATGTAAAGGGGAAACATGCCAACAGTTTGAAGAGTGCTGGCTATGCCCACTCAGTTGGCCACACCTACCCAGTCAACCATGCCCGCCCAGTCCCCCAAGGTCAACCACAGCCTAATGCGGCCTTCAATGAAATTGAGTTTGATACCCCTGAACTACATGTTCTACTCTTTAGTTCATTTCAGATTAATGAAGAGAAGAACTAGGGGAGACATGATAGCAGTGTTCCAATATCTTAGGGGATGCCACAAAGAAGAGGGAGTCAAGCTATTCTCCAAAGCACCTGAGGGTAGGACAAGAAGTAGTGGGTGGAAACTAATCAAGGAGAAAAGCAACTTAGAACTAAAGAGAAATTTCCTGACAGTCAGAACAATTAATCAGTGGAACATCTTGCCTCCAGAAGTTGTGAATGCTCCAACACTGGAAGTTTTTAAGAAGAGGTTGGATAACCATTTGTCTGAAGTGGTGTAGGGTTTCCTGTCTAAGCAGGGGGTTGGATTAGAAGACCTCCAATGTCCCTTCCAACTCTTCTATTCTATTCTATTCTATTCTATTCTATTCTATTCTATTCTATTCTATTCTATTCTATTCTATTCTATTCTATTCTATTCTATTCTATTCTATTCTATTCTTTCTTAAGATTCCAGTAGCCAAAAATACTGTGTTTTTCATTCTGATTTCCTTAGCTCTGGATATTTCTGCTGTTTATGGTTCATTGACATAGTTACTACTGAATTACATGTTTTCCTCTGATGCAGTAGGAATGAAAACCAACTTATCAGGTGAAGTTAGAAACTTATGGGATTGCAGTTCTTGAAATCCACCCACCTGGGAATGCTAATAGCCATAAAGCTCCAAACTCATAAAATACTACCATCATAACTGTCAAATATAAAATCAAGCAGGAGTTTAATAATGTCACTTATGAGTCTGAGAAGTAATTGCTGGTTACATCCTCTAGTTTCCTTAACTGCTCTTTCTTGTGAGTGTCTGCTTTATCACAACTATAAAGGGCATGAAAAGATTGCTGTGGCATATAACTTTGGACACAATAGGAAGTCATTTCGCTCTGAATTTTTTTAGGAGTCTTTTTTAGTAGATATCCTATAGTGCTAAATCCAGGAGACTACATACACAGCAAAACAAACAACATTAATCTTTTCAAAGGTTACTTTAACTGGTTGTTGTTGTACTGAGGCTTCATTAAGTAGCCTGTTATTTATTTCCTTGTGTTAGAAAAGCAAAGAAAGGAAAACATATTTTGAGAATTGGATTTTTTGTACTACATCTCTCTCTCTCTGTGTGTTTGTATTTCTTATATAGGTTAAGAAACATTTTATGAATGTTTAATTCCCTGAGAATATACTGTGTGTGGGCCATGTTAGTCTGCTAGGCTTATAGTCCCCACCTTTTTCTTGAATTAAAAATTCTTTACCTGGAGTTCCTCAAATTGTAACTGAGGTATCCATATGAGAAATTGTGTGTAGACTAATGCTTCCTGAGATCTGTGAGCAAAGCAGTTCTGTATTTTGCGTTTCTTATTCCAACTTGCACTATAATAATGAAGGATTTCCTGGTGGCTTCCATGGGACCAGTAGAATATGCAAAATCAGCCTTGAAATAGAATTTATGGCTATTGGGCAGTCAGGCGTGTATTATAATTAGGTTATTTCCCAGCCCTGGAAAGAAATTGGCCATTGGCAAGAAACCACAATATCAGGAGAGAAATGCCAAGAAGCTTGCCAAGGGAAGTGCTGTTGGTTATTGACCCATGAGCACAGAAGCTAGATGTTAGTCTGCCATCTGGAGCATTTGCAAGATTATATTAGATTTACATATCAAAGAAGAGTAAAAAATGATTTAATCCTATTCATTCCTTTAACAAGATTAGCTTTCTTATCTCCACCAACACAATAAACCATGCTCCTATTTAAGGTTGATGGTATATATAGTTTGTACTGATTTGCATTCAACAGAATAACAGAGTTGGAAGGGACCTTGGAGGTCTTCTAGTATAAAACCCTGCTCAAGCAGGACACCCTATACCCGTGATGGTGAACCTATGGCAGGTGTGCCAGAGGTGACACGCAGCCCCCTCTCTGATAGCATGCAAGCCGTCACCCCAGTTAAGTTCCACTGTGCATATGCGTGTGCCTCCCACCAGCCAGCTGGTCTTTGGGTCTCTGCCGCACATGTGCGGGAACCAGGGTGCATGTTTGGGGCCATGTGCACATGTGTGGGTTCTGCACATGATTGCATTTTGGGGGGTTCAGGCACACGAGCGCTCCTTGGGCACTCAGTCTGGAAAAGGTTACCCATCATTGCCCTATACCATTCTTTCTCTCTCCCTCCCTCCCTCCCCCTCCCTCTCTCTCTCTCTCTCTCTCTCTCCCTCTCTCTCTCCTATTTATCATCTATCTATCTATCATCTATTTATCGTCTGTCTCATCTCTATTTATCACATGGAATGCACACAATAGGCTTGTTAATATCCTATTCCACTTGCTTTTTCTTTAAAGAATTCAAGTGAAAGTAGAGATGCAGTAAGAATATATTACAGTTTTAATGCCTCTGAATGCTCCATATTTGGCTTGTTTCAGACCATCAGTTGAACAAACTTTCTGGCAGTGAGTGAAATCTGCCAAATGCAGCTACAAATGAGGACCTATAATTTTTGACAGATTTTTTTTTTCATGCTGTTTTGGAATTTACATAGCTTACACTCTCAGTGCTAAGATGATATGCAATTCTGCGCAGAGTATTTTCTCCTTAATGGTACACTGCTATCATTAACTAAACTTGCTGCTAAAAGTTGTACTAAGGATTTTATCATTTGCAGCAATCCATTGTTTATAGCAAAGGGCTCCTGCAGAACAGTGCATGCCTAGTTTTATTTTTAAGCCTAAGGCTTCACCTGTAAACTACTTAGGCTGTATTTTGCAGCCTAGTATTTAATCTGTTTAATTGCTGGTGCCATTCTGTAGTTCGGAAGGTATCTTCTCAGTGGTATATTCATGTAATTCTTAATGAGCTTTGTGTTCTCTATGTATTATTGCATGCCACTATTTTCATACGGTAGAGATTTAGGGATGAACCTCTAATAAAGCTCAATGAAATGTACTGGATTTCCACTTACTGGTTGTTGACCGTATCTCTGTTCTATTTGCTGGATGTGGTAGTGATATTCATGGTTCTCTCACATTGCCATGTTTGTATGTATGTATGTATGTATGTATGTATGTATGCATGTATATATCAGGGGTGGGTTTACTTACCTTTACTACTGGTTCGCAATGGGAAAGCTTCTGTGCATGCACATAAGCGTTCTGATGATGTTGGGGTCGGTGGGTGGAGCCTCCCACAGTTTTACTACTGGTTCTATAGAACCAGTGCAAACCGGGGCAACCCACCACTGGTATGTATGTATGTATGTATGTATGTATGTATGTATGTATGTATGTATCTATGAGTCTGGTGGCACATTGTCTAAAGTGCAGTATTGCAGGTAAACTCTGCCCCCAAGCCTGGAGTTCAATCCTGATAGGACTCAAGGTTTACTCAGCCTTCTGTCTTTCCAAGGTCAGTAAAATAAGGGGGCAATATGCAAATAATACTTCTTAGGAAATGGTTATTTGTTTAACTAGTTGGTCAGGTAATATATAAACCAACAATGTATGTTTGAAGTCAGAAAGGTATTATATTGCTTTAAGACTGTATTGAAACATCCTGTATCCTGATTGGCTAAGCTCTGTAGCCAATGTACTTAAGGGAAGTCAGGATCATAGCTTGTGTGGATACTACACAATTTTACCTGCTTATTTGCTGTAACTCTCTACCTGATCTCTCTGCATGATCACTGTTTGATCATTGCTACATGTTGCTTTCTACTATTTATTGAATGTTTTGATATTGAACTAGTTCCTGTTTTGAAACTCAAGAAGAACTGTTTTATTGTGTATGACTACAACTGGTAAGAAGACTTTGTACTTGAAATATCCCTGGATTGATCTTTTAACTCTCGTCTTATCTGTGTATGACTTGGATTGTTTTTGGACTTTGCTTTACTTTTTCTAAAAATAAAAGACTACAACAACTCAGTGTGTTTGTATGTTGACTGTGATTATTCACAACCACTCCCAGTTGGTTTTCATGCGTTTACTCAAAGGGTACTCTGCTCAATAACCCACAACATCGGTTATGAGCCAAGAATATCCTTAACAATACTCTACATCGTAAACTGCACAGAGAGTGCTGTAAAGTGCTGTGGAGTGGAGTGTAAAGCTTAAATGCCATAGCTATTGTTATTGCTATTGCTATTGTGCTGATAGTTTTGAAGACAAGATTGTATTTAACAAGCCTGTATAAACTTATAAAGAAGTAATTTGAGTCAAAGATTTGAGTCAATATTAACATGATTTGCCAAACTATGACTAGAATAGAATAGTTCATTAATTGATTAATCTTGGGATCTTATCAATAAGATAAAACAAAAATGAAATACACAGTCTGATTCCAGGATAAAAGAGATCAAAGGTAATACAGGGATAAAATGCCTATGCAATGATACAGGGAATCAGTAATCAGATAAGTGAATCTCTTTCGCAAGGTACCACAATTTGTTTGATGCATCGGGTTGTTTGCTCAACTGGCTTAATTAAAAACTTTGCAGTTCTGCTTACAATACATACATAAGGGCACAGGAAGAAATAAGATAATCTGTAATTCGGCTCCCAGTTGGCTGTTCTTTCCAATAGGGATGATACATATCTAAACCCAAAGGGGACATGTAATTGACAGCTGAAGAAAACATGAAAAATATTTTCAATAGTCGGAGTTACCGCATAAGCAAGTCCTCTCATGACATGCTAGCTGATTTCCATCAGCTACCATGTCTTTGGTCACCGTATTTGGCCAGGGAACCCCATAATTCAAATTTTGCTCTAGACTAGGCTCTTAAATCAAATACTTTGGCCACCTAATGAGAAGGAAGGACTCACTGGAGAAGACCCTAATGCTGGGAAAGATTGAGGGGAAAAGAAAAAGGGAACAACAGAAAATGAGGTGGCTGGATGGAGTCACCGAAGCAGTCGGTGAGCTTAAATGGACTCCAGAGGATGGTAGAGGACAGGAAGGCCTGGAGGAACATTGTCCATGGGGTCATTATGGTTGTCATTATGGTTAAATTGGAAAAAATGAAATGGAAAAGAGGGAAGGAAATGGGTTATATATGTAAGTGTATGAAAATTAAGATTCATAATTGGAATAATGGAATCTAGGGAAAATATGTGGAAACTGATAATAAAAAAAAGAAATGGAAAAGAGGGATAATTGTTAAACTGCTGAATACTAAATATCTATGATTGGAATGATGGAATATAGGGAAAATATTTGAAATTATATTGTATTGTGAAAAGGGAGTAATGGGAGAATATTTGAATAAGATAATTTAGAGTTAGGTTTAGATTTTAGAAAAATGATTGATTTCAATTTAAAGGGTTTCAATTTGAAAAAAAAAGTAAAGACAGGAGTGGAAAAAGAAAAATTGATTAAGATTAGAGATTAGGGCGAATGGTGATATTGTTTATATATTAGAAGAAATAGAAGGAAAACAAAATAAAAAATTAGAGAGAAAGAATTTTATGGCGAAAAGTGAAATATATAAAATGGTGTTTGGGAAACTAAAAGCAGTACAAATTGTGACTCGGCCAATACTCTGTTCAGAAAAAAATGCATTGTTTGTTTGTTTGTACGTGTGTTTAAAAAAAATAAAAAACTTTCATAAAAAAGAAGAAGAAGAAGGGGATGACAGAGAACGAAGTGGCTGGATGGAGTCACTGAAGCAGTAGGCATGAGCTTAAATGGACTCCAGAGGATGGTAGGGGACAGGAAGGCCTGGAGGAACATTGTCCATGAGGTCGCGATGGGTCAGACACAACTTCGCAACTAACAACAACAACAAAGGCTCTTAAAACTTGTGACAAAGTCATTAACAGGCAGAAGAAAATAGTTTTCTTCTAAGACAACCAACTTAAAGATTTTAGTCCATAGCTCCATTTTAAATGAATGATTTTTCTTACTTTGACAAACTCTTATCAGAGTGCTTAAGGGAATTTTGTTGTTGTGTGTGTGTGTGGGGGGGGTTGTTTATATCTCAGTCTCCTGTTAGACTTTGTTTCAGCAAGATCTTTTAGAGGAGAAGGAGAGAGATAAAGGAAGAGTAACTAATATTTATTTTCTTCTTCCTCTCCCTTCCCTCGAAAATCATTATGATGCATTAGTTAAAGTGCTGGTCTAGACACAGAGAATCCCTCCCTTAGGCATGGAAACTGGCTGGATATTTTCTAGCCAATCATTCCCTTTTAGCCTTAGACCTAGAAAGGTGAAAAATATCTATAAAGCAATCTGCACTTAAGTGTGGTTGATTAGACCTTCACTCAGCAATGAATTTATCCAGGTTACTAATCTGCGTGGTATGTCTCTCTCTCTCTGTGTGCATAATATTCATTTTCTCATTTGTACTATAGTGACGATGAAGCTGCTTATTCAATTTGTCTGGAATTCTTCAGCTTTTTCAGTCCCCGTTTTGCTCATCAGTTTCCCCCCACCCCAAAATAAAAATAAAAATACATGTTTATTTTTTTTTTAAAAAAAACCCCATAAATACATGTTTTTACTTTGATTCTCTTTTTCTGCTTTTGTCTCAGTCTTCTTTTGTCCCAAGAGTCTGCATTTTCATTGTGCAAAGGGGCATTTAAAACAGTGTACTCATTTTTAGACTATTGCGTGTGATACTTACTATTTCTCTCTGTGTTGTAGGGTAACATAAATAACGTACACCTCTCATAAAAGCAGCACATAGTGTAACATCCCCAGAGCAGATTAATCTTGTCAATGACGCATGTTCAGAAAAGCAAATGGTCAGAAGTTGGATAACTTGTCTGATCTTTAGTAAGAGCTTATTTTTAAAGCATATTTGGAAGTTTTTTAGTTTTAAGCTGAAAGAGGATGCTTCTAGCTTCATTCAGCAGAGCTTCGCTAAAGACTCTTTGCTGGATAATTTAGAAGCTGCTGTATTAATCCTTTCTTCCTCCCTACCCTACTGCCTGCAGAGAATATTTTAATTTTTTATTTCAGTAAACCCTTTGAACCTAGCCACCTGATATTTTCCATAGTTAGCACATAGCCAGTAGCATCCTTGCTATTTTTATCCTGTTTTGCCAATAAAAAAAATGAAGCAGCAAAGGGTGCTTCAATATTTCCCCATTATGGTGGATGCCTGAATCGTTTCTCAGGTGGGATTTCAAGTAAGAGGGAATTGAGTATTCTTGCTTTCAAATCTTGGATCTCAAAATCAGTTTTAATCTTTCTGTGAATGAATCTTGAATCCAAATCAGATCTAAAGATATTTTGTTTCTGTTATGTCATCTGGAGATTTACTTGCCAAATTGTACCATTCGGCTGCAATAAATGTGTTTTTTGTTGTTGCTGTTTGTTGTTTGTTTGACTTGGGAGTCAAATTTACCAGCTTGCCAATGTGTATGTGTGAACTGCATTCTGAATATTTTAATAACTTTTTAAAAATCCAGGAACAGCTAAACCATTCCGTTCTGCAAAAGAAACAAATGCATATTTCAAATGACATTTTTTTAAAAAAAATATGTATAAAATTGTCTCCAGACTCCATTAGAAACTTGATTCATTTCATGTATTTCCTGTTATGTTTGTTCATCAAATGTAAAACAGCAGATTTAGTATATGAGATATGTTAATTCACAGAACTGTATTCAACATAACTCCTTGCTCACAAATGAATGGCTTGACAATATTACATTACAGCAGTAGTTGATAAAATATGAATAGTAGTAGTAGTAGTAGGCTATGACATCCATATTTTCTAAATTAATACATGCTCTTACTTTATCGGCTATGTTGCCTGTTTCAGATATTGAACAAGTGTGCCTTTTCCTGTTTTTAATTCTCTGCTAGTGGTTTTAAACAAGGAATGAAGCCAAACATACTATAGCATCAAAGTTCTTTATTAACCACAAGTTTGCTACCTAGCCCTAGACAGCATCATCAGTAATGCCAGCAGAAATCGATCGGCAATGCTTGGTGCTTGTAGATCCAAAACCCAAGAGGTCCTGAAAAGTAACATTCCCTTAGGCTAAGCTCTGATGCCTTGAAGTGTTTTGCAAACTTTACACAGGACTCAAAAGGACACTTCAACAAAACAAGAAGAAAAGAGACCTTCCACATCTAAACAAGCCAAGTTGACAGGTCTTGATAACACTGCTGTGATCTTCTCTTTTGCTTGACAACTTTGAAGAAGGGAAAGGAACCGTTTGTCTCTTTGGCAGCTGTGATCATATTTGAAGGGTACTTACAGCTCAAGAGTTTTGTTAAAACAACGAATTTGTGTGTGTCTGTCTCTGTGTGTGATTAGAGTAAAAAAAAAAACCCCTGCATTAATATTTCTAAATTTGAGATTCCTGCTGCAATTTTTCAAAGCGTGTGCACAGAATATGTTTTTATTTTAATTACACAACATTTACAATATGTTCTCTAAATCTTTGAAAATTTGATTTTGTTCCCAGGCCTGGGGTGAAAGGATGGTTTCTGGGCCTTTATTATGTTGTTCTGTTAGTGGGCAGGACACAATGTTTTCCTGGTGCTTTATTATTATTTTCTTTTGTTTTTGTATTATGACTTTTAATCTGTAAATTGCCTTGAGTCTTTTGGAGTTGGGCAGTCTTGGATTTTTAGCGGACTCACTCAGATGTTCAAACTGGATTTGGCAGTTTGAGGTGGGTCTCAGCAGGTTCTGACCAGTTCTGGAGAACCGGTAGCGGAAATTTTCGGTAGTTCAGAGAACCGGTAAATACCACCTCTGACTGGCCCTGCCCTCATCTATTCTCTGCCTCCCAAGTCCCAGCTGATAGGGAGGAAATGGGGATTTTGCAGTAACCTTCCCCTGGAGTGGGGTGGGAATGGAGATTTTACAGTATTCTTCCCCTGCCACACCCACCAAGCCACGCCCACCAAGCCATGCCACGCCCACCAAGCCACACCCACAGAACGGGTAGTAAAAAAGTTTGAAACCCAACACTGGCCTAGGATCTTGGATAGGCAGATGTGGATTTTTGATGGAGTTACAGATATCGCCACAGGATGTTAGCTGTTCCAAGTAAAGCTGCTTTTTGAAATTGACTGAAAAGAAGAAGAAAAAAGAACTAAAACATGTCAAGGAATCCCTCAGAACTTGTGGTTATCCCAAGTGGTCTTTCATCAAATAAAAAAAAAAGTCCCAGCAGGAGCTTCTTTATAACAAACAAAGAAGAGAACAACAAACGAAATGATGTTGTCATTTCATACATTACAGGAATATCTGAAAAGCTCAGGAGAATTTTCAACCACTTTAAACCCAAAAATACAAAGCTCATCCACCTCTATTTTAAGTGCATCTTAAACATGCTCTTGACTTTAAAATATTGTAATATTGAAAAATATTCCATTGCTGACAATAACGTGTGAGTTTTACACTTTCCTTATGCAGGTGGACCAAGGAAAATAATTTAAGTCATGTTTTAAGATGTTTACTGTCACTTCAATATTTTTGGCAAAACAAATTATTTGTGCAGAAATTTTGATGGGCTTTTTTTAAAAAACAAACAAACTTGATGGCAGCATGGAAGCTGGAATGCTGACACTTGACTACCAATAAGCTGATCTAAACAGTTAATATTCCAACTTCCCCATGACTTCCAGAAAAGAAAAGAAAGAAAAGAAAAAAGAATGATTGTTAGTCCTGTGAGAAATAACTCTCCCTTGAAGCCTCTTCTCAGTAAATTGTTGCAGTAATATGATTCAAGGTGGTATTTTAGCAAGGAAAATTGACTTTCTCACTTCAGTGCCTTGAATTGAAGTAGTGAAAAGGACTGACTATATTTTGGCTGTCCACCCACATTGAAGGAAACATCTGCATCTCACTCAAAGAAGGCTGTTTTACCAGATGGATGAAAGCAGGGCAGAGACTCCAATCCAGCTCTTTGAAGAGAAACAGCTTTGATTCCTTTGAACAGTCTCCTTTAACTTCACTGCATCTTAAGGCACATATATCTATACTTTAATGTTATCTTTAAAAGCTGAGCCCACTCTAGAGACATTACATTATCAGCCATCCCATGCAGTTCTTAAAGTATATATTTAAAAAACATACCCTGCTTCTCCCTTCAGGAATTAATCACCCTTCCCCTGCAATAAGTCTTCTTGGTTAGTAGTGTATTGCAAGATGGACAAGTAAAATTTTCCATTCCTACCCTGAAATCTATTATGAAAAAGAAAATGATGGACCTGCAAATTGAGAGATGTGAACTCTTGTCCAAAAGTCAACCCTTATCAATGACCTATATCAGTGATGGCTAACCTTTTCCAGACTGAGTGCCCAAAGTGCACCCGAACCCACAAAATACAACGCATGTGGTCCACGCGCATGCGCCCCAACTCCAATGCATGCACATGCAACCCATCCCCTGTGCATGTGTACATGGCCCCCATCCCACCTGCGCATGTGTGCACAGCCCCTCACCCTTACGCATGTGTGGCAGAGACCCAAAGACCAGCTAGCCAGCGGGAGCCACACCCACATACACAGCAGAGCTGAACTGGGATGATGGCTGGTGTGCCATCAGAGAGGGCGCTGCATGCCACCTCTGGCACGCGTGCCATAGGTTCACCATCACAGACCTATATAATAGGTCATTTTTATGTACATGCTAGGATGGCATATTTAGGATTTCATCCTAAGAGCATTCCAATATCTTATGAATGTTTTGCTTTGCAGAAATGGAATATTCGAGAATAAAAAGCTCCCAAATTTCCCAGGAAAGACAGTTAGGGTTGCTGTCAGGGTTCTGACGGTTGCCCTAATTAAATCAAGAACCTTGAGCCAAGCTTCAAAAGAAATCCAGTTATTTATTAGGAGCTTCATCCCTGAATGTTCCCAAGTTCTGACCCTACGTAATTTATGCCCCAATTATGAGCCTGTTTCCCTCCTCTCCCCAGGGTGTGTCATCAATCACATTCGCCAATGGAGTAATTTTGCGGATTGTAGAAGTCACTCCCCTCCGGCTGCTGTGGGTAACCCTAGGATACAGCCTTGAGAGAGATAAGTGTGGAATGTGCATCTGTGTTTGGCTGCCATACCGTTTTACTGGTTTCCCAACCCCTTAGCCTATGGCAACTTGAGAGCAGGCCAGGGATGCTTTCTGAGTTGACATTAGGTTTATGGGAAGGTTTATGAAAAGGTGTCCTTTGTTCTTCCTTACTGTCAGCAAAGTTCTATTGTAAGATGATCAAACATAAACAGTAGACACGGCAATAGAAAGTTGACAAGGCTTCCCTGGCAAATATAACAAATAGCTTTGGTTTCCAGTGTAACAATACAGGTTTTAAGGTATCACTTGAATTGTCTTCCAAAATCTCTGCACTGTTAAAAGAATATTTAAATCCTGCAGCATGGATCCTTCTAAATGCTCATGAATTAATCACCAGGAACCTCACTTACATGGAGGCTTGGATGGCTTCTCATAGAGTGATCATACTAAGATTAGACGACCAAAACTTTTGTTTCCCTCTTAATATCACTATTCATAAGAAAATGATTATCCATCTAATATATGCAGATTTTTGATTGGCTGGTCATTGTTTCTACCTGGAGATGTAATTGCCTGCTCTCATTCATCCTGGAATTGGCCATTTTCCTCTCTAAATAATTGGATTTAAGGTGAGTTCCTTGGTGAAATTTTGTTCATAAAATATGCCGTCACGATCATCTCATTTTACCAGAGAATGGTAAAATTCATTCTACAACTTCAACAAGGAAAATTTATATAAATAAATAAACAAACAAATAAATAAAATCACTGAGTTCTCAAGCAGTTTATTGGCCAGTTTAACTTGTTGGATCTTTTAATTCTTTTTTTATCATTATTATTTCCACAAGTGAAGATACAATCTCAGCCCAGCTTCAATTTGGCCATTCAACCTATTGGCAAATTTTCCTCAGAAATTGATGAAAGAGTATGTGTGTGAGTATGTGTGTGGGGGGAATTAGCTATTATTGCTATTCTGCCACATAGATAGGAGAGGAAAATGATTTTTAAAAACCGATAACCACAAACATTCAAAAATAGCTGCCCATCGTGGAGTTCAAGACTTCCACTTGGCAAGAACTCATACCGTTTGGCTTATTCTGTTTTATGCATGGTTGATGGTAAATAGTAATGATTATCCCAAACTTGGCTACATGGATAATTCAGCTGGTCAGTTTTTTCCAGATGGGTGTTGATTCATCCCTCTACAATGATGAGCAATGCTAATGTTTGTATTTAGCTCCCAAAAATGCAGGAGGTTGCTTTGAAATGATGCTTTTGCGTTTTTCATGGCCAAGGATGAGGACCAAGATTAAAGTGTAAACATTCAGGAAGCATTCGATTTGCTATAACTTGAAAAAAAATGTAAAATGGATAGCCCAAATGAACTTGCAAGTCTTTAAAATAAAAGTTGTATTATGGGTAAGGATTCTACATTTTGTGTAGCGTATATGAATAAAGTGGCTCGGGCTTGAAAGGCAATGTAGAGTCACAGAATTCCTTTTCATCAAATTCTCAGGGAATTCACATGGATTTCAATATAGCCAAACAACTTTTCAGTCTGTGGTTTTATGATCTATATCAGGGGTGTCAAACTCGCATCATCACAGCAATGTCCCGTGACGTATCGTGATTTTTGCCCCCTTTGCTAAACCGGACATGGGCGTGGCCAGCATGGGCTGCATCTGGCCCACGGGCTGCAAGTTTGACAGCCCTGATTTACATGTACATCACAATTCAGGGGTGGGTTCTACTTACCTTTACTACTAGTTTGCAATAAGATCGCACATGCACGCTCGCTTCACTCGCGTGCGTGCCATGCTTCTGCGCATGCACAGATTGCTGATCATGATATCCGGAGTGGTGGGCGGGGCCTCCTGCCGGTTTTACTACTGGTTCATGTGAACCGGTCCGAACTGGAGGCAAGCCACCACTGTCACAATTGTAATCTACCAAACATTCCTGTTCCTTCAGGTTCAGTGATGTGAACAACAGAACTCACCTAAAATATAATTCCCCTACAAACGTTTCTGAAAAGTAATTGTGTAAGTTGTGGACTTGAACATGATTACATAGAAGGTATGTTATACAGTAGCAAGGTATCTTTTGTTTATTTTCCATGCTTTATTCTATAATAAAAGATGGTAGGTATTACTGCAGGATCAGCGTTTTCACATGCTTGACATGTTGAGAATTTGACCGTAACATATTTGTCGAGCTGAATCCACATATCCAGGTACTGTTGAAACTCAATGTACATTCTTACTTATATTTGGATGAAGAACTAATAATAAGTGTCAGGTTACAGTGTTTAACTGATGTGAGAACATGAGATAGGTCTGTGTGTGAGAATGTGAGCCAAGGGTGAAGTTGCCATAACCTAAAATGGAGCTGGAATGTATTTGGAGAAGACAAAAGCTAGGACTCTTCTCAAAAAGAACCCTTGATAAAGTTTTAAGGATTGAAGGAGAAATGTCACCAGAAAACAGACAAAGACAGAGAAGCTTGGGTACTTCTTTGGACACCCTTCCCACATCTCCTTGTGAAACAAAATTGTGATTTGTGAAAGCAAAAAAGCAAGGCTTTGGAGAATAGAATAAGTCCTAAAACTCAACCACTCTTTGAGCCACCTTGGTTCTGGACTTGGTTGCTACTGTCCCCTTATTTTGATGTCTGACAGACTCTTTGAGAAAGATATGGGTAAGTGGGGATGAGCATGTGAGTGTGTAAGAGAACAAATGTATATTGCAACCAGTAAAGTTTAGTTGTACTTTGAAATCATTGGGTCTCTGTCAGTGGTGAAATTCAAACTTTTTTATTATCGGTTCTGTGGGTGTGGCTTGGTGGGCATGGCAGGGGAAGGATACTGCAAAATCTCCATTCCCACCCCACTCCTGGGGGAAGGATATTGCAAAATCTCCATTCCCATCCCACTCTGGGGCCAGCCAGAGATGGTATTTGCCGATTCACCGAACTACTCAAAATTTCCACTACCAGTTCTCCAGAACCTGTCAGAACCTGCTGGATTTCACCCCTGGTCTCTGTGCATTACATCAGAAGCTGAAATGTCTCAGTGTTCAGTTGAAAGTGATTTGCACATGTCTCTAATCATTTCCCAGCTATCAACCAGGGCTACAGTATATGCTCTAGTTATCTGGAAAACCTAGAATATAGAAAAACAGAGTTGGAAGGACCTTAGATTTTTTCTAATCCAATCCTCTGCTTAGGCAGGAAACCCTATACCATTTCAGACAAAAGGTTATCCAATCTCTTCTTCAAAACTTCCAGTGTTGGAACATTCACAATTTCTGGAGGCAAGTTGTTCCACTGATTAATTGTTCTAATTTTCAGGAAATTTCTCCTTAGTTCAAGGTTGCTTTTCTCATTGATTAGTTTCCATAACTTGACTCCCTCTTTTTTACTTAGGTAAAGAGCAAGATGCTGTTCCTCAACAAACTGTGTATGCATGAGTAAGTGTGCATGAGTAAGTTTAATATTTTAAGCCACCAAGAGTTACCTTATGACAAGATGGGTAGCCAATGAGTTTAACAGAAAAAGTTAACTAAATAACTTAGAGAATTAATCTAGGAAGGACCAATTTTTGGTCCAAACCTATCTAGGTTTATTTTAGGGCAAAGTAACTTTTACAAATCAATGAATTCCTCATATGACATTTTGGAACCACTTACCATATTTTTCGGAGTATAAGATGCACCATTTTCCCCCCTAAAAGGGGGTGAAAATTTAGGTGTGTCTTATACACCAAATGTACCCTCGCCCACCCACTGGTGCCCACCCACTGGCCCCCACCCTTTGGTCTCCGTCTCCCAGCAGTTTACCTCCTTGCAGCAAGCAGCAAGAAGAAACAGCTTGTTTCAGCTTCAGTACAGCCTAATTAGCACAAGTTGTTTGGATTTGCCTCCCAACTTTCAACTGTTTTGTTCTCAGCTGTTTTGCGTGGGCATCTGCTGCTTGCTGCAAGGAGGTAAATTGCTGGGAGCAGATTTTTTTTTTCTTGTGCTAATCAAGCTATGCGGATTAGCCTTGGTGGTGCAGCGGAGTGCTGTTAAATGCTGTTAAGTAGCACTTAGCTGCCAGCTGCCTGCAATTACTGCAAGTTCAAATCTCACCAGGCTCAAGGTCTTCCATCCTTTTGAGGTAGGTAAAATGAGGACCCAGATTGTGGGTGCAATAAGCTGACTTTGTATAAAAAAGAACACTGCTTAGGGAGGGCCGAAAGCCCTACTAAGCAGGTATATACAAAAGTATGATGACTATTGCTTAATGCATTGTAAGCCACCCTGAGTCTCCAGAGAAGGGCATCATATAAATCGAACCAATAAATAAATAGATAGATAGATAGAAAGAAAGAAAATGAAAGTAAAGCAGGCTATTTGCTGTTTGCTGCAACGAGGTAAAATTGCTGGGAGGCAGAGGCAAATTTCTTTTTCTTGTTTTCTTCACCAAAAAAGGTAGGTGCGTTTTATAATCCAGAGCATCTTATACTCTGAAAAATGCGGTACTTAAAAATATGGGAAAAGGAGTAAGTTAATGGAGAGGACAATCCTTTCCCTAGGAAACTTGCAACAAAAATGAACAAAAAGAGATACAGACAGTACAGATATCCTCAACTTACAACAGTTCATTTAGTGAGAGTTAAAAGTTACAACTGACTAATGACCATTTTCACACTTACTGTATGACTGTTGCAGCATCCCCATGGTCAAAATTCAGATGCTTGGCAACTGGTTCATATTTATGACAGTTGCAGTGTCCTGCGGTCACGTGATTCCCCTTTTGCGAACTTCCAACAAGCAAAGTCCACGGGGAAGCCAGATTCACTTAACAACCCCGTTAGTAACTTAACAACTGCAATGATTCACTTAACCCCAATGGCATAGAAAAGTCATACAATGGGGCAAAACTCACTTAACCAATGTTTCACTTAGCAACATGAATGTTGGGCTCAATTGTGGTGGTAAGTCGAGGACTACCTGTCCACAGTGTAGCACTTATACACATATTTTTTTTAGACATGAAATATTTTTTTAGGTATGAAAAGGGAAACCAGTTTTCTTGGATCCCAAATACTTTTGGAATGGTTTTGCTTCCTTGCCATTGTTGAATGAGCCATGGTGGCGTAGTGGTTAGAGTGCAGTACTGCAGGCTTCTTCTGCTGATCACTGGCTGCCAGCAGTTTGGCAGATCGAATCTCACCAGGCTTAAGGTTGACTCAGCCTTCCATTCTTCTGAGGTGGGTAAAATGAGGACGCAGATTTTGGGGGGCAATAGGCTGACTCTGTAAAACTGCTTAGAAAGGGCTATAAAGCACTATGAAGCCGTATATAAGTCTAAGTGCTATTGCTATTATTAAGAAAGCGAGACCATGTTAAGCATAATTTTAAATATCATTTGATTTTGGGATGAAATCTATGAAACTTTTTCAAGGATTCGATCTGCCAGATAATCAGGAAAAGGGCGGGGAAGCATCTTGCATAGGACCTCATTAGTGCATTGTGGAAAATTCTTAAGGATTGGAACATATGGACGGATGTAAGAGATAGATATGACTTGAGCTTTATTTCCGGTTTCCAAATATCTCATTAGGGCTCTTATAAGCGGCAACATGCTGGTCTTGTTTAGGGACTGTTAAAAGTATTCCTTTGTGTATGGAAGACCTTTCTTGCAAAAACAATCACTCTACACACCATCCTGACTTCAACACTGTTTGCATATTAGGCATCTCTGCTTACTTCAATGTTGCAAAACTCAAAGCAATAGAAAAGGTCTAAGCGAACAGATATTCAAATCGTTATATACAGAACTATATAAGCCAAGAGGAAAATAGTTTGATGCAGAGACAGGCAATTTCTTACTCACATCTTCTCCGGCTAAATGGGACACAATATTAATCTTACAAAATTGCCATAAGCAAAACCCTCGAACGAACATCCTTAGCTGAGTTTAATCAGTGGAAGTGTTCCAGTTTCTTGGAAGAGAACATTGCCATTTGTTATTGTTGTTTTAATTAAACCTATTGCCTACTTTTAAATAACACCCAGCGATGCCTTTTCCTTACAAAATAAAACAAACAAACAAACAAACAAATCCAGGAGGACCAGGGGGAAAAAACCAGGAAAAAAAATATCAAAAATTATTATCAGGAATGCAAGGAAGTGAAATATATACCTACGTGAGTGTGAGAATGTTAAATCACAACGCGAAAGCTGAAGGAACGTGAGAGACGGATAAAGTTGTTGGGGTGTTGTTTTTTAAAATTTATTCCATTAAGCAGAAATGTGTTCGGCATAATAGGTGGGAATCCAGAAGAAAGGAAGCATACAAATCATCCAAGATTCACAACCAAGGTGCTGATTTGAGTCAAGAAATTGAGACGATTTCAGCTCAATTAATCAAAATTGGTTGTGAGTGCCTATGAAGAATCCATCCTCTACCATAGGGCTGTCAAACTCCCGGCCTGCGGCCAGATGCATCATACGCTGGCCACACCCACACCCCATTTAGCAAAGGGGGCAACAGTCCGGATACGTCACATGACACCGCTGTGATAACATAAGTTTGACAGCCCTGCTCTACCACATCATTTAGAAGAGCTGGATCTTGAATTGTGAAGCCTTCCCCAACATCTTGCTTCTTCCTATGGACCACAGGGACCAGAAATATTTTAATGTTTCCCAAGTAGAAGCTAAAAATTGAGGAGCAAACAATTGCTGCTTGAAATTGATCATTAGTCATGTCGAGGGATTAGGCACATTTGTTCTCCAAACTTCATCTCCAACAAGTTTATTCTTATACATTTCCATCCACATACATTTGTGGATAAATGCGTATTGATTATTCTTTTCACTCAAAAGAATTTCAATTTAATATGTCAAGCCAGTAACAGAAATATAGTGTGTGTGTGTGTACGTGCATATGATTTACCATATACATTAGATGCATGTTACTTTATGTAATTCTACTCTCTCTCTCCCTCCCTCCCTCCCTCTCTCTCTCTCCCTCTCCCCCCCCCTCCCTCCCTCCCTCCCTCCCTCCCTCCCTCCCTCCCTCCCTCTCTCTCTCTCTCTCTCTCTCTCTCTCTCTCTCTC
>WNWU01000049.1:16239637-16259212 GCA_012654045.1 Ptyas mucosa | reverse complement strand
TCTCTCTCTCTCTCTCTCTCACACACACACACACACACACACACACAGATTATCAAATGAAACGTCTATGGAGATTCTCAGTCATCCAGCTCATGGTTATCCCAAAGGTGCTTTTTCAAGAGGCAACTGGGCTTTCTGGTTTTTCTTTGAAGATGTTTTGCTTCTCATCCAAGAAGCTTCTTCAGCTCTGACTGGATGGTGGGGAATGCAGACAGTTGGTCATCTGCATTCTTTTAGCGAGTTCCGACAGTTCCAAGAAGAAGGCTCCACATCCACTTGCACTACTCAGGTGACCCTGACGACACAGATAAACCTCCAGGTGTCCTCAACGACTCTCTCAAAGAATGCAAATGACCAGCTGTCTGCAAGGAATATAAATCCTTCCATTCCCCATTATCCTGTCAGAGTTGAAGAAGCTTCGTGGATGAGAAGTGAAATGTCTTTAAATAAAAATGAGAAAGTCCAAGCTGCCTCTTGAAAAAGTACCTTTGGGACCCCTCAAATGAAATGTTGTGCCTTTGACTTAGAAAAACAGTCCAGTGTGGCTTTTTAAAAATATGTTTCCAAATTAATGTCAGGGTCTTGCCTTTTATTTTATATTATTGGTTCAAAATAGTGGACGTTTTCAATAATATTCTTCTTAGGAAAGAAAGCAGCATATCTGTTAATCCTAACCACAGTTAATATAATTAGTTGATAGTCTATTGACAAGTTTAGGACCTTCTCAGCTAGCCATTTAATCCATATTCAGAATATTCAACTTCGGTACTTACAGTGATTGAAAAACAGTAAGCTGTTGAGTTTACAGCCTGGAAATATTATGATCAGGACTGAAATCCAAATTTTTTCCCTACCGGTTCTGTGGGCATGGCTTAGTTGGCGTGGCAGGGGAAGGACATTGCAAAATCTCCATTCCCACTCCACTCCAGGGGAAGGATACTGCAAAATCTCCATTCTCTCCCCTCCTGGGAGAAGGATATTGCAAAATCTCCATTCCCACCCCACTCTGGGGCTAGCCAGAGATCGTATTTGCCGGTTCTCCGAACTACTCAAAATTTCCGCTACCGGTTCTCCAGAACCTGCTGGATTTCACCCCTGATTATGATGATGCGCTATACTAACTTGGCTGGTGCATGCCAACCAAGACATATTGCCAGATGTGGAGATGGGTCATGGCAAGATTCTCTGGGTGAGTGGAGGAGATAGCAAAGATATGGTACTAAATAAAAGAGAATGAACTCAGTGAATTAAAAAGATAGCTCGATCTTGGAAGGTTTCACAACTGTCCCTCTTCTGTGTAGCAACTTAAACCCTAGTTCTTTACAAAAATCTCTGCTTTTCGTTCTTTATATATGCATGGTAGTTTGTGAATAGCCACATATGCAACAGAATGAGAAAAGAAGAAAATCCTACGTATTTGAAGGAGATGCTCTTATATTTATACACACATATACACAAACATGCACATCTGGCCACACAAAACACATGCACACACAGACAAAATCATATTTCCCTGGAACTCAGAAATTAAGCATAAGGGAAGGGATAAGGTTTTTCTCTGCTATCCTAACAAGATTATTTTTTTCCATGACAAATGAAAATATATTTAGGCATTTCTTGTTAAAGCCACCTCTGGTGCGTGTGTGTGTGTGTGTGTGTGTGTGTGTGTGTATAAAAATGTCCAAGTGGCAACTGCAATCATGCAATTGAAGCCAGTGGTGGAATTCAAATTTTTTTACTACCGGTTCTGTGGGTGTGGCTTGGTGGGCGTGGTATGGCTTGGTGGGCGTGGCTTGGTGGGCATGGCAGGGGAAGAATATTGCAAAATCTCCATTCCCACCCCACTCCAGGAGAAGGATACTGCAAAATCCCCATTCCCTCCCCACTCCTGGGAGAAGGATATTGCAAAATCTCCATTCCAATCCCCCTCTGTGGCCAGCCAGAGGTGGTATTTGCCGGTTCTCCAAACTACTCAAAATTTCAGCTACCGGTTCTCCAGAATCTGTCAGAGCCTGCTGAATAGCACCCCTGATTGAAGCCCGCCCCTTTTTATGTAACAAATGTATGACACATGTAAAAAAAAAAAAAGTAGGGATCTGGCTGCCATCTTGAATTTTTGATCCTTTCTGACAGATGTCCCTTTCTTGTGGACAATCTGACCAGGTTTGGTTCATTTTCTCACCCTTTTGCTATTTTACTTTTGTGATAAGTGATCTGATGTACTGTTTTATAAGATTTTTTTTTTCTAAAACGTGAAATATGGCTTTGTGAAAATAACAATTTGTTGGGAAAACAACACAAAGATACCTCTTTCCATTTATAATGGAGTTGAACTATCGTGAGTGTGGGGTCTATTTCTTTAGGCCCCTCCCCTCCCTTCCTCCCTCATCACATCTTCATATAAAACTTTCCTGAGTTTGCACTTGTTCTGATGTTTGTGCAGCGGATATAAAATCCCACAAGGGGCTACTGAAGCTTGCACTGTGAATTTCAAACTCTCCACTTAAATAAGAAGCTGGAATCTCAGTTGCTCATGTCTATGAATAGGGAGCCTGAGATAAAACTCAAAGTTTATTTCACCAGGGACACACATCTAATTAAATAATATTACATGAGAAATTGTATGCAAAGGAACTGACAGGAGTCTGTGATTTCTATAGGACCATTAAAATAGCAACGAATAAACCAGAATATCAGCTTTGTGAATGCCAGGAAAGCACAGAGGCCTAAACCTATTAAAAGCAATCAATTAAATGGTTGGAAGATTACAAATTGGATGAATTAATTAATAGTTACAAATAAGTAAATCACATTACCAGAAGTTCATATAACTTAAAAGGGCCCCCAGGAAAGAAAGGAAATGAGTGGGTGGAACAACAGAGTAAGGGTGTCCCTTGAAGCAGTTGGCGCCACTTCTATTCATCTTAACTGCTTTTGCCACTACCTCAGCTAACACTTTGCCAAGAATCTTGAAATATAGGTAGTCCTTGACTTACACCGGGTATGTCTAGTTTGATGAAAAGAAGGATTAGGGGAGACATGATAGCAGTATACCAGTGGTGGATTGCCCCCGGTTCGCACCGGTTCTATAGAACCAGTAGTAAAACCGATGGGAGGCTCCACCCACCGACCCTGACATCATCAAAATGTTTCTGCACATGCGCAGAAGAGCGCACACGCAGCCCCGTTGTGAACTGGTAGTAAAGGCAAGTAGAAACCACCCCTGCAGTGTTCCAATATCTCAGGGGCTGCCACAAAGAAAAGGGAGTCAAACTATTCTCCAAAGCACCTGAGGGTAGGACAAGAAGCAATGGGTGGAAACCAATCAAGGAGAGAAGCAACTTAGAACTAAGGAGGAATTTCCTGACAGAACAATTAATCAGCGGAACAACTTGCCTCCAGAAGTTGTGAATGCTCCAACACTGGAAGTTTTTAAGAAGATGTTGGGTAACCATTTGTCTGAAGTGGGATAGGGTTTCCGGCCTAGGACTAGAAGACCTCCAAGGTCCCTTCCAACTCTGTCTATTCTATTCTATTCTATTCTATTCTATTCTATTCTATTCTATTCTATTCTATTCTATTCTATTCTATTCTATTCTATTCTATTCTATTCTATTCCATTCCATTCCATTCCATTCCATTCCATTCCATTCCATTCCATTCCATTCCATTCCATTCTATTCTATTCTACAGCAGTTTGTTTAGTGACCACTCAAAGTTGCAACAGCACTGAAAAAAAGTGACTTATGAACGTTTTTCACAGTTACGACCTTTGCAGCATCTCCATGATCATATGCTTGGCAACTGATTCAGATGTATGACTGCTGCTGTGTCCCAAGGTCATGTGATCACCTTTTGTGACCTTCTGACAAGCAAAAATCAACGGGGAAGCCAGATTCACTTAAAAACCAGATTATTAACAACTGCAGTGATTCACTTAATAATTGAGGCAAGAAAGGTCATAAAATGGGGGGGGGACTCAACAAATATCTCACTTAACTACAGAAATCTCGGCCTCAGTTGTTGTCATAAGTCGAGGACTACCTGTATCATAAATCTGAGCTGGTAAACTTGCCATAAGTCAATGGCTTTTTCTATATCAGTCCCTCTTCCCATACAACTTGGCTATAGAATGAACAATAGGCGAGGACAACACTTTAGGGTAGGATTTACTTGTGTATGTGAGTGTGTTTTAAGCACAGTTAAGCACGTTTCATGTCGTGAAGCAAAGCCCCAGGAAAATGAATGATTCAAGTGACAATATGTCTGCTTACAACATGAGTTTGAAAAAGGATTACAGTGAAGCCGGAGGATATATTGGACTTAAAGGAGCAAACATCCGGTTTCCTGATGTTGAAAGCTGAAGCACATCCTGCAGTTTACTGACATAGTAAGATGATAAGTAGTCGTCTTTTCTGAGCCAGAGTTCTTCAGTTTCAATTGCTATCAGCTAACCTACAATTATGATTGTAAGTGATGCTGTGAGAAGAGAAGCAATGAAATAGGCTAGGCTGTATTAAAGGAGAACAAATCCAACCATTGCTGCCACTTTTTTTTTTTATTGAAATGACCATTGTCAGCACATTTTCTCTGCAAAAGAGAAGGGAGCTTTAAAGAAAACATGGCAAAGAACCTTTTTTTAAAAAACAAAAAAGGCTGCTAAGTTCGCGCATCAGATGCTTTAAAAATGCATCTGAGAAAATAATTAGAATGACTTGAGAACAAACACATTTTGTCTGCAGGCAGGGACCAAACGAGGGGGACAGGAATGCAGAAAAGCAGCAGATTACAGATTAACAGTGTTGGAAAGGACCTTGTAGGTCATCGAGTCCAACCTCCCCACCCAAGCAGACCCTTCACCATTTTTGACAGATGGCAGTCCAGTCTCTTCTTGAAAGCTTCCAGTGATGAAGCTCCCACAACTTCTGAAGGCAACTTCTGTTCCATTGGTTATTTGTTCTCACTGTCAGAAAATTTCTCCTTATTTCCAGGTTCAGCCTGTTCTGGAGCTCTGGAGATCTTCAAAAAAATAAGTGATCAGAAATGGGGTGGGGAGGAGCAAGTGGGAATCCAGGAGACTAGCAAAGCAGACCCAGTGCCGGTGGAGACCTGGCAGGGCAGGATAGGGAGGAGAAGCAACTATGGGGACCAGTGGTGGGTTCCTACTGGTTCGCCCCAGTTTGCACGAACCGGTAGTGGCGGCGGCAGGAGACTTTACCCACCTGTCCAGATGTCATCATGGATGCTCTCTGTGCAGAAGCGCTGCGCATCCACAAAGCATGCATGGGCACGGTAATGTTTGAGAACTGGTAGCAAAGGTAAGTGGAACCCACCATTGATGGGGACCCCAAGGGAGCATGTGATATCTCAGTGGGTCACGGGAGGCCTGGGGTAGTCGGAAGCAGGTGGCCAGTTCCAGCATTAGGCCTGCCATGGTCTTCCATACCCTGAAATACCTCGGATGCACTTAATGACTTGTGCATTTGATTACTGAATGCATTGGGGAAAGCAGGGAAGGATCACTTTCATTGAACGTGATCCAATAAATGAATCCTCATGTTACGAATATAATTGGTAGACTCTATTACATCCACAATTCAAGAATTATTTGTATTTGTAGCTCAGGGTTGAAATAAGGGGTCCTTGGTGCTCTCTGAGCTTAGTTGTTTTCTTGCAGATGTTTCATTACCAAATTAGGTAACATCATCAGTGCAAGTGAGGAGTGGGGTTTGCTCTCAATTTATAGTCTAATGGCTTGCCCTATCAATGTTGGTGGGAGTGGTCTTGGTTTTTTGGTTGGGCTGTTTACTGTTAGCTTGTTTGGCAGTTCCATGATTGGGATATTAATTACTTCTTGATTGGTAGTCTGATGTTAATATTGGTGTTAATCTTTGTTCAGCTGGAAATTGATTGATGTGGGGAGGTGTTTGGTCTTTTTATTTTCTTTTTGGCTTGCCGATTGTCTATTTTGTGCAGTATGCAGATATTGCTTATGTCTATGTTTCTATCAATGGGCAATTTGCCAGAGTGCCAAGCTTCCAGGAATTCTGAAGCATCTCTGGACTTGGCTTGGTCTAGTTGGGTCACAGTTTCCCAGTTGACACTATAGTTAAGTCTGTTCATGTGTTGTGAAATTAAAGAGTTTTCATCATATCTTCTGACTGCTAGTTGGTATCCATGGATGTATTCTGCTAGTCTTCTGACTATTTGTTCTATGTAGTGGTCTTTACACTATATGTTGTAAATAACTCCTGTTTTTTTCTTCTGGGGCCGCTAGGTCTTTTGGATTACTTAAAATGTTTGGGAGGGCTTTAGTTGGTTTGTGTGCTATGCTGATTCCATGTTGTGGCCCGCCAGCAGCCAGCGGATCTGGCAGCAGATTCGGACAGTGAGGAGGTTGGGAAGGAACATGGACCAGTCCTGGAGTCTGGGGAAGGTTCTGATGAGGGCTCTGCATTGGAGGCAGAGAGGGGGCCAGGGCTGGATGCCAGTTATCATCTGCCTTCAGAGTCAGACATCAGTGAGGCAAACGAATAGCTGAAGCCTGTTCCCAGTGTGCGCATGCTCAGAGTTGCCAGACGAAGGGAACAGCTAAAGAACAAGGGTCGACTTGGGAGTAAGGCCACAGGTGGATGATGAATGGCCCCTCCCAGAGGGAATAAAAGAGGAGCGAAAGGGAAGTGGAGTTTGCAAGAGACAATTCAATTCGCCTAACTGGTCTTTGAGACTCTTTGCCAAGTTTTGAAGATATCGGCCTGGCAGCTCTCCAAGCCAGATAAGGTCTGTGACTGTAAATTCTCCCTTGAAAGACTTTGCTAAAGGTGAATGCTAAAGGAATTTGCTGTTTGTTTAATAAAAGGGGTTTTGTCAGGATCAGGAGTCTGCTTCGTGCTTTTTGGGGAAGCCTAAGACAGAACATTCCATGTGATTGTAATAGTCTGTTGGTGGTTTCTGAGATGTTTTTCATGTATGGAAGTATTTCCTTTTTATGGCTTGTGCTGGTTGTGCTTTTTATGTTGGTCGGGTAGAGTGATCAGACACTTTTTCATGAATTTGCATAGATGTCCATTTTAAAATATTTTGTGTGGATGTCCATTTTAAAGTATTTTTACAGAAAATATTGTATAGATGCTATTTTTCCAGCTGTTCGGGGTTGTTGGAGTGTGTTTGTGCTCTCTTGCAGGTATTCGTTTGTTTGTTTGTTTGTTTGTTTGTCATATTTCTATGCCACCCACTGTCCGAGGACTCTGGGCAGCTTACACCAATAGACAGTATACTAAATAGCATATGGCCCCCAACAATCTGGGTCCTCATTTTACCCACCTCAGAAGGATGGAAGGCTGAGTCAACCTTGAGCCGGTGAGATTTGATCCGCTGATCTGCTGAACTAGCAGTCAGCTGAAGTAGCTGCAGTACTGCACTCTAACCACTGTGCCATCTCGGCTCTTATTGCTTTAGTAGTGGAGCATTTGATTGGTATGGGTGGTTTTTCAATACACTTGTATTTCTAGTTTGCCACTGTAGATTCACTTAGTTTTAAGCAAGACTTTGAGTCATTAACTTCCTTAATCTTCCTTGGCTTCCTTAATTTCTAATCTTGATAAATGGCTTTTCCTATTTTGTAATCTTTCTTCTTTTTGTGGCTTCCTTGTTAAAAGATTTACAAAGCCACCCCCTCAGCCTCTATAGCTTGGAGTACCGGCAGCTCAGTTTCCCTTCCGGTCAATTGATAGTGTAATATACTGCCAATTTTCTCATTATTTGTGATTGATGAGGGCATTTGCCCCTAGTGATCCTGCCACAGTAATGCCACCAGTGACCCTGCCACAGTAGTAGCTAAGATGCTACTAGACTCAGCAACACCTCCACTTGAAATTGTACTCCACAATAATGGATTTGGCAAAGGAGACTTACTTTTTTGCTTTCACTGCTTCTGCACAGATCAATATTGCTTTTCGGTGTGAGAAGTGTCCTGAATCAAGATGTGGGAGGGAAAAGATGCTTTTGGTTTGCTATAAGCAATTTTCATTGTGTTTTGCAGATACAGTTAAATGGCATCTGCCTCATTTAGGACTCCAGTGTTCTAAAGATGCAATTTTTTTTTTTTGCAAATACTTGCTGCAAAAATATTGGAGAGGGATAAATCTTGAAAAGGTGGGCAGAGTTGTAGATTGCTTGCTTAATCAGCCTTTGCTCTTCCTAGCAAATGAAATTGCCCAGGTGAGGACTAGGATTAAGGGAAGTGGTCAATGCCTCTTGGAAGAAGGGAAGTTCCTGCATGCCTAAAAGATGAGTTGTAACACTTTTATTAAAGAATTTATGCCTTGGCCTAGACAGCCTGCACAATATTTGGCCAGTCTCATACAGCGGTGGGATTCAGCCGGTTTGGGATTCAGCAGGTTGTTAACTTTGTGTGCAGTTCAGCAAACTGGCTGAATCATCATTTGGCTCATCCCTCCCCTTTCAGCCACTCCTTGCATTGTCCGACTTCTCCTGAGGCCATTTTGGCATCTAGGTGCTCCTCTAATTTGAGTGGCATTGAATTGGCCATGCCCACCCAGTCACATGCCCACTCAGCGCCTACCTACACAGCAGGTCATTAGACCAGAGAACCGGTTGTTAAATTATTTGAATCCCACCACTGGTCTCATGTATTAGATTTCTGAATCTGAGATTAGATTTGAGAAACCGGTAGTTCGTAACTGCATATTTGAGTGGTATTGAGCCTATTTCAAACAGATTTTCAATCAGGATATAATACTATGACTGCGTTGGTAGATGACCTATGCTGGCAATGGAATGGGACAAGTGCAGCCTTGCCTGGAACTCTTGGGAACTTTCTCTATCATTGTTAGGGCTTTTTTTTTTTTAACCATCTGGCCAGATTGAACATAAGGAACATGCTTTTTAGTAGTCTTCACTTTTCCTATTTGGGATGTTCAGAAGATAGTTATGTGAAACTGCTGCTGAACACCACAGGGATCCATCTTGTCAGCTGTTTGTTCAATATGCGCATGAAAGTACTGCAGGGGTTATTTTAGGCTTTGGGGTGAAGAGCCATCAATATGCTGATGACGTCCAACTCTATTGCTACTTAACACTTAATCTCAAGAAACCATTCCATATCCTATATAGTTTCAGCTCAATAATGGACTGGATAAGGGACAAGAAAGCAACATTAAATCCAGACGAAATGAACTGGGTGTCTGGGGTTTCAGGTTCGTTTGTATGCAAGTCTGCACTCAGAAACTGTTCCTTGCTCAACAGCTGTCGCTAGATTTGCACATGGCAGCTACAGTGGAAAGCTGTCACTAGATTTGCACATTTGCAGGTAATACAGTAGGTGTAATTATTTCTGAACTGCTCAGATGTGGTGATAGTTATTTATACTATTGCTGAATCCAGAGCAGGCTATGCTAATGCACTCTACTTCTTTGAAAAGAACTTCAGAACTTGCAATTAATGCAAACCATGGCATCTAGACTGCTAACCAGTGAAATATATAACAATAGCACTTAGACTTATATACCGCTTTACAGTGCTTTACAGCCTTCTCTAAGCGGTTTTACAGACTCATCCTATTGCCCCCAACAATCTGGGTCCTCATTTTACCCACCTCAGAAGGAATGGAAGGCTGAGTCAACCTTGAGCCTGGTGAGATTTGAACTGCCAAACGGCAGTCAGCCGGCAGTCAGCAGAAATAGCCTGCAGTACTGCATTCTAACCACTGCACCACTGAGGCTCATGAGTTTAGAAAAATATACAGAGTTTCTAACACTCTGCATTGGTTGCCAGTTGTTACTGGACATAATTCAAGATGATGGCCTCATCTTTAAAGTCCTAAGCAACTTAAGACATGACTAGGAAATGATTGACTTCTCTTGTTGCAAATTTATCCATCCATAAAAACCTGCGAGAGAAGCCCTTTCAAAACCCTACTACCAGAGGCTCTTCTAGCTGAAACAGGCCTTCTACACGGGGCCCATCCTACAGTTCTCTCAGGATGTAGAAAATCCATAAAGATGCAACCAGGCTGTTAATCGTTAATACTTTTTATATTGATTTCATGTTTTTAAGTTTGGTTTTTGTTTTAACGTGGATCATCTTAAGTGCTCCTGAGTGGAAAAGGAGATTATAAATCGAATAAGTAAAATGAGAAACTCTTCCAACACTTTCGATAGCCTTCTTGGCATTTCACTGCTATTTCTGCTCTCGAGAATGATTTGTAGGTAAATCCAGAATCCAGAATCTCTAGATGTTAAACTTTAAATAGGGGAATATTGGTTTCTCCTGCCACTGAAAGCATATGATAACTGAGAACATTTCTCACATGGCAATGACTGGAGAATATTTCAAATTGCATATAGATTTTCCTCAAATGAAAGTAGCCCATTCATACTGCTAAATACATGCAGTACTCATTTACCAACTATTTTGTACAGTAACCATTCACAGTTAGCGATGGAAAAGTAACTTTGTGACCAACCCTCACATTTACAACACATTTGCAGTAAAGCAACAAAAGGCTGAAATCAGATTGTCAGCATAGTCACAGTTTCACTTAATGACTATTCCACCTAACAACCAAGTTGCCAGTCCCAACTGTGGTTACTAAACAAGATCTCCTTGAAAAACATACCGAATGCAGAATAGAGTTGTCAGCATTCTGTGAAAAGGTAGGAGGAGATGAGTAGGATGGATCAACCATCTTCAGGTTGAATAAAGAGAAGTTTAGCAAACATATTTTTTGTGAAGCTTTAGAAGTTAGCTAGTATCATAGGCTCAAGAGGAGCAATTGATCCAGTAACTCCTTGACGTTTTATGCTTAAAGAAAACACTGTTATTCTTACAAACAAAAATAGAGGGAGCAGAACATATCAGGGCATTATGAAATGTTTTCAAAAGTAACAATATTGTAAGTCAACTACTCTTATATCCTATAACCTATTTTAGTTTTATGACTCTCTTTTTTAATCTCTTTATTTAATATCTGTTTTTATTTCTAGACTTATCCTTTGGGTGACTGCTATATTTTAATTCTATACAGTATCGTGTTTCTATTATTGAAATACAGCACAGCTAGCTTCTTTGTGAGCTCCTTTGACAGTCCTACTTCACTGCTTTTATTTTAATTGTTTTTTTTATTTCTAGTTCTGATAGACAAGTTAATAATAGCATTATTAAATGTCTCCCCCAATTTGACCTTGTAGTAGATAGTAGAAGATATTTTCCTCAAAAGGAATTGTTGGAACATAAACCAGGACAAGTTATAATGGAGCACAAATTAGTTTTTTGACACTACTAGAGGCCATGACAGATCTTCAGACGGGCGGAGTTACAATTCCTCTTTATGGAATTGTTAAATTAGAATATTTATTGTCAAATTAGAATATTTATTTATTCTAATCTGATTCTAATTTTCTAATACTTATGATCAAATTAGAATATTTATTTATTAAATTTATATCAGAACCGACCTCACCAAAGCCAACTCTGGGCAGTTAATAACAATAAAATAAAACAACAATGTAAAAAACCACAGGTATAAAATGTAACAAGCTATATTAATTAAAAAAAAAAACCCAAAATATGCATGTGATTGGATAGAGCAGGCAAATACATTTCATTTGGATGTAACATATTATAACATTGTGCCCAATGAGATCAGTAAGTCATTAACTATGAGGTAATGGGGCAAAACTATAAAGACAATAAATTTCGGAAAGAACAAAAAAGCAATATTTCATGAATATATTTTCGAAGAGAGTTATTATATTTCACTTTGATAGAGTAAAATGTCTTCCTCACCTTCCAGTATCTTTTCCCAGTATACCAGTTTTCCTCGGCTTGTTCTTATAGCTGAGCTGGTGGTTTTACTTTCCCTGGCAAATGGGGGTTTCTAATGGGAAAATGGCACATTGATCTCATGTAGTTGAACAACACTTTTGTTTTTCCTGAGATAATGTATTTGGTTAGGGCTTTAAGCAGCAGTGAAATCTGAACCTCTTCGCTACCAGTTCGCTGGCTGTGCATGCACGCTGTGCACCAAATGCGTGCTGCAGGTGCAGGCACAGTACATACCAAAAAGGAGGCTTGGGAAGGTAAGTAGAACAGTGGGGGGGGGGGGGATCAGCTGTGCCGTGCAATTTAGTTTCGCTAGAAAGCAGATTTCCTGCTTTCTAGCAAAGCTAAACTGCACGGCACAGCTGATCGTTGGAAATACCAGTTCGGAGGAACCGGTAGATTTTTTTTTTAATTTAAAAAGTTTTACAAAAGTTACAAACATTTTCTCCGCCCCCCCATCCCTCTCCCCCTTCCCTCCCGCCTCCCCCCCAACCCCCCCCTCCCCCCTCCCTTCCAACCTCCCCCCTCCCTCCTCCCCCCTCCCCGGACTTCCCAGATCAGATACAGGGTAAAGCATTTAGCAATCATAAGCTAAAATAATCTAACATTTTATAGATCCCAAAATCACTGTAGATCTTTAACTCCGTACAGTTCAAATAACTATAATCCTAAACTAGTAAGTTAATAATATTTCATTCAAAGGCTATTTGGAATTTTTTAGTTTGATATCTATTTTGAATATAATCGATCCATCTTCGCCACTCCAATACATATCTTTCATTTGAATAATCTTTCAAATATGCTGAAATTTTCGCCATATCCACCAAATTCCCTACTTTTAAAATCCACTCTTCAACCAAAGATATCTCTTCCTGCTTCCAGTACTGTGCCACCAGAAGTCTGGCTGCTGTTATTAAAGTTAAGATCAATTTAGTCTGTAAAATTTGTAAATATACCCAACAGAAAAAAACTGTGGAGCAAATTTTATCTTTTTCTTTAAAATGTTTTGAAGGATCCACCATATTTTTATCCAAAAAGCCTTAATTTTTTTACAAGTCCACCATGTATGAAAATACGTAGCATCTTCACATTCACATCTCCAACATTTAGGTTGCAAATTCAGATACATAATGGCTAGTTTTTTTGGATCTAAATGCCATCCATAAAAAATTTTTTGTAGCTTTTTTTTTACTATCAGTTCAACTGAAACAGTAGTTTTTTTCACTACTGGTCCGCCCCAATCAGAGTGAACCAATAGCATTTCACCCCTGGCTTTAAGTTGATCCTCTACGTTCTCCTTCATCTTTTAACAATTCATTATACATTGCATTTTTGTTAAAAAAAATGTTGTTTGTTTATTCATACATAAAAAGATAAAGGTTCCCCTTGCACATATGTGCTAGTCATTCCCGATTCTAGGAGGTGGTGCTCATGTCCATTTCGGCTCTGCCAAAGAGCCAGCGCTGTCCGAAGACATCTCTGTGGTCATGTGGCCGGCATGACTAAATGCCAAAGGCGCACGGAACGCTGTTACCTTCCCACCAAAGGTGGTCCCTATTTTCCTACTTGCATTTTTTACGTGCTTTCGAACTGCTAGGTTGGCAGATGCTGGAACAAGGAACAGGAGCTCACTCCATTATGCGGCACTAGGGATTCGAACAGAACTGCTGACCTTTCGATTGACATCTCAGTGTCTTAGCCACTGAGCCATCATGTCCCTTTATTCATACATATCTGAGAATAATTGTCAGGGTTCCAAGTAATAGATCCTTTGCAAGCAAAAACTCCAAGGGGATGGATTCCTCAAAGAATAGCTTTATTGGAAATATCATATTGGGACATATCTGGTGAAAACCAACTCTGAGGGGCCCCTTTGTTTTCACCTAATTACAAGTAAAAGTTTTCCTCTCAAGTCCAAACAATCAGTCACATGGCCTTATCAAAGCAGCATCCACTGGTCTGGTGACATCACCCCTACTTCCTCCGGCCAGGTGTCAGAATGTCCTTGGTTCCCAAGAGAAAGTATTTTATTTTGACTACACAATCCCGCACAATCTCTAATCCCCCCCTCCCTATCCCTTGCTCCAATGTGGCAGCACTGAAGTTCCAAGATGGCTTCAGCCAGATCAGCTTCAGGTTTGACAATAATTAGATTCTCCTCATCTTTCCCACTTCAGAAAAGATACATGCAAACTTCATCAAAAAATGTCTAACATCATCAAATAGAGATTATTATCTCACTACACATTAACATTCTACTAAACTTAGTATTGATCAAACTATAATTAATGATATGCCTGAATATGAAGTCCAATAGATTTGGAATTTAGGCTTAACTTGTAACTCTCAGAGAAATATTAACTGTATCAATGTTCTTCTGAGAACTCTTGAAACTTCCCTAACTTCAGCTGAAGAACCCCTTGTTTTTTAAAAATGAGATGTTTATTTTATGGGCAGGATGATAATAATGTAGTAGGAATAACAATACCAGCACTCAGATTTATAGTGCTTTACACCCTTCTCTAAGTGGTTTACAGAGTCAGCATATTGCCCCCAACAATCTGGGTCCTGATTTTACCCACCTTGGAAAGATGGAAGACTGAGTCAACCTTGAGCCTGTTGAGAGTTGACCTGCCAATTTGCAGGCAGCTGGTAGGCAGCAGAAGTAGCCTGCAGTACTGCACTCTAACCACTGCACCACCACAGCTCATACATGTCTTGCTAACTTCAAAACTGAATTACAGGTGTTGCTTTGCATGGAATTATCCTTAAGAGATTACAGCTAGAGTAGGATGCCACTAATATGTGGTTTTATTATCTACCTATAACTCCCTTGATAGAGTTATGTAACTGATTGGTGAGCCAATAAGGTGCTGCTCTTGGCTGATAGGTCCATGAGTAGTGAGCTATGTACAGTCATAGAGATTTCTCCAATCCTTCCTTCCTTTCCTTCCAGCATGGGTGTTTTCTGCTGTAGAAAACATATGGCACTAATTTAGATGGACCTCTAACACATTTGTCCAGATCTTCTCTGGACTCTATCTAAATTTTTTCCTAGCTCACCCATATTCATTAATTGATGGTTGGTTTCATTTATTGTCATTACATGTTTTCAAAATTTGGATCACTGATCTTAAAATGTAAAGTTAACGATAAATTCTGTGTTTGTTATTACAGTTATTGTTATTGTTGTTGTTGTTGTTATTATTATTATTATTTAAATTTATATGCCACCCTTCTCCCGTAGGACTTGGGGCAGCGCACAGAATAAAACATATAACAATAAAAATCCTAAAAACAACCAATATAAAACCCCAAACAGAATAAAAACTCGTAGCGGATCAGGGAAGTTGCTGAAACAGCCATGTCTTCAGGTCGGTGCGGAAAGTGTAGAGGTCAGGGATCAGGGAGTTAGTCCCTGACTTACCAAAATTGAGCCTGTAATTATAGTAGTTAAGTCATGATGTCATAAATTGGACCACCATGTAACTAAACCCAATTTTATAACTTTTTTTTTGCAATGGTCATTAAGCAAATGTTATGATCATTAAGTTGAACCCGTCACTTGTCCCAGATTCTGCCAACCTAGCAGTTTGAAAGCACGTAAAATATGTAAGTAGAAAAATAGGGACCACCTTTGGTAGAAAGGTAACAGCGTTCCGTGTGTCTTTGGCATTTAGTCATGCCAGCAACATGGCTCTTTGGCTTTGAAACGGAGATGAGCACCGCCCCCTAAAGTCAGGAACAACTAGCACATATGTGTGAGGGGAACTTTTACCTTTATCTCTAAAGTTACATCATAATTTCTTTCTTTCTATAATCTACCCGCTCTTAAACCTATAAATCAAAAAGTTTTTTTTTCTTTTTTCAGCAAAAAGTCCACAAGTGGTTTCCCTTCTCTAATAAGTGTAAGCAGTACATCTTTCTTAAATCCTCCCCACCATCAGGATCATTTGATTTCACTGAACATTGTGGCTCATTGGGGGACTTCCGGTTCCGGTCCCGCGGGCGATGGACACTGATCGGGCTAGCTCTGGCCCCAGTGTCTGATCCCCCCCATCTGGAGGCCCTTTGGGCCAAACGCCCCAATTTTTGGGGCGTTTGCCATTTGAGGGCGGCTCGCCAGGGGTCCCCTGCCTCACATCCAGGGGCCGGGAGGCCGATGCTGGCGCGCCCGAGGCTCCAGAGGGGGTGGGAGGCGATCGGCGGCCTTTTCTGAGGCTGTGGAGGCGCCACAGCGCCTGAGGGGACCGGCGTTTATTTACAAAGCACAGCGGACAAAGCTGATCGACTGGAGATTTGAGCAGGCATCCTGGAGGTGAGGGGGGGGTTGGAGCTTCCCCCCCCTTGTAGCTGGAAAGGTGCCGTGGCTGACAAGCAGGGGGAAAGAAATGGAAGGAAACCCCTTACTTTGCTGACTTTTCTTCTGAGGATGGCTCTATCAGAATTTGTTGGAGAGGTCTGGTGGCCTCTCTTCCCGGTGGTGGGCTATGGCGGTGGTCCGACTTCCTGCTTCTTTATTTATGATTGAAGACAACATTCTCCTCTAAGGCTTCCTGTTTGACCTACTCTATACTCCGGACTCGTTGCTCCTGTGAGCGCCCACTGGTGGATATTTGAAAAATTACACTGACTGTCAATCCCTCTTTCCTTTCTGGAGGTTTGTCTTTTGATTTTTCATCTTCTACTACTGCAAGATGGCTAAGGGTCATAAATCAACAGCAGCTGACATGGAAAAAATTTTGGAAAGACTGGCGAAATTGGATCAGAAGTTGGACAAGTTGGATGATTTGCAAAAAGGATTATCTGAAATTAAATCTGAAATGACACTTATGAAAAAAGATTTAAATGATGTTCAACAGCTGGCAGAGCAAAATAAGAAGAAGATGGGGGGTCTGGAGGGGGAGGTATGGGCACTCCAGAGGGTGGAAGAAGGGAGAGGAAACGCAATGCTAACTTTACAATTGGATAAGATGTCTTATTTTCTCAGGTTTCAAAATGTGGAACAACTTGATCAAGAAAATTTGAGAGAAGTGATGGTTAAAATGTTGGGTGAATTTCTAGAAAGAGATTTGGAGTCCATTGGAAGGGATGTGGATTTGGTGTATAGAGTAAACTCACAATTTGCAATTTTACATAGTTTACCAAGAGAGGTTCATATTAAATTTGTAAGAAGGGAACTGAGAGATGAGATATTGAGAAAACAAAGACTGGGGGCGCTGGTGTACAGGGGCAAGGAGGTCACCATCCTGAAGCAGATTCCCAGACAGGTACGAGAATCAAGGAGAAAATATTATTTTTTATCAAACAAGCTGTACCTTAAGGGAGTAGGTTTTAGGTGGTTGATTCCGGAGGGTTTGATGATTTTTTGGGAGGATAGTAAGAAGAAAATTAATAACGTAGCGGAAGCTAAGGCTTTTTTTGACCAACATAAATCCTTCCTAGATGGAGAAGATACAGGAGCCGAAGAGGGGGAAGTATTAGATGATCAGGGAGCGGGGGCGGACGGAGCTGTGGCGGCCCTGGGGGAGGGGGGAGGCCAGACCATGGTTTTAAGAGCTAGAATCAGAAAATGAAGAAAGGAGGGGAATTCATTATTTAATGTCTTTTACTTGATATCTTTTTTTTCTCTCTCTCTTTTTATTGTATTTTGTATAACACTTTGGCTATTTGCCTTTTTTCTGTTTACATAACTTTTATACAACCTGGTTATTTGTTTTGATTTAACATAACAAATGTCTGTTGTGTGAGAACTTAAAAAAGAGAATAATAATTGAAATATCTTTTTACAAAGATATTGAAAATTCAACATATTGTAAACTATAATACTGTATATTTTTAACCAATAAAAACTTTTTACAAAAAAAAAACATTGTGGCTCATTTCAATATTCTTAGTTAATAATTTGGACTCAGTCTTGCCTAATGATTGACAGATCATTCATCCTTTATTGTCCTGATTGCCTAGATAAAAGATGGCATTGAATTCCTATCGCTGATTGCAGACTCTCCGTGAAAACAAGTTGTCAAGCTGAAGAAAAAAGTTCTGTTGTCTTTTCTAGGCCGAGAATTTGTACTTGATGCTTTGCACTTATAACAATGTTGTTGTCATTGTCGTCAGCCATTCAGCCGTGTCTGACCCTCGGCCTTATAACAATGAAAAAGAACAAATTCTGTTTTCTATTGAACCCCCAGTTCCCCATGGAATTAAAAAGAATAAATTGTGGATTACAAGAAACACATTAAATTATGCAAAGCAAACGTTATTATTCCTAGAGTTTGACCTCCTTAGTCACAAAGTCTGTTTGTTTTGCCCTGTACTCGCTTTACTTCGCATAGCGAAGTTATCAATGCGTGAAAGGCTGAGGGGCTTTATTTTCAGCCAAGTTGTTGCACAATTTGACACTGATTACAGTTGGGAAGGAGGATGCTACTGAAGGTAAGTAAACGGACTTTTGTAGGTCTTTTCACGCCCTGTCCAGCACTTTAACCATCACCCCATATTGGCTTTAAATTATATAAAGCAAATAGAACAGGAAATGCAACCATACTTTTAGTATAAAAGCTGCTAATACATCTAGGGATTTGCATACATTATGCCACCAGACTTGAAATTTTGGGCTTAGACAATTTAGAAGTACGCTGCCTTTGGACTGACCTAAGTGTAGTACACAAAGTTATCTAATAATAATAATGATAATAATAATAATAATAATAATAATAATAATAATAATAATAATATATTATTATTATTTTATTTCTATACCGCCCTTCTCCCGAAGGACTCAGGGCGGTGTACAGCCTATTAAGAGCACAAGACAGACATCAATTAAAATAATTTAAAATTTTTAAATAACTTTGGCTCAGTTTAAAACCCCCAAAATTTAAAACACCTGATTTAAAATTACATTGATAGCCCAGCCTAATGGAACAACAGGGTCTTAAGGGCACAGCGAAACACCCGGAGCTCGGAGATCTTACGCATTTCCAGGGGCAGTTCATTCCATTGGCTGGGGCTCCCACAGAGAACATCTGCTACAATGTCCTACCTGTCAATGACGACTTCAGCTTCAACCACAACAATACACAAGGACACAATAGATACAAACTTAATTAATTACTCGATTGCAGAAAATACGACTCCAGCAACAGAGTGGTCAGTGCCTGGAATGCACTACCTGACTGTGGTTTCTTCCCCAAACCCCCAAAACTTTAATCTTAGACTGTCTACTGTTGATCTCACCAAGTGGTGAAATCTAAAATTTGTTACTACCGGTTCTGTGGGCGTGGCTTGGTGGGGGGGTAATGTGACTGGGTGGGCGTGGCCATTTTTTTTTTTTACTTTTAAACCATTTTTTCTACAACCTCTTTCAAAAGGCTCTGATGATCCCAGCTAAGTTGCCTGATCGGCAGAGGCTTTTTTTCTTTTAAATGCCTCTGCAGATCAGGCAACTCAGCTTGGATCGTCAGAGGCTTTTAAAAGAAAAAAAGCCTCTGCCGATCAGGCAATTCAGCTGGGATCATCAGAGGCATTTAAAAGAAAAAAAAGAGTTTTTTTTCTTTTAAAAGCCTTTGACGATCCCAGCTTAGCCGCGCGATCATCAGAGGCTTTTTTTTTTACTTTTAAAAGCATTTTTTCGGCCGAAGAGGTTGTAGAAAAAAATGCTTTTAAAAGTAAAAAAGAAGCCTCTGATGATTGTGCGGCTCAGCTGGGCATGGGGGGGGGGGGGGG
>WNWU01000049.1:16119386-16232605 GCA_012654045.1 Ptyas mucosa | reverse complement strand
ATATATATATATATATATATATATATATATATATATATATATATATAATAAACACACACAGAGAGACACACAGAGAGAGACAAAAACACACACAGATAAAAACACACACTGTTTGATCTTCCTTATAGTAATTACGAAGAGAGTTATTTTCTCTTCTCTCTTTGAAGCTACATTACAGAGCTCTCTTCTTTCCATAATCAATTTTCTTTTCATTCTGCAAATCCATAGATCACCAATCCTTTTCAGCAAAATGTCCATAAGAGACCCCCAGTTTTGTATGCAAGTACTTATTGTTTTATCCCAAAACAAATAGATCAATTTTACATTTCTGAAATTCTGCCATCTTCACAAATTGCCCTTCTATTGGTAGTATTTCATTGTTTTCCATCTTTTTGCATATAGTAGTCTTGCTGGAGAGAGAGAGAGAGAGAGAGAGAGAGAGAGAGAGAGAGAGAGAGAGGGAGAGAGAATCCCAAACTTCTTTAAGCCTTCCATTCATATGGTGTTGTTATGTTTATTTCTGTACAAATAGACCATATCCAAGCAAGTAGAGAGTACAATTTAAATCTATTGGAAAAACAGACTGAAAAGTTTTTATATATTTCTGTGGTCCTGATATTCTGTATTATATATTACTTATTGATAACTGAGTGAAATTATAATGGATAAACATTTCTTCACACAATGTTAAAACTGGCTTGATTTATCATCACAAAAAAAAAATTAGAATATTTGGAAATAAACCTGAAAATGTTAATGAGTTGTGTTGTTGGCTGATATTTCAATAAGTTATAATATCAATCTATAAACATCTATTATTTGAGATTTCCATATTAAAAATGGTAAAGGAAATCCATAAAGTACTTTTGGTAAGAATAAATTACTACAATGGTATTAGAAGAAAGAAATTTAAGAAGGAACTAAAGATTAAAGGAGGAAAAACACTTAAGTGTGACTTACATAGAAGGGCTCAAACTACCTTAACATCAGATTTATTGAAATATTTTTTTCCCGTGAACTATGAATCCAGAAGTTAATTTTAAGATTGTCTGCCATTATAGATAGTGTTTACAAGAAGTTAAGAAAGAGGAATATGTTTTACCTGACAAGATTGAGATTGGTTTAAAAATGGATTTAAAAGTGACAGGTTATAAAAGTGATATAGAAAAATCTGCTACACTGGATATACAAATGAAAGCAGCTGATGACTTAATAATTAAAAGGGATATACAAATAACAAATTTAAAAAATGACCCAGACTGAAGAATTTTGTAAGAAAGAATGAAATTGAATGAATTTCAAAAATGAAAAAAAAAAAAACCCCAACACATTTAATGGACTTTTGTTCATCAGGATTGAATGATGACTAGACTTTAAAGATTTGTTTACAGGTAGATATGGAAAGAACAGGTTGTTTGTTGCATTTTAAGAGAAGGTGATAAATTAACTAAAATTGTTTATATTTGAGATGAAACAGGAAGTCTTTTTGTCTGTTTCTTTTCCTCTTCTTTACTATATTCTTATTTTTTTCTTCCCCCCCCTATTTTTTCTTTTCTGCGTTTTCAATTTTTACTCCTTTTTATTTGTTTATATTAATGTTTATCTTTTTAACTGTTTAAATGTTTAATGGAATTATTATAAAAAATTGAAAGCCATTAAAGCAATACTGCCTTCTAATGAACTCATTTATGTAGCCAAGTGTGGGTGTCCTAGTACAAAATATAGCACAAAGAAATTACACCGTAATTCAACATGAAGTATTACTCTATTAGAATTAGAGGAATGACAACTCCATCCTTCTTGGCAAATAAACTGTGATGGAACTTGGAAGATCACAGGGAATTAAACTTGCCTTCGCCATAACTCATTTCTTCACACATTCTCAACTCAGAACTACTTTGGTGTGTGGGTGAACAGATGGCAATTGCTGATGGGAAAAAAAAATAGGGCACATTAGATCCACTACGAAATGTTAACCAGAAGCAGCTAATATTGTATGGAGCAGAATGAAGAGCCATCTCATACTTTCAGTGAAGTTTGTAAACTAGTCTAATAAAACTGAGTTGGATTCCCCTTTCCCTGCCCCGCTTTAGGTCAAATTGGTTTAGTACCAAAGAAGCAATACTTTAATGATAAGGTTCATTAAAGCAACTGCATCTTTTTCAAACCTTGTACAAAAGCCTGGGAAAAAAAGGACTTGTGCATACCTTAATGAATAGAAGAAACAGGGCTGAAATCCAGCAGGTTCTGACAGGTTCTGGAGAACCGGTAGTGGAAATCTTGAGAAGTTCAGAGAACCAGTAGTGGAAACTTTGAGTAGTTCAGAGAACTGGCAAATACCACCTCTGGCTGGCCCCAGAGTGGGGTGGGAATGGAGATTTTGCAATAACCTTCCCCCAGGAGTGGGGAGGGAATGGAGATTTTGTAATATCCTTACCCTGCATTGCCCATCAAGCCACGCCCACCAAGCCACACCCACAGAGCCGGTAGTAAAAAAAAATTGGATTTTACCACTGAGAAGAAATCTTGTTTTTGTCTGGTGCACTTTTTCCAAGGTATTTACAAAACAGTCTTATTATTACTATCTCTCTCTTACTTGTTATTTAAATAATATCTTAACATGCTGATATGACTAGCTACTATTGCAACCTAACTCAGAGGCAGTGGGCTTCCTCAAACACACACAATACTGTAGCTATTATCATCTCCTGTACACAAAGGAATATAATCAGAAATTTATTTTGCTCTTTCAGAAAGCTTTGGAAAACTGTTGCTGTGCTAATATTAGTTTATTTCAGGAGTGAAATCCAGCAGGTTCTGACAGGTTCTGGAGAACCGGTAATAGAAATTTTGAGTAGTTTGGAGAACCGGCAAATACCACCTCTGGCTGGCCCCAGAGTGGGCTGGGAATGGAGATTTTGCAATATCCTTCCCCCAGGAGTGGGGAGGGAATGGGGATTTTGCAGTATCCTTCCCCTGGAGTGGGGTAGGAATGGAGATTTTTATTTATTTATTTTATTTTATTAGGCTTATATGCCGCCCTATCTCTGATGGACTCAGGGCGGCTCACAACAATAAAACCACAAACCAATGCAAGTTAAAATGCCTAATTAAACAGATACAGTTAAAACCCATAAAAAACACCATCAGTCCAGGCCGGGGAGCTCGAATAGCCAAGTTTTTAATTTGCGGCGAAAGGTGCGAAGGTCAGGGGCCAGCCGAAGCCCCAATGGAAATTGATTCCAGAGGGTGGGCACTCCTACAGAGAAGGCTCTACCCTTGGGGGCCACCAGCCGACATTGTCTCGCCGACGGCACCCTGAGCAGGCCCTCCCTATGGGCGCGAACCGGGCGATGGGATGTTGTTGCTGGCTGCAGGTGGTCCGCCAAATATCCTGGGCAGGTGCTCCGCCAAATATTTTGCAATATCCTTCCTCTGCCACATCCACCAAGCCACTCCCACAGAATCGGTAGTAAAAATATTTGGATTTCACCACTGGTTTATTTGCAAAGTAGGATTACTTGGCTTAACTTTTGTTTGTGAGCAAAATAAGGGTTATGAAAACCAAAACTGAAGCTTGCTTTCTTCTCCCGGTTAAAGGAGATCTAAGTTTACATATTATCTCATACCAACCCATGACTCTCCGTACTATATACAAATGAAAAAAAGAGTCTGAAGAATCTCACAAACTTATGATGACCAATAACATTCTTCTTTATCCTCGCCAGTATTTTCTGCATCATATTTATAATACATCTTCCTTGCCTGTCCATATAGGACATTCCTTGCCTGTGAATTCAAATGTAAATATTTCCATTTGTTTCAGGGGGTCATAAAGGGATAATGGACTTAAGCAGATATATCTCATCTTTATTACTTTGAAAATCATTTTGTGCGATGATTAAGCAATGGGCAGTATATTGTAATGCTTTTTTGATGAAGGTCAAAAATGATGACTTCCTTCTGAACTACCTAGTGCATGGTGGAATGATACATAGAGCAGCGGTCGCCAACAGATGGTCTGTGAGAAAATTTTGGCGGTCCGCAGGAAAATTATTTGCATTTTTTATATTGCACTAAATCAGGGGTCCTCAAACTATGGCCCCTGTGACAGATCCGTGCAATGAACGTTTGTGTTTCTGCAGAGAATCTCCCCCTTTGGGGTCTTTTTGTGTGGGTCGGAGTGGGGCAGAAATTCCAACTTGGGGTCTGCTTCAGCCTCCTGGTGTGGGGCTTTGGGCAAAGGGTGGAGGGTGGAGGGAAGCGCCGCTGGTGGTGAAGAGCCGGAGGGTCTGTTCCAATGGGACTGCATCATGGCCTGGAACTGGCTGACAATCTCAGCCTGCTGAGCCTGCAGGTGACTGTACCTGGCCTTGCACTCCCACAGGTCTTCCCTCTGCTTGGAAAGTCTATGCTCGTAGTCCTCAGTGAGATGCTTCTGCTGAACCGCCTTCTCAGTCAGATCCAATTTGAACCAAACCAAATGTTTTGTTGCTTCTTAGCTCCAACAACTGCTTCCTGTTGGGGCCCTAAGGAGCCTGGGTGGGGAGTGGCTGGGAGGGGATGGGTGAATAGAGACCGTCGAGGCACCTCTCGACATGAGTGACATCGAGTTGGCCATGCCCATCCAGTCACATGACCACCTAGCCACGCCCACCCAGCCAGTCATTAGGCAGGCCATATTAGTGGTCCGCAGGATTTAAAAGTATGCATTTAGTGGTCCCTGAGGTCAGTGACCCTGACATAGAGGAATTCACAGGGAGGAGAAATGAGCCTAGCCAAAAAGCAAAACATTTTTTTTAAAAAAAAGAAAAACAACAAAACATTTCGACTGTACAAACCAATTCTCTTTTTAGTGATTTAAATGTCATCCAACTACCACAATTGTTTGCCAGCGCAGGGCACTGAACAGATGAACCATTTCCAACTACTTTTTCCCTTCATCACATTTCTTCCTTATTAGCGCCCACTTGGTGATGGAGATTAAGTGCGCCTTACAAAAGACCACAAATAATAATCATGGGAACGCTATAGCTGTCTCTTCAGAGTTAAGCACAATGGATTTTACTGGAACTTTCTTTTAGTTAAGGTTTTAAGAGATCACAGCTTTTTTTTACCGTAGGCATTTTAATCTGGTTGCAGACACAGAACTCATAAAAATAGGCAGCATATTTAAAAAAAGAATGCGGGTGGGATTGGCATGGGAACTTGGCATCTCAGTTGAAGTCTGCCAATAACTTTGGAGATTAATAAAAAAACATTAAAGCACTTACTTGCTTACTAGCTTTTTAATTTTAAGTAATGCTCCAGACGTTGTATGTCAGTTCCCAAGATATGATTCAGCAGGTTCTGACCAGTTCTGGAGAACTGGTAGTGGAAATTTTGAGTAGTTCGGAGAACTGATAAACGCTACCTCTGGCCGGCTCTGCCCCCATCTACTCTCTGCCTCCCAAGTCCCAACTGATCGGGAGGAAATGGGGATTTTGCAGTATCCTTCCCCTGCCACTCCCACCAAGTCACGCCCACCAAGCCATGCCCACAGAACCGGTAGTAAAAATTTTTGAATCCCATTACTGATTCAAAGCCAAAGTGAGCATTTGAAAGTAATTTCCACTCTTTTGAAGGAATCATTGTGGAGAAGGGAATCTTTCTTTCCAGAGATTCTCAAGATAAAGTCAATGCCCTCATGGCGTTGCAACTTAGCAGATGCAATTTTGCCAAAGGCCTCCTAAAATTAGAATTTGTTGCTAATGAAGTTATGGTGGGAATGGTGGAAGAAAATTGAAAAGACTGTACGATACATTAATCCTAAATTGCTGTTTGTGCTATGCTGCACTTTCTTAACAACCCTGAAAAACTGGGCTGTTATAAAATCTATCCTCTTTCCCTTAAAATTCCAGCTGAAATATCTGTAAGATCAGCTGCCTCAAGCAATTCAATATTTCTATTAAATAAGCAATTTGAATGGAGTATTTTAAGGAGATGGAAAGAAGACACCGTAATACAATCTGGTTTAATTGTAGTTTTACTGATCGTTCTCATTTTAAGCAAAATGCCACACTTGAGAAATAACAGAATCAAGCAGAGACAATCAAAGTCCTCAAAAAAAAAAAAAAAAAGAGAGAGAGAGAGAGAGAGAGAGAGAGAGAGAGAGAGAGAGAGAAATCATTGAAAGCAATGAGCAGCAAGGAGTTTATAAACATTATAGGGAACACTGATGATTGATTTGATTAAAAAGGCTGGAAGCAATTCTGAACAGGAAACATAATTCAGGTTCCTATGAAAAAGGATCATAATGAAAATTAGAAAACTCAAAAATGGAGAAATCACAGTGGTAATGGTTAAAACTGAAGACTTGACAAGGGAAGGGATGCATGAAGTTGGCGCACTCAATCTCATTCTGTGGCTATTTGCCACAAAAGAAATGCACTTGCTTTTGATACTTCAGTTAAAAGTAGCAATCCACAACTGATCTGCCTTGACCATCCAATTTGCTTTCAGAAGGGGAAAAAAATGCTTGTAGGGATGCCCAGAAGTGGCTTTTCTTGTGTGAAGTGATGAGGTGGGTCAGACCTCTAAGAATCAGGGAGACATTCCCATAGTTGGGCTATTTGGAAAAGAGTCCTTTTGAAGCTTTGGATAGTTCTATATTAAACTCAAATTTTAAAGAAAGCATGAAACCAGCCATCTAATGTGGTTTATTATTGCTCTGACAGAAGCACAAGAATGGATTTTACTGTTGTGGCCCGTCAGCAGCCTGTGCAGATTGTAGCTGATTCAGACAATGAAGAGGCTGATGTGGTGCTGTGCCAGCAGCCTGTGCAGCTGGCACTCGAGTCGGACAGTGAGGAGGCTGGAGAAGATGTGGTGCCAGAGACAAGGATTCAGCCAGGGCCTTCAGAACTTCCAGAAGCTCCTTTAAGTGAAGAGGACGAAGACAAGGAGCCTCTTATCAATGCACGGGTGTGCAGAGCTGCCAAAAGGCAGGAGTGGCTCCTCAGGAGGAAGTCTCCTCGAGAGTAAGGCTTGGGGCTAATTGGCCACTCCCTTAGCCTATTTAAGGAGGAACACTGCTTAAACTGTAGGGAACAATTTTAGTTCACTCTCCTTCGCGTCTGGATTCTCTGCAAAATTGCTTCTGGGCTTTCTGCCAACTCTAGTAAGACTGTGATTACCTTATCTCAGAATTCTTGTAGGCTGTTAAGACAGTTTATTAACAGACTTTGGTTGATAAAGACTGAGTTATTTGAGTAAAATAAGCTTTGTATAGAGTTAGTGTGTGCTGCGTTCTTTGGGGTTCATAGCTGGGGCAGAACACTTATGTGGTGACCAATCAAAGACACTGAAAAGGGTAGAAGACATTTACATGGTGACCAATCAAAGACACTGAGAAGGATAGAAGGACCCTCTCGTGTTTGAAGACCATTCCTTTCAAGTAAAGTTAGGTGAGATCTTCATGTTGAGTTCAACTGGCGACAGTTGATTTTCTAGGTGACAAAATAGGACTCGTTTGAAATGGTCTTTTTCTCTTCTTTATTTTTCCATTTTATCATCCAATCTGTAACCCTAGGCTTTCCGAATATCACCCATCCACATACAAATCACAGCCAACCCTGCTCAGTTTATGGGATGAGTCAAAGTCAAGAAGGTATTACCATTTCACTGGGAGATTTAAAGGCTGTTTTTAAGCTAAACAACCATGCTTAGCTCCTTTCTTCCTTTAAAATGTGATTCAGTATCTTTATCCTTATCTAGGATAAGGGAAGTTTATTTCTCTTCAATCCACTCTGCCTTCAGAAGCTTTTCTCAAAATCTTCCCATGGGCCTTTTGAAAGATGCATATTTTATAAGCTGCTCCGGGCTGAGCATGTGACTATTCGGTGACTAATTAACTTTTGTCACCAGAATCTGGGTTCCCATAATTGTGCTATATAAGTTACCAGCACAGAATAGATATCAGTGTATGAAAGTATAAGGTATTTTCTGCAGGCGAACAACTGTTGTCTGAAAACCAAATCCGTCGTAGAAATCAATATTTTACTATCTTGCTCCAAACAAGACACCAGACCCTACCCATAGATTTGATGTAAGTTCATCTAGTCTGCACTCCCTCCTCCCTCCCCCATCCCCAAGATAAGTGAAATATAACTCAATATGGTAACCAGGTTATGGTTCTTTCAACCAATCATGGTAAAGCAAACCAAAGCTTACACTGATGGTTTTCCATTTAATAAAAATGACTTTAAATTTCAGGACCTATATATTCTGGTTATTTTCAATGTTGTTGTGATGAGGGGTGGGGTGGAAATGTTTGGAAAAAAATAATTTTCAAGAAGGCAGGGACTAATTACTTTATACCTGGAATAACTTGGATACTTGTAATTGTCAGTCCACTATAATGATGTACTTTGAAAACAATAACAATAGCTTCTGATACAAGGTAAAGTTAAAGGAAAAGGTTCCCCTCACACATATGTGCTAGTAGTTCCCGACTCTAGGGGGCGATGCTCATCTCTGTTTCAAAGCCGAAGAGCCAGCGCTGTCCGAAGACATCTCCGTGATGTGGCCAGCATGACTAAATGCCAAAGGTGCACTTAACACTGTTACCTTCCTACCAAAGGTGGTCCCTATTTTTCTACTTGCATTTTTTACGTGCTTTCGAACTGCTAGGTTGGCAGAAGCTGCGACAAGTATCGGGAGCTCACCCCATTACGCGGCACTAGGGATTCGAACTGCTGAACTGCCAAACTTTCGATCGACAAACTCAGTGTCTTAGCCACTGAGCCACTGCGTCTTACTTTGTGGACTCTTTTCAAATGAGTCTAGAAATGTTATGATCTTCTAAAGGTTACATTACATAGTACAATGGTTAAAATGTTGGGTTAAGAAAAAAAAATCAATGTTCAAGTCCACTTCCAATTATAGATGTTCATGAGATTCATTTGGACTAGTCATTTTCATCTCATACAACAGGATTGTTATATAAAGAATTGCTGTGTCCCTTGCCTTGAGCTCCTAGAGGTGACTCCTCTAGAGAGATTCCTAGAGAAGCTCTGGAGGCTGGGGACAGCAAAAAATGTCACTTCCTGTCCAACTGAGAGTTGGGAAATGGGCCGTTTCAGACCTCCGGAGGGCCTCCTAGGGGGTGGGGAAGGCTGTTTTTGCCTTCCCCAGATGCATAGAGAGGATCTGGAGCCAGGTGAGAAAGAAAAATGGGCCTACCAGGCAATCACATGTCAGCACCGGGGGGGGGAAGGGGGGCTTGTGCACACATGCGCAGGGCGGGGCGCATAGAATTATGGATGTGGGCACGCGTGTGCACAAACCTCCCCCTCCCCCCCTCCTGGCATGCAATGGCAAAAAGGTTAGCCATCACTGTCCTAGAGGAAAGACGGGATGGAATTCCAATAAAAATATAAATCAGTTCACATCACCCGGATACTTAGTCATGATAGTGGTGATTGATTTGAGGTGGAATCCAACAAAGTCTGAAGTGACATAGATTCCCTTACCCCTGCCATAATGCTCAGCTAAGCCAATACTTTAAAGGTCTACTTTTATGTTTCATGGATGACAACGACAATCCATGGATCAGGTTCAGAGGAAAGTTAGGTATTTGCCTTTGCAAATTGTGCCATCTTTTTACGGAAATGACTCGTGTTGTTGAATAGGTTCATTTCTGACTCATTTGGAACCTGGCTATTAGTGGAGATCAGTTATAAGTACAGTTTATCCAGTGAGGAGGAACAAAAAAAACAACAGTCTTTTTGAACTAATGAGATCCAGAACTGTACTTTCTGACCTTAAGACTCTGATCTTTTAGCAAAGTTATTTCTCTTTCTGAAGGGCTGAATGATGGAGCAACAGTACTAAGATAAAGAGAGCAGCTTTGTGCTCAGAGATGGGATTCATATACTGTAGCAACCGGTTCGCCCAGTACCGGAAATATGTGCGCGTGCTGTCCGCGCATGCATGCAGCGTTACAAAACACGGCAAGTCACTCATGAGCACCATTCGTGCATGCGTGCGACATCAAACAACACAGCAATTCACTCTCGCACACCGTCCACAGATCTGTGCGATATCAAAAACACAGCAATATAGGACAGGATTGGGGCCGGGCGGGTGGGAGAACCCACCCGCAGGTCGCCACTACCGGTTCACACAAACCGGTCTGAACCGGCTGAATACCATCTCTGTTTGTGCTTTAAGTTTAGTATATACAGTAAGTCTGCTAATAAACAGGTTTTATTGCTGCTTCTCTTTCTCTCACTCTCTCTTAAGATGGGAGGAAGATAACTGAATGCAGAGAATGATATTTAGTCTGCTGTCAGCGATCTAACTTGTTCTATTTTCATCGCTGCCATGAAGATCCAAGAGAAAAGAGGAAAAAAAAATAGCTAGCAGAAGCAGTTTTAAGTTTTAGTAGCTTGGCATTTGATCTAGTGTTCTTCTCCCCCTTAGTAGATAGGGTAACCCAGGTGATGGGGGAGGGGGACATTCCTGTGATATGAAGTAGTTGGCAGAAGAGACTGACTTGGAAGATGGCCAATGGGCATTGAGGTTTTGAGAAGCAGAAAGGGAGGGGTTGGTTTCAGAGAATCAGTTTTGGCTGCATATGAGTTCAGGTCGGATCGTAAATTCTTCAATAAATGAGAGATTCATCAAAGACTTTGTGTTTGAGAATGAAATTTATTTGAGATTACGTCAAAACCTGACAGTCTGCTATATTCCTGCATTTTCATTTTCTTAGCCATCGATATTCTGCTAAACTATCATTGTCGTGACCTGTAATTGGGCAAAACAGTGCATCAAATGGCAACAATTTTGAAACCAACCAACCTCAGGTAGACCGACCTATAGAATGCATCCAAAGTCCAGAACTTATAACTCCTGAGGAAATGAAAATTGGGAAAATTGTGCTGCTTCAGTGCTACCGGTTGCTGCTATGCTGCTGCTGTGGTCAAGTGTTCTTTATTTTCAATGCTCCATGCAGTGATGGGTTTCAATTTTTTTTACTACCAGTTCTGTGGGCGTGGCTTGGTGGGTGTGACATGGCTTGGTGGGCGTGGCAGGGGAAGGATACTGTAAAATCTCCATTCCCTCTCCAATCCAGGGGGAGGTTACTGCAAAATCCCCATTTCCTCCCGATCAGCTGGGATTTGGGAGGCAGAGAATAGATGGGGGTGGCGCCAGTCAGAATTTTTACTACCAGTTCTCTGAACTACTCAAAATTTCCCCTATCGGTTCTCCAGAACTGATCAGAACCTGTTTCAGCATCTCTGGTTCCATGACAGTTTCCCAGACAGTCACGTAATCCCTCATTCCTTCACCCACCCAGCAGCAGTCATTTATTTGCCAGCTGGACTGGGCAGGGTAAGGCAGGGCAGGGCAAGGCAGGGAAAATGAAGGGAAGGGAAGAAAGTGAAGGGGAAGGGAAGGGAAGGGAGGAATGCCTGTTTAGCCTTTCCTGGTTCATACCTCCCAGCCTGTTCCATCCCCCAAATGTGCCTTCCCCAATTCATGCACCTCCTGCATGCCTTCCCCATGATATCTTCCCATCCTTCCTATTCAACACATGTAGCTGTTCTTAAATGCCCTTCTGATGCCCATGCCCCCTACCCAGTGGTGGGATTCAAGTAATTTAACAACCGGTTCTCTGCCCTAATGATTTCTTCCAACAACCAGTTTGCCAAACTGCTCAGAAAGTTAACAACCGGTTCTCTCGAAGTGGTGCGAACTGGCTGAATCCCACCACTGACTCTACCCAATCTGCACAACATTCTCATGCAGCCCTTTCCTGATACCACCCATCCATGTGTGCTCCTTGACCTACACAGGATCTCTGGTGCATATCCACACACCTTTACCAAGATGTAAAGCACCTCTTGCTTCCTCCCAATACATTCTTGACCTACATCTCCTCGCTCCTTCCCCCAGGCAACAGCAACTACTTACTTGCCTGCTGGACTTGCAACTTCCTGCTGGCTTCTCCATAGACTAATTCCCTGCAAATTTCCTATAAGCAAAGTAAATGGGAAGCCAGCAGAAATTCTGGAAAGGGAAGGAGAAGGAGAAGGAGAAGGAGGAGAAGGAGAAGGAGAAGGAGAAGGAAGATTTTTGATGCTCTCTGCCAGCTCCCCACAAGGAAACTCAACAAGGAAATTGGTAGGAATTTGAAAATCATTCCATTTTTTTTTTGTCTACCCATGGTCATTCTTTGTTTGGATCAGGGCTGTCAAATTCCTGGCCCACAGGCCAGATGCATCACACACTGGCCACACCCATGCCCAGTTTAACGAAGGGGGAAAAAAATCCTGATACGTCACGTGACATCGAAGTGACAACATGAGTTTGACACCCCTGATTCAGATGAAGAAATATTTCTGAAATGATGAAATCTACTAGGCATCACAGGATGCCTAATACATTTTAAAACAATGAAACTAATGATTCACCATGTCCTCATTGTGACACTTATTTGGATTATATATGATCCTTGAAATGCTTTTCACCCATTTTGGGCAACTAGAAATACTTTTCTTCCATATAAAACTAAAAGCACTTTCTCCCTCCCTGCTCCTTGTAATCTAACGTTGGCATTTTTAGGTAACTCCTTTTAGAAAATAAAATAGATATTGATAGCGAAAGATAAGATTAGAGAATTAAGGAGTCACTCAGTGAGCATTCTATATGGAAATAACTTCTCCATAGGGATAGATTACTTTATTGGTCTATGCCCATGATGGCAAACCTATGGCACGTGTGCCACAGGTGGCACGTGGAGCCATATTGGTGGGCACGCAAGTGTTGCCCTAGCTCAGCTCCCGCGCTCATGTGTGCGCCAGCCAGCTGATTTTCGGGCCTTCCGGGCCTATTGGAAGTCAAGAAACAGACTATTTCCAGCCTCTGGAGGGCTTCTCGGGGGTGGGGAAGGCTGTTTTTGCCCTCCCCAGGCTCCAAGAAGGCCTCTGGAGCCTTGAGAGGGTAAAAAATGGGCCTACTGGGCCCACCGTGCCATTACGTGCCTAAAGCGGGGGAAGTGCAGGGGTGTCACGTGTGCATGCTTGTGGGGGTGGGGCATACTGAATTATGGGTGTGGGCATGCATGGGCGCGACCCTCCCTGTGCTCCTCCCGCTTTTGGCACATGACGGCAAAATGGTTAGCCAACACTGGTCTATGCCCTATTATGTGTACATGGGATTCAAGTGACTGATTTTAATTCATTTTCATGATAGCATCTAAATATTATATGTGTAATTGTAACAACACCAGATTTTTTTTGGGGGGGGGGTTTCCTTGGTAATTGGCATTACACATAAATATAGATTTGCTTATTTTAATAAAAATATCTGTGTATGTTAAAAAAAAGTTGCATGTCAAATGGCATTCACACTTACATTAGGAAAAAAGAAGATGGAGAGTTCTCTAGCATTTTATGTCCAACACTGAATAAAGATGACCTTTTAAAAGTAATTGGCATAATTTATATACCAGTACAACATCTCTTAGCATAGTGTGATTACCTATTTCTCGCTGTGTTGTAGATCTGGTGATATTTGTTGATTTCAGCTCCAAAGCCCTTCTTTTTCTAGCTCTCTTTAAATCAGACTTGGGCCAATGTTTTCATTTAGTAGGATATTTGGTCATTCTGACCATGTCTGTGTGTCCATGTAGGAAGTCCTTATTCCCTGGATCAAAAAGGACTGTGCCTAAGGAAATTACCGTATTTTTCAGAGTATAAAATGCACTTTTTTCCCTCCCTAAAAGAGGGTGGAATGTTGGTGCATCTTATACACCAAACACAGCCATTTTTGGCCTCCTGAAGCCCCACTCCGCTCATTCCATTTTTGCAAAAAACAGGCCCATTTTTCAACTGTTTTTCGCAAAAATGGGGGCAATTCTGCCCTCCCCCAGCCCCCAGGAGCACTCTGAAAGCCTTCCAAACCCTCCACGTGCCCTAATTTTCGCAAAAATGGGGACATTTTTCACAAAAACAGCGGCATTTTTGATCTCCCCCAGCCCCCAGGAGCACTGTGCAGGCCTCCCCAGGAGCACTCTGCAGGCCTCCCCAAAATAAGCCATTTTTCACCTGTTTTTGCAAAAAACTGGGCATGCAGAGGGTTTGGGAAGTCTGTAGAGTACTCCTGGGGGCTGCAGAAAGGCAAAAATGCCCCCTTTTTGTGAAAAATGGGCAAAAACGGGCCTGTTTTTGGAAAAAATGGGGCATGCAGAGGGTTTGGGAGGCCTGCAGAGTGGAAGAAGGTCTTCCAATGGGGCATGCAGAGGGCCTCCCAAACCCTCTGCATGCCCCATTGAGATTCAACCTTCTTCCAAGCTTGGATCTCAGATTACTCAGATTGTGAGGCGTGTTTTCTACTGCCCATGGGAGTGCCTCGTTGGAGAATGTGATTTATGACACAGATTGAGACGAGAGGGGAAATAGGGTCAAAGTTGAGCCGTAAACTACCTGAGGCAAAGTTGACCTCACTCGAGTAGATGCCGACATGCTGTTCCTAATGAATAACTGGGTTTCTTTGGAAACTTGGCTCGAGACTCATGAGTTCATTAGGGCATCTGTCGGAATCTTCACAGGAATCTGTTGAAACCAGGAATGGTTACAGAATATTGACTGAAGGAAATCAGCTGTCTATATTGATGGCAGGTTAACAAAGAAGGAAAGGGAACTATTAATACAAGATAAATGCATTCCTTGAGGTCAAGGAATCCTTGAGCTCAAGCTGAAATTAGAAATTCTATTAACCCCATTAATGGCCACTTTTTAACCCAGGGGTGTCAAACTCACGATGACACTTTGTCGTCACGTGACGTATCACAATTTTTTTTCTCCTTCCTTAAAATGGGGGTGTGGGTGGTCAGTGCGTGGCTCATCCAGCCTGCAGGCCGTGAGTTTGACACCCCCTTTTTAACCTATATTTTTGCAATCTTGATACCTTGACAACAGATTTCACATTACCACCTGCAATCAAGCAAAATCTACTTAAAATGGATTGAACTAATTCTTTTACATTTAAAAAGTAAAATTTTAAATGTAAATTTACATTTAAATTCATATATGCAGAATTACAGATTTAGCAAGAAACTCTTGGTATGATAAACATGGAATTCAGTCTGGGGAGAAAAGAGCAATTTAACACAAAGCAATATCCAGAAAGTGACTATCAAACTGCTGCTAATGACATTACAAAAGAGATGGCAGGGGAAACTAATTGTTCTATTTATATATGAGAAATTATTTATCTATGATAGCTCCAATTTATTCTTTTAAGCAAGCTGGGCAGAAGTTGTTGTAGGAGACACACAGATTATTAGGATTAACTTTGTTTATATAGGGAGACAAAAGGGAGAAAAAATAGCAAACTAGTCCTCTTGAAAATTGCTTTGCACTCCATTTCAATTAGTTGGTTGGGTTATTGCTCATTCTATTTAATAGACCTTCTGCCAAAATGAAGCTCTCCAAATTAATATAGATGAAAGGAATAATATTACAGCAGATAATAAAAGTAGAAATAATTTTAAACAGTAATTCATAATTTACAACTCACATTTGTAAAATAATTACCAAATTATCTGATGGATTAAAGCTGTTTCAGCGAAAGACAACTGATTTGTCTTCTGACAACATGGAATTGCATCAGGTAGCTTAACTTATTCCTATGTGCTAGTAAAGACACAGGATACTTGCAAGGCCAGCTTCAGTTTAGTAAAGAGGAAAGAGCAAAAGGATCTCTCATCAGATCTGACATCTTCTGTACTGGTAGCAGAGAACAATTCAATCAATGGCCAATCTTCAACTGAGCAAAGGAATGTCATGTCAGATCTTTTTGACTACTTCCCATTCTTCCATTCTCTCCCATTGTGAAGTTCCAAGAAATTAGGAAGGGTAGATGGGATACGGTGGCTCAGTGGTTAAGACACTGAGCTTGTCAATCGAAAGGTCGGCAGTTCAGTGGTTCAAATCCCTAGTGCCATGTAACAGGGTAAGCTCCCGTTACTTGTCCCAGCTTCTGCCAACCTAGCAGTTCGAAAGCACATAAAAAATGCAAGTAGAAAAATAGGGACCACCTTTGGTGGGAAGGTAACAGCGTTCTGTGAGTCTTTGGTGTTTAGTCATGCTGGCCACATGACCAAGGAGACGTCTTCGGACAGCGCTGGCTCTTCGGCTTAGAAATGGAGAGGAGCATCACCCCCTAGAGTCGGGAACGACTAGCACATATGTGCGAGGGGAACCTTTACTTTTACCTTAGATGGGATTGTCATATCAAGATGCTAATATCCTGATAGGTTCTACAAAATAAATGTACTAATGTAAGATTTCTGGAACAGCTTATTATCAGACTAATTAAATACCTGCATAAATCAGACTGTAATTTTTCTTTGATTTCAATTTTTCTGGCATTAGTTTCATTCAAGTGTTCACACCAGTTTGCAAATCCAGAGAAGAGAGAAAATGCAGGAGAACCACATATTTCTATGTGAGTACATATTTTTCCTGTGCCCTATCAGCATAGTTTCTAAGCACTTTTTCCATGTAAGCTTGTACATACTTTTTCTTAATATATGCATTTTAAATAGTAAATAGTGTCTACAAATTTGAATGGGTTGCATTTAGATGTCTCAAGGACATCTAGCCCATTTTACTCCATAGGCCCACTCAGAGATGTGAAATTTTGCATAAAAATTCAGAACATTTTCTTAATGAAATGCATTTTTTTCCTATTTTAATCCTGTTTTCAGACATCTTTTTTTCATACTGCTGCATTGCAAAATTCTGAAAAATGTGAATATTGTGGAATATAAGATTTCCATATGTTAACACACAAATGGTGTGCAGAGGAACAGAGGAATTAATGAAATTCTCACAAAAAAGCAGGCTCAATAATTTTTCCTTCAGCTACAGATAAACTGGATAAGTATCCAAGGTTTGTTTTGTTTTTGTCAGTTTGAGGAGTACAAATTCAGGATTTTTTGATGTCAAATTGGACTTTAATTGATTGACTCTCTGCCATCAAGCTGTCAACTTCTTCAAGATTATCTGTTGGCAACACATATTAAATAGAAGATAAGCTCAACATCCAGAAGGATCTTGACAGACTTGAACACTGTTGGGCCCTACCCAACAAAATGCAATTAAATGGTGAGAAAATAAAGTTTTAAACTTAGGCAAGAAGAACCAAATGTATACGTATAAATCAGTATTAAGCTTGGCTCAATAGCAGTAACTTAAAAGGGATCTAATAGTCCTAGTGGACAACTACTTAAGTATGAGCCAGCAATGTGCTACAATTACCAAAAAAGCCAATGTAATGCTAGGCTGCATCAACAGAGAGATAGTATCAAGATCACATAAAGTGTTAGCACCACTTTATACTGCACTGGTAAGACCACACTTGGAATACTGAGTCCAGTTTTGATCACTTTGTTACAAAAAAGATGTTGGGACTCTAAAAACCGTACAGAGAAGGCCTCCTCTCTAAGATGGCTGCTGAACGGTGTGTGGGGGGGTTCCTTTTCTTGCCAATGATCTGCTGATTTTGCTGCCAAAGCTGGTACTCTGGCAGTGCTGTTCCCTAGATATGAATGGGACCACTTACGAATGAGCCAAAGCAGCTTTTGAATGGCTGTGGACCCACCTGGGAAGGAGAGTCTTAAAGATTCCATAAAGTGCTTTTATTTGATTTACATCAATATTGGATTTTCACCACAAGGCTTTTGCATTTTATTAATTTGGAGCTTATTTTTTTAATTTTCCTTTAACTTTGGATCTAAAATATCCATACATTATCTTTCTTGTCCCTTTAATTTATTTCTTCACTCTGCTTCAATGTTCTTTGTTCTCTGGCTAACTCACACAGAGCAACAATGTATAGGACTGCAGACTAGAAGAGCTGGCTGAAAAGACTATTTGGTAATATCCAATCTTTGGTTGAAAGTTTTTTTTTTAAATATATGATGAAATGATAATGTCCATAGAAAATATTCAGATGCATTTAGCTTTGGATAAATCAGATTCCCCCAAAGATTGTGATTTGGAACCAGCTGAATTGTCACAAAGAAATTGGGATTGTATAGATTTAGAATTGATTGCAGATTGATTGCAGATACCTCTTTGATGTTCAAGCCTGCAGTCTTGAAATTTTACTGCATGGAGAAGTGACATATTGGCCTTCCTTGGGAGAATCAAAGGAGATGAGGGGGAATGAATTTATCATGCTTAATTGGGAATAAATTTCATCTGGACTTTGTTGGGAAGATAGACCAATTTTGGAGATTGAATTTATTCAGGGACGGGTTCTACTTACCTTTACTACCGGTTCGCAACGGGATCGCATGCACACGCTCACATCACTTGCGTGCACATCTTGCTTCTGCGCATGCACAGATCTCCAATGATGACATCTGGGGCAGTGGGCGGGGCCTCCTGCCAGTTTTACTACCGGTTCTTGCGAACCGGTCTGAACCGGGGGTAACCCACCATTGAACTTATTATATTTAATCAGATAACAATTCTTAAGAGGTAGAATTAAAAAAACCCACAAATGTGGATATTTGATCCAGGATGAATTACTATTAACTTTTGGGATGATTTGGGATGATATGATGCTGTGGAAAATTTTCTATGAGCTAATTATAATAACAGGATTTTTGAAACTTTAACCTTGTCCTTTTTTAAAAAAAAATTTTTGTTCTTCCTGCTAATTGTTTTGTCATTAATATAGTGTATAGATGACAATTAGTAATTTGCAAATAGATTCTCTAGTTTAAAAATCTTTTGAACATGTTTCTTAAGGGGTGAGAAATTAATATCGTAGTAATGCATCAATCAGTATTCAACTGTGCATATAGGGGTAATATGCATATAGGTCTTGGATTTTTTTCCAGTGCATTTTTTAATGTTTTGTTTGCTAGGTGCTTTTGTTTCTTTGTTTTAATCTTTTGAAGTTTTCCATTTTAACATTTTTTTGAATAAAATAAAAATTTGGGAAAAAGGAGTGCAGAGAAGAGGAACAAAGACTATTATGTAAACTGTACGATGAACAGTTGTGGGAACAGGGAATGCCTAGTCTAACAAAGAGAAAAACAAGGGGTGACATGATAGCAGTCTTCCAATATTTGAGGGGCCGTCACAGAGAAGAGAGGTCAACCTATTCTCCAAAGCACATGAAGACAGAACAAGAAGTAACAGATGGGATTCATTTATCCAAAATAGTGTACGGCAGGGGTGTCAAACTGGGGGCCCAAGGGCCGGATGTGTCACATGCAGGCCACACCCACCTTAGCTCCGTGAAGGGAAAAAACATTATGATACGTCACGTGACAACAACATGATGTGGTGAGTTTGACACCCATGGTGTAGGGTCTTGAAGTTGGACTTGAAGTTGGATTAGACGACTTCCATGGTCCCTTCCAACCCTGTTGTTCTGTAACTATAATTCTGTAACTTTAGATCCTGTTCCTATTCATGCCCTAATTTGGATATCTAAAATACAGTTAATTGATAAAGTCATACTACTATGAATTGTTACGAACAACAAAATCACATTATATTCCCTGGTTATTCCATATATCCTTTTACTGAATAGGATTTTTTCCAAATATTTTTGTAATCATTGGAAAATTACTTAAGCCATTTTTCACTGTTCTATATTTGGGCAACCCCATTTAATTGATTGATTATTGATTATTTTATTTATTATACGGTGGCTCAGTGGTTAAGAAGCTGAGCTTGTCGATTGAAAGGTCGGCAGTTCAGCGGTTTGAATCCCTAGTGCTGCATAACAGGGTGATCTCCCGTTACTTGTCCCAGATTCTGCCAACCTAGCAGTTCGAAAGCACATAAAAAATACAAATAGAAAAATAGGGACCAGCTTTGGTGAGAAGGTAAAAGTGTTCTGTGTGCCTTTGGCGTTTAGTCATGCTGGCCACATGACCACGGAGACGTCTTCAGACAGCGCTGGCTTTTCGGCTTTGAAACGGAGATGGTCCGTTTCAAAGCCCTAGAGTCGGAATGACGAGCACATATGTGCAAGGGGAACCTTTACCTTTACCTTAGATGGGATTGTCATATCAAGATGCTAATATCCTTTACCTACTTTATTGAAATAGGTCTTTTCTATTTAAGAACTATATGATAGTTTTATCATTTGCTATTTTGGGTCACTTGGTTTTAATATGGCCATTCATAATCATGAAAGAGAACATTTCATTGATATTCAGATAGACAACAGTACAGCCTCTAGATTTCCCATTTGTTAAATCCTGTACTAGTTACTTACACCTCTTAGTGTCTCTATGGGAGACATTAAAGGGCTACAGAATCAGTGTTTTGGAACTAGAGATAACTAATCTCTCTTCCCCATTGGAAGGTCAATTATAGTTAAGGGCACTGAGTCAGACCATTTATGTTGAGGATTTCATCTAAAGGAAGAAATCACACTGTTTTATTGGCTTATCTCTGGTGCTTATTTTACACCTCTTCATTATGAGTATCTTTAGCTACAAAGCTAATGTTACCCCATGGAGCCATATATTCTTTAGTTTTTTCAAGAAGTGCCTATTTACTGCACACACATTCCTATTTCCTTGAGTTAAATTTTCACGTTTCTGTTTCCTTTAAATTCCACTGGTCCATTCAGCTAGGCTCAATAGTCCAAACGGAATTGAATCACTCATACTAGCCTTATGATGAAACTTCCTTCAATTAGTTTATGCCCCTTTCAAAATATGGGATGATTTGTGCTATCATTGCTAAAATGAAGTATTGTTTTGGAATAAAAGCTTAGTGTACCAGTGAATTAAATGCATTCTTGGTTTGTTTTTGGTTTTTTGCTTTTGTTTCTTGTTAATTTGAAATGAAAGCCACGGATATTTCAACATTCATATGGCATTTAAGTGCAACAAAACAGCACAACAACAACAAAAATCTAATTTTGGTAATTCTTTCAGAACTGCTTCTCAACCTTCAAATGCAATCATTAACAACACTTAGAGGAAAAACAAGAATGCACGAGGTCTGCAATTATGGGCTGAATATAAATTGACAAATGCATGAGAGTATTCATGCCAGAATAATAATAATAATCAAATTGCCAAAATCATTCCTAACATATTAGATACATTCAGTGGTGGGCTGCAACTGGTTTATCAATTGCTTTGCTGAGCATGTGCTTGCGTGCTCAAAATACAGCAGTTTGAAGCTCAGCTGCTTACCTTCTAAGGCAGCCCTGGTAAGTAGAACTGTTAGGAAATGACTATTACCTAACTTGTTGAGTTGGCAATATATAAACCCTCAATATAGCTTTAAGACCACTGTATTGCATCATACTGTGTCCTGATTGGTTAGCTCTGTAGCCAATGTCCATAAGAGGGAGCTAGAAACATGGTTTGTTTCTCTTTGCTGTTCTTGCTCTCTGATATCTCTGTATGCTACTGTTTCCAAATCCAGAAGAACTGTTTATTATGAATGACTATGATGACTGGTAAGAAGACTTTGTTATTGGATTATCCCTGGACTGTTGTTTTGCTATCTCCTGCTTTATATGTGTATGACCTGGACTGTTTATTGGACTGTGCCTTACTATTTCTTGAAAGTAAACACAACTCAGTGTATCTGTGCATTAGCTGTGTTTATTCTTAACTACTCTCAATCGCTTTCATGTGCACACCCTTGCTACTCAAGGGTTACTCTGCGAATTCCTTAACAAGAACAGTGAAGGTGTGGAAATCAGCTGTGCCGCGCAAATCAGCTCAGCCAGAAAGAAGGAAATATAGGCCAGGATAGGGTGCATGTAGGTGAGCGGGGTCAACGGTTCACCTGAACCAGTCTGAACTGGCAGCAGCCCACCACTGGATACATTGAGGAGTAAAATCTAGGTCATAAGTGGGCAATCTGTAGTGTGGAAATGATGGATGAAATAGTTTTTGACTGTATGGAGATAGGAAACAGAGGAAAACTTTTACTGAAGCCTCCAACCTGGCATACCATCATCAAAAAACCCCAAATACTTCAAAAATCCTATATGACATGTCATCTCCTAGTCTTTGACCAGCAAAAAGTTGGCTGATTTCTGATCTGGAAAATAAAGTGATGTTTCCTCTGTCAGAAATAACTCTGTAGTTTGCTTGTTAAGTTTAGAGGCTGCCTCTCTCCAAAACAGAAAACAGATCTTGGACTCTGAGGAAAGTTATTGCCAGCTCAGGCCTTGCAGGCTGTGTAGTATCCAAAGCAATGTGTTAGATTTACGGGGTAGGGTAAACCAGATTTACCAACAATTGGTGACATGTCCACATAAGAAATGAACAGATTTTCACATCCGTAACAAGCAACTATTCCAATTCAAGTATAACCTAACAGAAATGGATTTCTTTAGGCTTGCTTTAAAAGGAAAGCTGGCATGAAGAACTCAGTTTCTCCTTTGTAAGCTGCCAAGTTTTTTTTTTCTATCCAATTTGTATTACATACAGTGCATGTTCAGGCAATGTTCAAAAATATATACCCTCCCCAAATAACAATACACCAACCTCGTTTTCTTAAAAAATAATCTAACTAACTAAAATAAGTCCTACCTGCAAATGAGTACTTTAATTTCAACCGTAATAACACAAGGCCTATCAATAGATTCAAACTCAATGTAATTTGTTCTAATCTTGATTGTGGAAAATATGATTTCTGCAATAGAGTAGTAAATGTCTGGAACACTCTACCTGATCCTGTTGTTAGTCTCGCTAATCCCTATATCTTTTACCTTAAACTGTCTACCGTGGACCTTTCATGTTTCTTAAGAGGTCCCTAAGGGGGCGTGCATAAATGCACTAGAGTGCCTACCATCCCTGTCCAACTGTCCTCATTTATATGTAATCATTTTATGTGTTTATGGCTATGTTTTGCCTATTTATATCCTTTTATTTGTGCCAATTTTTTTCATGTGTCCATGCCTATGTCTATACTGTTACTTGTTTCCTTGTACTTGCTGACAAACTAACTAACTAACTAACTAACTAACTAACTAACTAACTAACTAACTAACTAACTAGCTAGCTAGCTAACTAGTGGCCATAGTTATAATCCAACTAGTGGCTATAAAACAATACCATCTAGTCATAGATAGATACTATCGCTTACATTTCTTTCAAGCTCCATTCACAATTTCCCATTACATCTTTTAAAATTAAAAATCAGAACATAAAATTTTGTTAACATTAATTTAACACCTTAATCTAAACCATTCTATTATATCACCACAAATTCAATTTCCAGATAAACTTAACTCATTTTTATACCCATTTATAAATCCAAATTATATCTGGTTCTTTCCCAAGCTCCCTTCATTACATCTTTTAACATCAATATCAAAACATAATTTTTTTAAAAAAATATTCTAACCTCTTAATCTAATTATTTACCTTACAATTTTATCACCACAAATCTTAGTTTCAAATTAAATACAGATCTATTTTTATTTCAATTTATAGGATAAAATTCTATCCATATTTCTTAATCTCTAGGCCCATTTCATCAAATCTTTAAATTTTAAACTTTATCGTTCTTGGAAAATATATTTTATGTTTATGTTTGAAAAAATAAAAAAATATTTAAAAAAAACAACACAATACCATCTGAATTCCCAAATGTCAATGTGAATAAAGTTTTGAAGACACAATTCTGTTGGAATGAAGTGAATACAAGCATTATTTCTCATACAATGTTTTCCAGAGACTGGATACTAAAAATAATAATAATAAAAAAATTGACATTGGCCAAATATCCAGTTAATTGAACGTAGAAGTCTGTCATAAAAGATGAAAACGAGTTCTATTTTTACTCTGAAGCTCCATTTTATCATTTTTCTTCAACAGCAAATACAGAAATTTTGTGGGATTATTTGTCTTTTTCTTCACACACACCCCATCCCAAATAAGGAAATTTGGACTGCAGGTAGTCCTTAACTTACAACAGTTCATTTAGTGACCGTTCAAAGTTACAATGGCGCTGAAAAAAGTGACATGACCATTTTTCACACTTATGACCATTACAGTATCCCCATGGTCATGTAACTTATATTCGGATGCTTGACAACTGACTCACATTTATGTCGGTATTCTGAAGTCATCTGATCACCTTTTGCAACCTTCTGACCAGCAAAGTCAATGGGGAAATCAGATTCACTTAACAACCGTGTTACTAATTTAACAACTGCAGTGATTCAGTTAACAAACGTGACAAGAAAAGTCATAAAACGGGGCAAAACCCACTTAACAAATTTCACACTTAGCAGCATAAATTTTGGGCTCAATTGTAGTCGTAAATCGAGGACTATCTCTATTAACTCTCCCTTAGATTTGAATGCTCTTCATTTCCTTTAAAACCTGCCCCACATTTTTAAAATGCCTTAGCATTTCATTCTACGTCTTGGGGATTATCATTACATAATTGCTACATCCTCTGTATCTTTCATAATAATAAATTTGAGGTCCAACTTCCTATTGCAAAATGCTTTCCCAAATTTTAGAGGGAATATTGTTGTTGTTAGTTAGTTGCGAAGTCGTGTCCGATCTATCGCAACCACATGGACAACTTTCCTCCAGGCCTTCCTGTCCACTACTATCCTCTGGAGTCCATTTAAGCTCACGCCTACTGCTTCAGTGACTCCATCCAACTACCTCATTCTCTGCCGTCCCCTTCTTCTTTTGCCCTCAGTCTTTCCCAGCATTAGACCCTTCTCCAGTAAGTCCTTCCTTCTCATTAGATGGCCAAAGTAGTTGAGTTTCATCTTCAGGATCTGGCCTTCTAAAGAGCAGTCAGGGTTGATCTCCTCTAGGACTGACCAGTTTGATCACCTTGCAGTCCAAGGGACTCGCAAGAGTCTTCTCCAGCACCATAGTTCAAAGGCCTCAATTCTTTGAGGGAATAGTAAAGAGCAAAACCAAGAGATGTCACCCATCTCTCTCATTTTCATGAATTCTTTTTCCAGCTAGCTACGTAGCTAAGCTAAGAATTCTGGAAAATTAGGTTCCTCAACTTACATTGAAGGAAAGAACATCTCCCTGCAGAAATCGTATCTGAATGTGAGAGTAACAAAGAGCAAGGGTATACTCTTTATTTCTACACATGAACAGCAATTCATGCCAAGGTGTTCCAATTTTAAGAGATCCAGAATTTGGCTTATAGTTTTTTTTCCCCCATAAAGGAAGATTTATTTCTCTCCTTTCCTCTACTTTTTGGTCAAAGCAAAAAGGTTTTATAGATTAGGGTTTGTGCTCCATTATCTTCCTTTCTTTTGTGCTTTAAACAATGCTCCTAGACTAATTAATGAAGGCTCTGGGTTGATTTTAGTACTGTACCTTTTATTCCTATTCAAGAAAAGTAGCAGAGAATATCTCATGATCATCAAGCAGTAAAGCGACATAATACATAAAGCATTTGAAGCACCTACATGCTTCTTTTCAGGTCTTTCTTTATCCATTTTTTCCCTTTTGACTTTTTGCTACATCTTGGGCAAATTGTCAAGAATACTTGAAAACAATGAATGAAGCTTCCAGCTTAATATGGCTTCCAAGGCTGACAGTAGTCTTTTTTTTTTCTTTTCCTGACGTCAAACTTTGCTGGTAGATTGATTGCAGACTTCAATTGATCTTTAGAGTACCGGCATGCTACTTGAGTCTTTGTAAATATAATAGTGGAAATATATTCTAAGCCAACATTTAAGCAATATATTATGTTTCCCCTTGTCTCTGGTGTCAGACACTACCTTTCAAATTTGGGATGAATTTAATATACCGTGTTTCCCCAAAAATAAGACCCTGTCTTATATTTTTTTGAATCCCGAAATAAGTGCTTGGCCTTATTTTCGGGGAGGTCTTATTATTTTGGGGTGCATGGAGTAAGATGGGAATCCTCTTGCCGTCTTACCTGATTTTCAGCTCTGCGTTTAAATATTTTCAGGGAGGGCTTATTTTCAGGAGGAGGCTTATTTTAGCGAATGCACTCAAAAGCCCGATTGGGCTTATTATCAGGGGATGTCTTATTTTTGGAGAAATAGTTGCAACATATGACTGTAAAAGTTGGACCATAAGGAAGGCTGAGTGCCAAAGAATTGAGGCCTTCGAACTATGGTGCTGGAGAAGACTCCTACAAGTCCCTTGGACTGCAAGGCAATCAAACCGGTCAGTCCTAGAGGAGATCAACCCTGACTGCTCTTTAGAAGGCCAGATCCTGAAGATGAAACTCAAATACTTTGGCCACCTAATGAGAAGGAACGACTCACTGGAGAAGAGCCTAATGCTGGGAAAGATTGAGGGCAAAAGAAGAAAGGGACAGCAGAGAACAAGGTGGCTGGATGGAGTCACTGAAGCAGTAGGTGTGAGCTTAAATGGACTCCAGAGGATGGTAGAGGACAGGAAGGCCTGGAGGAACATTGTCCATGGGGTCGCGATAACCCAATATTATTTCTTGTTTATGTTATAAGAGTTGGTGAACAGGTATTTCGAGAAAGTATAATGTATTATATGCCTTATTATGTGAGTTTTAAATTCCCAAACTATGACTGGATGAATGGATACATAAATAAATACATTTTATGAGTGTTGTTTACAAGTTCAGCTTTCTACAAAAGTTCAAGTACAATAGTAAGAACATCCCAATGACAACGTACCACAACCTTCCCTAAACTAGGGCCTTCCTAATGTGTTGGGATAACAAATCCTAATTGTGGCACCCACCCTCTGGAATATTATTCCCCTCAAATCAGATTTACTGTCAGACCCACCACAACTTAAGCCTCAGAATAAAAACGATCCTTGGCTCCATTTGTTGAGAAAAGTATAGTTTATTACAGATCAAGTGTATTGCAGTATGCAAAGCCAGAACTGAAAATTGCACGCCAAAATTCCCTAAGTTCTATTTTCCTTTCCCTTTACTGTCTCTTATTTTCCACTCTAGGGTAACCAATCAGGTTCAGGCAAGATGTTTTCATAATGGTCAGTGCAAGCGTAGTTTGCTTTGTGCCTTCCTCCTTATTCCAGCTGGGTGACCTTGAGGCAGCGTCTCAAGGAGATACTGTAGTCACTTACATTTCCCGAAGCATTCCCCCCTTCCTTTCCCCTCCCCACATTTTATGGCAGTCTGTCACCATATAGCAGCTGAGCACAAGCAAGCGTGAGGTGGCAGCTGACACTTACCTCAACTCTGTTGGCCTTTTCTAAGACTTGGAAGACCCAATGTCCTGTATGCATAAGAGACCTCATTGGATGGTTTTATTAATGGTTGCTAGTGGTTGGTTTTATCTCTGGCTGTTATTTTTGTTATTTGTAATTTTGTAATATTGCTTTTAAGTATTGCTAGCTTAAAGTCCTTTTTTAAAAATATTTTATTATAATACAATATGACAAACACATAACATACAACATATAAATATATCCTCTTTTTAACCAATGTTTCTTTTAATGGTCTTCTTTCCATTTTGTACCTTTCCCCCCATATATCTCTTACTGTTTCATTTTCTTCATTGTCCCTTTTTTTTGGTTACATTGTATTTTCTAACACTAATAGCCTTAATTTTAAATATGTCTAAATATTTGTTATATACATATTTTACATTTTTAGATTCTCCCCTGTATTTATTGTTCTTATTTCTATTTCTGTTCTTTATTTCTCATACCATTTGTTCCAAATTATGTAATAACCTGTCTCTTCTTTTTCTTTAATTTCTTTTGTTAATTTCTCGGCACATTCTAAAACTTAAAGTCCTATAAATAAAATATATGGGCAGCCATATCAATTCAATATAATTAATTTATTAATTAAAAATTCATAGCTACTATGGCTGCAACAAAGAAGTCTCCCATACAATTTTTGAAAATATACATATATAAAATAGTGAGTTACAAAAACCTACATTGATTAATAATAATGTAAGAAGAGAAGCATATTACAATGGTTAGACAAATGAAACAAACAAAACTGAAACAAAAATGAGAAGATCCATATCTGATGTACTGTGTAAATAACTATATCAGTTGTGGTATTCAACCGGTTCTCTAGAACTGGTCAGAACCTACTGAAATGCACCTCTGATCTTATGGCATTAACACTAGAAGTTAATGCTCAACACTTTTTAAACATTCTCTGAGGGATCCAATAGAAATATTTAATGATGGGTGAGTTTCATTTTTCAAACATAAAAATATATATTTTACATTTTTAATTCTTTCTTCCATTGATTTTCTAAAGCTGGGGACTATACATTGTTCTCAGAAGGGCTAATATAAGCAACAATTTCTAGAATAGGAATCTACTACTAATGTGTTAGGCAATTGTTATGTTCATTGACCTGTATCTTCTAAAATATAATTCAGTCAAAGAAATTATCTTCCTGCAGTATGCAGACTTGGGTAGTGCTGGTTAATGACTGCAATAAAGTTAAGGAAGTATGCTATCTTGGAATATCTGGACAGGCATGAATATCTCCCTGATTACTGAATCGTCACTCATATGAATAATTTTTAAACTGTGTAGTTTAGAAACCTACATGCAACGAAGTGGTAAGAGAATATTTATTTTTAAATAAAATGGCTGCTTGATTGAAGGCAGATTACATGCTTGTAAGTATCCGTTGTATGGAGTTCAGTTTAAAAGTGAGAACAAAGTTCAATATAGTTTTTCATGGTGAAGTACAAGAAAAATATTGTTACCCTCTATACTTCCTCAAATTGTGATTTGATCTGTAAAGGCTGACCGGTTTAGAACAAAAGTAGATATTTACTATATTATATAAACATAAGCCGAACCTTTCTCTCTCCATTGTCCTAAGTCAATACATTACATTAGCTTCGTTCAGACCATTGTCCTAATTTTCTTCAAGTTTTCCTTTGACTTCCACATATGTACTTTGATAAAACATGTCTGTCAATAGATCTTCCTAATTCACCTCTCAGCAAAACACTGTTAACCCAAATAATCAACCAGAACCCTTGAATCATGAAACTGCTAGTTTAGAATCTACATAAAACTGGGACAGGGAGTGGGGTTAGTGTATAATAGAAACCTCAAAAAAGACCAGTTGATCCAGTGTATTAATGTACCTAAAACCATCAAAACTATTTTCAGAAATATAAAGAGAGTGGGCATAATATTTATCTTAGAATAGAATAACAGAGTTGGAAGGGATCTTGGAGGTCTTCTAGTCCAACCTCCTGCTTAGGCAGGAAACCCTACACCACTTCAGATAAATGGTTATCCAACATCTTCTTAAAAATTTCCAGTGCTGGGGCATTCACAACTTCTGGAGGCAAGTTGTTCCACTGATTAATTGTTCTAACTGTCAGGAAATTTCTCCTTAGTTCTAAGTTGCTTCTCTCCTTGATTAGTTTCCACCCATTGCTTCTTGTCCTACCCTCAGGTGCTTTGGAGAATAGCTTGACTCCCTCTTCTTTGCGGCAGCCTCTGAGATATTGGAACACTGCTATCATGTCTCCCCTAGTCCTTCTTAACACGTACTGTATAAACACAAAGAGCAAACAGGTAGGTACTGAGATATTACCCTTTATCAGATTTTTTTTTAAAAAAAATGTCTGGACATTTTTCTTACTGCCACAGTATATCTTATTTTTAATCATCCTCCAAGATTTCCTGTCAATCAAGATCAGACCACTTGAGATTGTATTGCGATCAAGGTAGTTGAACTCTGGGGATTGTCTGTAGGCTTTTGTTTTTCTCTCTTTTATGAAAGTTTAAGATTCATTCAGAAACTCACCTCTCAATAGGAGAGAAGATATAACGGGCTAACAGTTTGATGACTCAGAGATGCTCTGTTGTGGCATCCTTTCTAAACCAGTTGCAAACCACAGGCGTGCACGTACATTTCTTGGCAGTGATTGGATTAAATTAGAATAATTTACTTTGCTTACTGTGCCTAAATTGGTTTCATATTGGGAAGTCTGACACACTGATTAAGTTAGTAGTGATTTCCCCCTCACACACATATTCATAAAAGTATATTTCATTTGCCACTATAAACAAGACAAATTAAGCCAGCATTGATAGCTACTTCTCCTGACGGTCTCCTATACGATGAAATGTCATTTCAATTACTGGCAAAGGAATGTTGCTACATTTATATGTGTGGATATACATAAACACACACACACACACACACATTCATGGAGTGCATTTGTATATGTGAGTACTCATATATTTGCATGTCAAGTTTTCCAGCTTTGTTTGGGTTTCATGAAATAGGTATATTAGCCTACATAGCTACAATAAGTTATTTCTTATGTTATATTTTACTTCGTTTTTCTTTTATCATTTAGCAATCCTTTCTATAACTCGCAGCTGTGGAATAGTGACAGATACAGATTAACAGAGTTGGAAGGGACCTTGTAGATCATCTAGTCCAACCGCACCGCCCACCCAAGCAGGAGACCCTACACCATTTTTGACTGATGGCAGTCCAGTCTCTTCTTGAAAGCTTCTAGTGATGAAGCACCCACAAATTCTGAAGGCAATTCCTGAACTTCTGTGTTTTCTCTTTTAGGTTATTTGCTTAGGTGGGGAGATAAATTTTCAGAAATTGATGTTTGGATGTTCAAAATTAATTTTTCTATTATTAACTTTGCTGCATATGTAACAGAGGAGTAGGAGGATCCAACACAGGTTCGTCATGATCACTATATGGTCTATCGATAGATGGTCTTGGCAGGAGTGGTGCGGTGGCCTAGAGGTGGAGCTGTCACCTCACAATCAGGAGGCTGTGAGTTCAATCCTAGGTAGAGGCAGATATTTCTCTCTCTGGGCACAAAGAAGAATATATCTGCCAAACATATCTCCGCACTGGCATCAGGAGGGGCATCCGGCCAGTAAACATTATGCTAGCTCCATTCAGTTGCCCAGACTCCACCCCGCAAGGGATTATGGGGTCGTTAAACAAAGATGTTGATGAATAGATGGTCTTGGCAGATGTTTTTTAGACACGTCACAATAGGATACCTAAGAATCGTTTTGGGACTTGGTGAAAGTCTACCTGGACTAAATGGGAGAGTTGTTCCAATGTACATTGTTTTTATACCTTGCCTCTATAACTATGTGTAATACAGGAATGTCTATGGAGATTCTCAGTCATCCAGGTCATGATTGTCCCATTGCTTTTTTTTTTCCTTCAAAAGGAAACTGGACTTTCTTTGTTTCACCTGAACTGAAGAAGCTTCTTGGATGAGAAGTGAAACATCTTCAAGCAAAACAAAGTAAGTCCAATTTCCTTTGGGGTAATAAAGGAACATAACTAAAAGCCTATTCGTAAGTTTTCCACATATTTTTGAAAAAGTTATCTGAATTGTTTATTTGTGTTGGTCTATGTCTTGTTAAGTATAATAACATTCAGGAAACATGGGCAATTCCCACACAATTTCCCACTTTGGGTTGTCCATGGGCATAGCTAACAGGCATTCTTAAAGTCATCCTCCAGTATCTCTTTTAATAGGCATGCTGCTAGAAAATCTACATTTATGAATGGAACTTTAAAAGAGAGGTCCTTGGAGACCACTGACAAGTGTGACAAGTGAAAGGAGGAGAACCAGGGACGACTCTTATTATTTATGATGTGATTAGCTCAGAATTTCTCAGCCTTGACAACTTTAAGATGTCTTCCTAGCTGGGGAATTCTGGGAGTTGAAGTCCACAGTTTGTAAAGTTGTCAAGAGTGAGAAACATTGGATTAGCTCATCAGTGTAATGAAGTGATCAGAAAATCTTTATTTTTACAATATGTGTTGGCTAATTTACAGAGTTAATTAGAAAAAAAATATACGTTTGTAAGTAACCACTGCATGGAAGTTCAGTTTAAAAGTGAGTACCAGGAATTATGGAAGGTAAGGAAGAGGAAGATAATTAGAATTTAGAGGGGAAGAGAAAGAGAATTTAATACTTTTGACACAGAGTAAATAACATAGGTGGAATTTGGATATCAGCTAGAACTTTAAAATGTAATATAAACAGTTTTTTATGTCCCCCTAATCACTGGTATCCCATATTAGATTAGGCTCTTTACAGCCACCATTTGTCTTAGTTGCTAATATGTTTTCAATTTATAGTAACTCTGTTTTCTTCTAGATCTCTCCCCCTGCATTTATTGCTGTTAGCATCAACATATTGGGATACAACAAGAATATTTTCTCTCGTTTATCGATCTGTTTTCAAACTGAACACTTTTTATTCCATAAGCCAATTTCATCTTCTCTGTTTATTATTATATCAATCTAATTAATTTGCATTTTTTTAAAAAAATGCCTTCCAGAGGCCTTTGAAAGATAGACTTTTTTTGATTTAGTAGTCTGTTTTATTTCTTATTAATTATCCACTTGTGGCTTTGCTTTCTGTAGTAACATCAAGCTATAAAAGGGAAGATAAAGCCAGTAAAATGATTATATACATGTGTGCATACTTTAATTTTCCACTGTTAAGATGTAGGAGGTTAGCACCCACCCCTTTCCTGGAAGAGTGAAATATTTTGGGAAATATTAAAAAGGCAGAATATTATATTTGCTTGGATGAGAAATGGATAAGCATGTTTTGAAGCAGCTCCTATCTTCCTGCCCCCACCCTTTGTCAATGGGCCATTAAGGCCTGGGCCAGTCTATTCTACATAACAAAGATTTACCTTCTTCAGGCAGAGCCATAGTAGGAATTGCCAAAGATCCAACAAAGATAGGATTAGCCCTCTACACAATAGCAGCAGAAACTCACCACATGTGACCTGGGAAGCATGTGACCTGGCAAGCACATGTGACCATCAGCCAGCAAGGCTAGCTAAGACCCCCACCCCCTGGGAGTCTGACAACCAATCAGGATACTGTTTCGGGGCCCCAGGAAATGCAAAGCCAGAGAGAGCATAAAAACCCGAGGATTTACTGTATCTGCCCTTTTCTGTTCAGGAACTCAAGCCATGTGATCCTGACCACCATTAAACCATCTTTCCAAGCAGTCTCCATGTTTCCAGTGTCTTTTTCCCCACTTGGAGCAGAACCCAGAGGATATTTCTTCCAACAAAGATAACCTGTAAAACAGGGGTGTCATCTTCCAATATTGAGGGCCACATCAGGGTTGTGTTTGATCCCAGGGGGCCAGAGTAGATGTGGCCAAGGTGGGCATGGCCAGCTCGACATCACTCATGTCGGGGATGCCTGTGGTGGCCTGAGTGCTCTGCCAGCGAAAACAGGCTCCTGAGCTCCGTTTTCAGCTGGGACAGCCTCCTGCAACCCTCTGCCAGCGAAAATGGAGCTCGGGATGTCTGCATATAGCCCTCACAAGCTCTGTTTTTGGCTGCAGTGGCCTCCTGCAACCCTCTGCAAGAGAAAATGGAGCTTGAGAGGGCCACATGTGACCCTTCCAAGCTCCATTTTCGCTGACAGAGGCACCACAGGCCAGTCCTTCACAGGCCAGTCCTTCACAGGACAGCCCCCAATCTAAACACCCCCAGGGCCTGATCTGGCCACCAGGCCTTCAGTTTGACACCCCTGCTGTAAAATGTAAAACACATTAAAATGTCTCAGATGAAAACAAGGAACAGGAGATGCTCCTTCGCTTAAAATACTTCAGAGCTAGATGGACCAATGCTCTTAACTGCTGTAATATTGCAAAATGTTTTTTTTTATGAATTTCACTTGTTTTGAATTCAAAATGGGTCATTCTGACCTGCCTAGAAGTGTTCATTTGACCATTGCAGAGATGTCCTGAGCAAACAGAAGAAGGGTGGGTGAGGGAAAGCTTGTTCAAACTTGGAACATTTCCAGAACACTTGAAGAGAATCAAAATATTCCTGTTAAGGTCAAAATAGCTGTTCTGAACTTGAAATGGGGTGTTTCAAACTTTAAATGGGGTGCTCTCAGTTTAAAAGCTTTTGAATGTGAAACATTTGAACATCACTAATTGAATGCCTTCATGGCACATGTGTGATTTTTTTTTTGCAGTCTAATGGATATGCGATCCACCGAAATTATATATATTTCCATATAGGCATTGTATAAAAGAAAACCAGGTGGAGTAACTTGGGGTCATGAAAGGAAATTTAAGACCTACAATAATGCTAATATATTTATCAGCATTATTGTAGGTTTTAAATTTGCTACATAAGAAATTATTCCTCATTCATTTCACAGATGTCATTCTGACAGTATGGAAGCTGATTCCCTATTTTGAGGAAGTCTTTCTCTGGGGCTTGTACTGTGTTTATTTGAAATGTTTTATAACATATGATTTTTCTGGTTAATTCATGTTTTTTAAAATGTGTTTGTTAATTAAATCATGACTCTGGGAGGCATATAATATAAAACAAATTGCAATAAAATGCAAATAATCAAAAATGATTAAATAAATGTGTTAAGTCCTCGCACTTACGACGCACGGCCCTGACTGGCCAAGACGCATGGACTTGCCGGCGGGAGAATCCTGACCTCCTATTGGATACATAGTTTGACAGCTACAGTATAAATAGCTGTCAAACTCCTAGTAGTTGTTCTGTTTTTCCACAAGCCGTTCCATTTGCTGTTAGTTAAATAAATTGTTCCTGTTTGAACCCAGCCTAGCCTCAGTTAATGGACCCCGGGTCTCCCTACAGAGCAAAATGTGTGTGTGTGCATTTATATTTATATATATATGCACATACACATATATAAAACAGGGGGGAAATGTGACTTCAGGAAATTATAGACCAATCAAGCTGATATCAATACAAGAGAAAACCCTGGAAAAGACAATCAAGCAATGGATTTGTGAGCATTTAGCAATGAACAGGGTGGTTACTAAGAGCCAGCATGGATTTATTAAAAGCAGGTCATGCCAAACAAAACTTATTGCCTCCTTTGATAAAGTAACTAAATTAGCAGATAAAAGAACTGTTGTGGATATAGTATACTTAGACTTCAGTAAAGCATGCAATAAAGTAAACCACAGCCTATTTCTTGGTAAGATAGAATCATGTGGGATAGACAGTACCGCCACCAAATGGATTTGCAGTTGTAGTAGCTGGACAATGGAACTATATCTGAGGGAAGCATACAGTGGGGTGAAGGCTCTATCTTGGTTCCAGTGCTCTTTAACATCTTCATAAATAATCTAGATGAGGAGATTGAAAGGGTTCTCATCAAATTTTCAGATTACACCAAGCTGGGGTGGTGGTGTTGCTTTGGAAGAAAGACTCAAGATTCAGAAGGGTTTTGACAGACTTGAACATTGGGTCCTATCTAACAAGATACAGTGTCAGGTCCCGCCTCTCCTCCTTTCCCAAGAAAGTATAGACTCTTGAAACGTGGTATTTCAAAAGTATTTCAAAAGGAACCTTTTATTGAGAAGAAGTGATAGCAGGACAGGAGAAAGCAGACTCTAAATTCCCTCACAGACTATACAGTTAGAAATAGGGCTTTAGAATCCCTCTCTCCAGTCCGAATGTGGATTCAGCCAATCCACAGGCATGAAGATGTTTATTGTTATCGGCCATCCTGAGAAACAGATAAGGAGTCATTCTCAGGATCTCCTTCCGCTTTCAACAAACTGAAACAATCCGCATGGCCCTCCCTCCTTATTACATTCCAAAAAGGTGAGAATACTGCAAGGTGCTTAGGTGCCAGGAAAAAGGTTATAAAAATACAGCTTATCCCCATGCTCCCCCCCCTCCATTTGAATGGCAGTATCACATTACGGATCTACGGTTCAGTGGTGAGAAAGGTAAGGTGTTCCAGAAAGGTACAGAATAGGCACTGTAACTGTCAGAGGGATCTAAATGTCTTGATGGATTATCACTTAAGTAGGTGCCAGAAATGTACTGCAGATGCCCAAAAAAAGCATCTGCAGTCCTAGGCTGCATAAATAGAGATATAGCATCTAGAACATGAGGAGAGATAGTATCATTGTATACTGCACTAGTGAGGCGCCACCTGGAATACTGCATCCATTTCTGGTAACCATGTCACAAAAATTATTCTGAGGCCCTAGAAAGAGTTCAGAGAAGAACAACAGAAAAGTAATCTGGAGGATAGACCACATAATCAATGGCTAAGGAAACTAGAGATGTCTAACTTAACAAAAAGAAGGCTTAGGGGCAGTGGTAAAATTAAAAAAAAATACTACCAGTTCTATGGGCATGGCTTGGTGGGCGTGGCTTGGTGGGTGTGGCAGGGGAAGGATACTGGAAAATCTCCATTCCCACCCCACTCTAGGGGAAGGATACTGCAAAATCCCCATTCCCTTCCCACTCCTGGGGGAAGGATATTGCAAAACCTCCATTCCCAGCCCACTCTGAGGCCAGCCAGAGGTGGTATTTGTCAGTTCTCCGAACTACTCAAAATTTCCGCTACCTGTTCTCCAGCAGCGGTTCTGTGAGAACCTGCTGAATTTCACCCCTGCTTAAGGGAGACATGATAGCGACCTTCAAATACTTGAAGGGCTATCAGAAGGGGGTCAATTTATTCTTCAAGCACCAGAGGCAGGACAAAAAGCAACAAGTGAAAGCTAGTCAGATAAAGAGATCCAACCTAAAGGAGCAGCTTCCTGAGAGTGAGAACAATTAGTCATTGCCTTCTGGTGTTGTGGGTGCTTGTTCACTGGTTTTCAAGAAAATATTGGACAACCCTTTGTCTGGGATGGAATAAGGACTCTTGCCTTGGGCAGGGATTTGAAGCAGAAGACCTCCGTTCCTCTGATTCTATTATTTTCACTGCCTTCAACCACTAAATAAATTAGGGCAGGTAGAAGAAGGAATATCACTGAATCTCTTTGCTGTATTATAAGTGTTCTGGATACCCTGGGAGCAGGGGTGAAATCCAGCAGTTTCTGACAGGTTCTGGAGAACCAGTAGCAAAAATTTTGAGTAATTTGGAGAACCGACAAATACCACCTCTGGCTGGCCTCAGAGTGGAGTGGGAATGGGGATTTTGCAATATCCTTCCCCTGCCACATCCACCAAGCCATGCCCACAGAACCTGTAGGGAAATTTTTGGAATTTTATCCCTGCCTGGGAGGAGGTGCTTTACGAAAGGCAACAGAATAATAGTCTTTGTTGACTATTATTAGTTAATATTAGTAAGCTTTGACAAAACACTTCATCTTCATCTTAGTTCTCATTTCTGTTAACAGTTCTTAGGCAATAATAAATGGAAGTGCTCTGAGCAATCAGCAGAAATGTCCATTACAAAATAAGTATCCATGTTTGTGAAAACAAATCTTTCAAAGTATTACTACTGAATGCAGTATTGGTGAGAGTTATTTTATTTATTTGTTTGTTTGTTTGTTTGTTTGTTTGTTTTATTTATTTATCTATTTGTCAAGCATGTATTAGATAACAGATATAAGTATAAACATGATTATGAATGCAGGAAATGGGTATGAATAAATGGGGACAGTAGGACAGGGATGGTAGGCATGTTGGTGCGCTTATGCACGCCCCTTACAGAACTCTTAGGAATGAGGTGAGGTCAACAGTAGACAGTCTAAGGTTAAAGTTATGGGGGTTTGGAGATGAAACCACAAAGTCAGGTAGTATATTCCAGGCATTGACCATTCTGTTGCTGAAGTCGTATTTTCTGCAATCGAGTTTGGAGCGGTTTACTTTAAGTTTGTATCTATTGTATGCTCCTGTATTTTTTTTTTAATACATGAGTTTTTCGTATAGCAGTATACAAATAAGATTCAATACGGTGCTTGACCAAGTAATTCTGCTGTGTGAATAACTATGCCTTGATTTGCAGAATATCAGCTGGAGTGAATACATACGGTGGCTGAATAGCAAAATTGAAAGAGACAGTTCTGCTTCCTGTGTATGTTTGCTCATATGCTTCTGTAAGGATTAAATATTTGAAATCCATTCCGTTTCTCTGGAAACTTCTTTGTGAGACAAAGTTAAAACTGATATTACAAAGGAAAGAAAAAATGTGCTTCTGTATGATGAGCTCTGGTACCAAACTGGGTTGATATTATCTGCTTCCAATCTTAGTTTATGAGGAATTTGAGATCTGGGATTATATATAGTTTTATTTTATTCCTTGCTTGGGTACATTTTTATGTCTGTTAAATACCTACTTGCATCAGCATTACATCTTTCCATTCTTAAAAAAATATGAACATTTAAAAAATATATGTTTTTATTCCTGCGTGATCTGATGCTACAATCGTGATTACAATGTTGATAGAAAGATGTAGAATTAAGCCAACCAACCAATCATGTGGAAATTATATTTAATCTTAGTTTTAGCTAAGAGGTATTTGCATAATAGAAATCTATCTCTATCTCTGTCTCTCTATCTCTCTATCTATCTCACACACACACCAGTGGTGGGTTTCAATTTTTTTTACTACCGGTTCTGTGGGTGTGGCTTGGTGGGCGTGGCATGGCTTGGTGGGCGTGGCAGGCAAAGGATACTGTAAAATCTCCATTCCCACCCCACTCCAGGGGAAGGTTACTGCAAAATCCCCATTTCCTTCTGACTTGGGAGGCAGAGAATAGATGGGGGTGGAGCTAGTCAGAATTTTTACTACTGGTTGTCCGAACTACTCAAAATTTCCGCTACCGGTTCTCCAGAACTGGTCAGAACCTGCTGAAACATACCTCTCTCACACACACATACACACATACACACAGAGAGAGACAGACAGACAGATGCACACACACACATATACATATACATATATTAAAATACAGGTAGTCCTTGACTTATAACAGTTGAGTTAGAGACCGTTCAAAGTTAATACAGTGCTGAAAAAGGAGATTTATGACCATTTTTCATACTTACAATATTGCAGCATCCCTGTAGTCACGTGATCAGAATTCAGATGCCTGGCAACTGGTTCATCTTTATGGTTCATGAACAACTATGGCAGGAAAGGTTGTAAAATGGGGGCAAAACTCACTTAACAACTCCCTTAGCAATATAAATGTTGGGCTCAATTGTGATCGTAAGTCGAGGATTAGCTGTATATGTGTTTCAAAGGAGAATTTCACTGTACTTTTATTTATTTCTTATTTCTTGCCAAGGTCAGGTTAATTAAAGAATAAAATCTTTAAAACGGGTGGTGAATATAGGGGAAAGGAGCTTTCCTGACTTCTGAAACTAAAAATAAGGAAAAACAGACATCACAGTCTGGCTAATAGTTCTGAATATTGATCAAACAGATTTGTGAATTTGCAGTTTAATACCTAGCTAATGATCATTCTTATGCCAATCACAGGAATGATAATTACTTTATGATTAGCGTTCTGATTGAAAGGGATGTAATTTTTACCCCTTCAAGATGTTTCTGAAGACTTCTTTCTCTAGACAACTTGTTATTATGAATGGCTGATAATTATTATGTGGATATTTAAAAAAAAAACTTGGACTAAGTTCTCTGGGAACCCTTTACTTTTTTTCTTCTTTATTCATTCTATTTACATGTGTTCATCACAATATCCACAATATTCAGATGTCTGAATATATGTGTGAAATATTTCTTCATTCAGGTATTTCTCACGTGCAGAAGGGAAGACCAAAAACATATATAGCAAATTATATTTTTTAACTAGAACTACATGATGTGGTCCAGCAGCTAAATGAAGCTGTCCCATTCCCTCCCTCACATGCAAAATATGACCTTCCTTCTTACCCTATTAACTTAAATCCATATGCCAAGGAATTTGACCAACCATGCTTCATGATTCTTGTTGTGGCCCGTCAGCGGCCTGTGCGGATAGGAGCTGATTCTGACAGCGAGGAGGCTGGTATGGTGCTGTGCCAGCAGCCTGTACAGCTGGCACTCAAGTCAGACAATGAGGAGGCTGGAGAAGATGTGGTGCCAGAGGCGGGGATTCAGCCAGGACCTTCAGAACCTCCAGAAGCTCCTTTAAGTGAAGAGGACAAAGAGGAGGAGCCTCTTCTCGATGCACGGGCGCGCAGAGCAGCCAAAAGGCAGGAGTGGCTCCTCAGGAGGAGGTCTCCTCGAGAGTAAGGCTTGGGGCTAATTGACCACTCCCTTAGCCTATTTAAGGAGGAACGCCGACTGAAGCAAGTTGTAAGGAACAACTTTAGTTCACTCTACTTCGCATCTGGATTCTGTGCACATGGCTTCTGGGCTTACTGCCAACCTTCGTAAGATTGTGATTACTTTATCTTTGGTTTCTTGTAGGCTGTTAAGAAAGCTTATTAACAGCCTTTGTTTTGAAAAAGACTGAGTTAGTTTAGTAAATTAAGTTTAGTACAAACTTTGTGTGTGCTGTGTTCTTTGGGATCCGTAGCTGGGGCAGAACAGTTCTGAATTTCTGAAAGCAAGTAAATACCGTATTTTTGGGAGTACAAGATGCACTCCCCCAACAAAAGAGGCTGAAAATTTGGGCGCATCTTATATTCCGAATGTAGCTTTTCCAAAGCTTTTTTTCAGCCCTAACGAGGCGCTAACGAAGCACTAGCGAGCAATCTTCCCAGCTTTGCCTGCACCCTCAACTCTCCGCTTGTGCTTTAATGAGGCGCTAGCGAGTGAAGTGATCTCCATGCTTTGCTCCAACTCTCAGCTGTTCTTTAGAAGCTTTTTTTCAGCCCTAACTAGGCGCTAGCCGAGTGAAGCGATCTCGCCCCACCCACTCCCGCTTTGCCTGCTTTTCTCATTGCTACTTCCTCTCAGCTGTGATTTAGAAGTTGTTTTTATCCCCAAGCAGGGGATAAAAAACCAGCAAACTAATGTGCCTAAGACATCTTGAATCTTTTTAGGAAGAATGGCCAAGGGAGACATCTCAATTTGACAATAAAGGCTGCTGAAAAGCCCTACCTTGGTTACTTTTTGAATTCTGAGTAGTACTTGGTGTGCCCCTATTTCTTTTTCAATTTTAATTTGCAAAGTATCTTCCAAAACTACAACTAACTTTATACTATAGGCATTGGAATGCAGTCTTGACCCATGTAAGATATCCAAGAACATTTGAAAAAAAAATCTTTCTTTTATATTTTTACATTCTCCCCTGTATTTATTGTTCTTTATTTCTAGTCTCAAGCCATTCATACCATTAGTTCCAAATTATGTAATAATCTGTCTCTTCTTTTTCTTTAATTTCTTTTGTTAATTTGTCCATCTCGGCACATTCTAAAACTTTTTCTATCACTTCTCCATCTGTTGGTGTTTTTTCCTGTTTCCAATTTTGTGCATATGTTATTTGTGCGGCTGTTATGATGTGTAGAATCAGATATTTTATTTCTTTGGTGTATGTTCTTGTGAATATTCCTAATAAGAATGTTTCCGGCTTTCTTTCAATTGGTTGATCTATTATTTTTTTCTAGCCATTTTGTCCAATTTTTTTTTTGGCCACCGGGCACATCGTATATAACAAATATATAGAAATGTATAAAATTAAGGCTATCAGTGTTAGAAAATACAATGTAACCAAAGAAAAAGGGACAATGAAGAAAATGAAACAGTAAGAGAGATACGGGGGAAAGGTATAAAATGGAAAGAAGACCACTAAGAAACAATGGTTAAAAAGAGGATATATTTATATGTTGTATGTTATGTGTTTGTCATATTGTGTTATAATAAAATATTATTTTTTTTTTAAAAAAAAATCTTAAATACAATGCTGAATGGCAATTAGGGTATTGGTCCCCTAAATAGGCCCAAATCTGATCCCTCCTTTCTTAGCAGATACAGTCTTTCTTGGCATAGTACCTGGAAATGGAGACTTTATAACTGACAGAAATACGCTTGACCTTACAGGTGTGACTAATCCTCCTCATTAAATTTCCAGCTGTCAGCTCTGAAGGGCTATTTGTGCCTCAGAAAGCAACTGATGACTACCTACTTTTCAGGATCACTCATTATTGCCTGATGTCATACACACCCTCTAGAAAGCTTTATGCTCCAAACTTCAATTGAATAAGGGGTATTGCTATTCTCTTGTATACATGTGTTTATTTACACACAAGCGTTTGATTTGCTCATTCTGACTTTAATTGCTAGTGTATACAAACAATGTATGGTTTCACGTCTGTAGATTGATCTACCAATTAGATACATCACTATAGAGGTTAAAATGAGCTGAAAGGCTCATTTTAAAGGAATATCATTGGTTTGCTGGATATAAACTGTGCTTAAGCTGTGATTGAAGATTGGACATTTGCTTTTTTTATCCAAGTTAGGGAACAAATCTAGGGCTAGAGACTGATTTCACAATATTTCAAGTATTTCAAGACATCATCTAACATCATTTAAATTAGCAAATCCAATATATGTTGAAGAAACGTAAAAGGAGGAGGGACAAAAGAGGAATCTTTTATAATATACAGACACACAGGCTAAATAGATTGAGGACATCTGACCAAATTGCTTGATTTATTAATTTTTTTGCCTCTGTGTCAAAAAGACCAGCAGTCATGCTGACAAAGATAATCAATAATTCTTGCAGCGTATAAGACTTAGCGTTTCTTTTCCCCCAGTGGTAGATAAACATCTTCTTAACTGTACTCCATGCTTGAAGTTCAACAACTATTGATGTGTTATAAATTTCACCCTCTAGACCTATAGTTTGGAGAAGATACACATCCCTAATAAACAACAAATGTTTTAGAAGCTTGCTGACAGTCTTGTAAATTTTGGGAATGTATCATAACTTGGACTAGCTTTCGATCCACTGATTTAGAGTTCAGCTTTCCGAATTGCACTCCTAGCACTAAAGAAATGATAGCTAGTCTTCATTAATTATATTCTGAAGCATCCAATCAATGGGGCACAATTTTTGGGAGGGTTGCAGTAACCTTTTTTGAAGATTGAAAGAAGAATCCTGTTACCCTGTTTTCAGAGCAACCTGACTCTTAGTTAAGAGAGACTTGTGCCTTTTAATAAAATCTATTAGCAGGAAAAGGCACTACTGGATTCTTTCTGATGTTTTGCCAATATATACAAAGGTAGCCAACACAGTTCTGGGCTGCATAAACAGAGGGATAGAATCAAAATTACGTGAAGTGCTAATACCACGTTATAATGCCTTGGTAAGGCCACACTTGGAATACTGCATCCAGTTTTGGTCGCCACAATGTAAAAAAGATGTGGAGACTCTAGAAAGAGTGCAGAGAAGTGCAACACAAATGATTAGGGGACTGGGGGGTAAAACATATGAAGAATGGTTGCAGGAACTGGGTATGTCTAGTTTAATGAAAAGAAGGACTAGGGGTGACATGATAGCAGTGTTCCAATATCTCAGAGGCTGCTGCAAAGAAGAGGGAGTCAAAACTATTCTCCAAAGCACCTGAGGGTAGAACAAGAAGCAATGGGTGGAAACTAATCAAGGAGAGAAGCAACTTAGAACTAAGGAGAAGTTTCCTGACAGAACAATTAATCAGTGGAACAACTTGCCTGCAGAAGTTGTGAATGCTCCAACACTGGAAATTTTTAAGAAGACATTGAATAACCATTTGTCTGAAGTGGTGTAGGGTTACTTGCCTGGGCAGGGGGTTGGATTAGAAGATCTCCAAGGTCCCTTCCAAATCTGTTATTCTATGTAGCTCTCCTACAATGAATTAGGAGAAAGAATTCAAGTGCATTTTTACAAAGCTCATATAAATTCTCAATCTTACCTTTATGTATGCATTTGACTTACTGATACAGTTCAGTTTCAGATTGAGTGACATCCAATGAAAGACCAGCAATCTTACTGAAAGTAACCTTTAAAAAAGACACGGGAATGTTAGTATTTTTATTGAATTAACATAGCAAGATTTGAGTTGTTGGATTCCATGGCCAAATAGGAGTACTTCTGTCAGAGTGTTTACAGCGTGACTACTATTTTGAGACAACCCAGGAGCAAAATACAGGACACAGAGGGTTGTCTTACAAACAGTGGTTTATATACAAAATTGCTATATACATACATGTGTGATAGGCACATACCAGGCAATCAATCAATCTTCAACTCTACACAGAGAACTACAATGCAGATAGAACACGAGGAAAGTGATACACGAGGAGGGAGATATGCCCTCTCATGGCCTCCCTTATATAGACATCTTCTTAAAGCGGCAATAACCCTGCTGACTCATCCTGGTCCACAGCCTTGTCACTTATCACTTATCACTTGTCATATTATGAGAGGATGTCTATATTTGGTGCTCAGCCATCAAAGATGTTGCTCATGTTTTGATTATCAACTGTATGCCCCTTTTAGGATTAGACATTTAAAATTCTTACCTTACTTAAAAGAATAACCCACTGGGACCTGATTTGCTGATTGTCCTGTTTCTTCCTGGGCTCTGACACATACACATTGTTAGCAGAATTGCTAAATTGATAGAGGAGCCATTTCAGCTAAGAATCTGTTATAGTGAACAGATTGGGATATCATGTAAAGACAATGTATTGATCTGAACATAGATCCTTTGTATTTAGCACACATATTTTTGGAAATAGATCTTGTATTTTACCTTGATTTGATTTGATATGATATGGTCCTAAGACTAATCAATCAATAATCTATCTATCTATCTATCTATCTATCTATCTATCTATCTAGTTAACATTGTTATGGTATTATAGATACATAATATAATATAATATAGCAAATAACATAATAAACAATAGTATGACAACATATCGAAAATAGTGCAAGAAATACAATTTGCCTGCCAGCAAGAACTCATGGGACCACAAAATAGACCAAGTAATAGAAAATGAAGAAAATGAAGTGTCCTGAGGCTGTAGAATTCAAGCATATAAGCATCTGCCACACAACCCTGCAGACTTAACAATTATTGATAAGGGGAGGAGGGGACTCTCGATAGTGGTCGTTGTAATAGCTGGAGACAGCAGAATAGAGAGGAAAAAGAAGAACTGGAGAAGAAAAGATAGTATTAAAAGTAATTGGATGCAATTCCAAAACATCTGGAACATCTCTTGAACACCATTGGCACTGAGAAAAATCATCACCAGTCAGTTGCAAAAACCAGCTTCACTTGGAACACTTTACGTTCTGTAGTGATACCTTTAATTTATTAAACAACAACATCTGCCTGTTGCAAATCTTTGGAAATGACTTGATAGGTGGACACAAATACCAAATCCAGTCTAAACATCTGGCTGTTCATGTGACCAACCGTAATAAATAAAGCATGCTATAGCTATTTATTATTTATTTATTTATTTGTTTGTTTGTTTGTTTGTTTTGTTTTATTTTGTCAATCATATATAAGATAACAGGTAAAAGTATAAACATAATTTGTATACATGAAAAGAGTAAGTAAAAAGGAATATTAGGACAGGGATGGTAGGCACGCTGGTGCACTTATGCATGCCCCTTACAGACCTCTTAGGAATGGGGTGAGAAGGTCAACAATAAACAATCTAAGGTTAAAGTTGTGGGGGTTTGGGGGAGAAACCAAAGAGTCAGGTAGTGCATTCCAGGCATTGACCACTCTGTTACAGAAGTCATATTTTCTGCAATCGAGTTTGAAGCGGTTTACCTGGAGTTAGTATCTATTATTTGCTCGTGTATTGTTGTGGTTGAAGCTGAAGTAGTCATTGACAGGTAGGACATTGTGGCAGATAATTTTATGTACTATGCTTAGGTCAGTCTGAAGTCAGCGTAGTTCTAAGTTGTCTAATTAACTCTGGACTAGGAGCACAGAGTCCCAGATTCTAGTCTTTCTTTAGGCATGGAAACCATCCTAGTCTGTTTGGGCCAGCCACTCCCATTCAGTTGAAATTAGCATTGGGCTCAAGCCCTTTGAAAGTGTAGAAAATTAGCACCCACCTCTCTCCTGGAAGAATAAAATATTTTAGGAAATATTAAAAGGGCAGAATGTTTCCCCTAAAAGGGAGGCAAAAACTCACCTCCTCCACCCTTGTCAATGGGCCATTAAGGCCTGAGCCAGTCTATTCTACATAACAAAGATCTACCCACTTCAGCTCCAGGGTGATGGGATTAAGACATGGCTCACAGGACATGATAGGATTAGCCCTCTACCCATCTCATCACATGGCACCTGGGAAGATTACATCAGCCAGCAAAACTCAACCAAGCCTGGGATACAGACAACCTACAAAGTTAGCTAAGACCCCCACCCCCTGGGAATCTGATTATTTATTTATTTATTTATTTATTGCATTTATATGCCGCCCTTCTCCAGAAGGATTCAGGGCGGCGAACACAAGTTAAAAACATGTACAACAAAATCCCATTTTAAACCAAATTAACTAATAAATAATAAATAATAAAACCCAGAATCAGAGTCAGCCTATTTGCTTGAACAGCCAAGTCTTCAGGTCCCGACGGAAGGAGCGGAGATCAGGAGCCGTCCGGAGCTTGGTAAGCAACCCATTCTAGAGGGTGGGAGCACCCACAGACAACGCCCTACCCCTGGGTGCCACCAAATGACATTGGCTCACTGTTGGAACCCTGAGGACAGCAGCCCTATGTGAGCGAACAGGACGGTGGGAGGCAGGCAGGAGAAGGTCCTGCAAATATCATGGATCTAAGTCATGTAGGGCCTTACAGGTGAGAACCAGCACCTTGAAACAGACCCGGATTAGCCCTCTACCCATCTCATCACATGGCACCTGGGAAGATTACATCAGCCAGCAAAACTCTACCAAGCCTGGGATACAGACAACCTACAAAGTTAGCTAAGACACCCACCCCCTGGGAGTCTGACCATCAATCAGAATACATTTCGTAAACAGGAACAGGAAGCTCAAAGATGGGGCCCAACAGAAGGCATAAAACCAAGGCACTCCCAGCATCTCTTCTCTTTTTTCTGCCAGGACCTCAAGCCATGTGATCCTGTCCACCATTAAACCATCTTTCCAAGCAGCACTGTGTTTCCAGTGTCTTTCTCCCCACTTGGAGCTGAACCCAGAAGGATATTTCTTCCAACAAAAGACATTAACTTCAGCTGCCTGCAATTACTGCAAGTTCAAATCTCACCAGGCTCAAGGTTGACTCAGCCTTCTGTCCTTTCTAAGGTAGGTAAAATGAGGACCCAGATTGTGGGGGCGATAAGCTGACTTTGTATAAATATACAAAAGTATGAAGGCTATTGCTTAACACATTGTAAGCCGCCCTGAGTCTTTGGAGAAGGGTGGCATATAAATCAAATTAAAAAAAAAAAGACAAAAATAATTTATTGCTCCAGGTGTTGAAACCTCTGCTGTATGAATTGGGCAAGCTCAGGGCCAAAAACAAGCAGACTCTAGCAAATCATAAGTACAACAATATAACTGATTAACTTGCTTATCTGAATCACCTTATATTTACCTGGGAAGATATGGAGAGAGAGATAACCCGGGGACTGATTTAGAAATATGCAGACAACACACAAAAGACACATTTTATTTCTATGCCCCACTGTTTCAATAAAGAAGATGGGGAAAAGATCCTTGGTGTTAGTTTGCTCAAATGAGAAAGTGAAGAGTTTGTTTTCATTTTCTATGAGTCAGAGAATTTCTAGGAAGCATTACGAAACAATGTAATGTTTATGGCAGCAGGGTTCCAGAACAGAAAATGAATATGTGAGAATTGCATGAATTAAACAAACAAAATAAAGCCACAACAAAATAAACACAGCGTTTTTTAAAAGTTCTACTAAATAAGAAAAGAAATAAGCACTAATTGATTTGAAGGTAAATATATAGTATGTGCCCCCCCACCCCGCCATAATGTTGCAAGTACAATCTGAGTACAATAAGAGTGGCTGATTTACCACCAGACGATCAGGTACTTAGAAGCCGAGGGTGTGGCAGCACAAGGAAACAACAATTAATGACTTAAGGTCAGCCATCAATACCCTAATTAACAACTAAAAGCTACATGCAACCAGAAACACATAAATACAACACATACAACAGCCCAGTGCACATATTCTGCAGAAAGAGAAGTTTGTTTGTTTATTTATTTATTTATTTATTTATTTATTTATTTATTTATTTATTTAATGTATTTATATGCCGCCCTTCTCCAGAAGGATTCGGGGCGGCGAACACAAGTTAAAAACATGTACAACAAAATCCCACTTTAAACCAAATTAACTAATAAATAATAAATAATAAAACCCAGAATCAGAGTCAGCCTATTCGCTTGAACAGACAAGTCTTCAGGTCCCGACGGAAGGAGCGGAGATCAGGAGCCGTCCGGAGCTTGGTAGGCAACTCATTCTAGAGGGTGGGAGCACGCACAGAGAACGCCCTACCCCTGGGTGCAGCCAGATGACATTGGCTCGCTGTCAGAAACCTGAGGAGAGCAGCCCTATGTGAGCGAACAGGACGGTGGGAGGCAGGCAGGAGAAGGTCCTGCAAATATCATGGACCTAAGTCATGTAGGGCCTTACAGGTGAGAACCAGCACCTTGAAGCAGACCCGGAGAACCACTGGTAACCAGTGCAGCTCACGCAGGAGAGGTGTTATATGGGAGTAACAAGGGGTTCCCATAACAACCTGTGTGGCTGCATTCTGGATCAGCTGGAGTTTCTGGGTGCATCTCAGGGTCAGGCCCATGTAGAGGGAATTGCAGTAATCCAAGCGGGAAGTGACCAGGGCATGAGTGACAGTGCAAAGGTCATCTCGGTCAAGGAAAGGGCATAACTGGCATACCAGGCGAACCTGTGCAAAGGCCCCCCTGGTCACGGCCATCAGGTGGTCTTCTAGGGACAGCCAAGCATCCAGGAGGACCGCCAAGTTGTGAGCCCTGTCAATGGGGGCAAGTTTTCCCCCACCCATCAAAAGTGATGGGGCCTCTGAAACCCGAGATGCCGGCATCCACAGCCACTCAGTCTTGGAGGGATTGAGTCTGAGTCCGTTTCTACCCATCCAGACCCACACCACCTCCAGGCAATGGGACATCATGGAAAGGGCATCTCTGGGGTAGTCTGGGGTGGAGATGTATAACTGGGTATCATCAGCATATTGATGATATCTCACCCCGAAGCCACGAATGATCTCACCCAGCGGCTTCATATAGATGTTAAAGAGCAGGGGGGAGAGAACCGACCCCTAATTTAGGGGCCTCGGGGTGGACCCCCCCACCCATACAAACTGCAAGTGACCTGAGAGGTAGGAGGAGAACCACTGTAAAACAGTGCCTCCCACCCCCAACCCCACAAGTCGCTGCAGTAGGATACCATGGTCAATGGTATCAAAAGCCATTGAGAGGTCAAGTAGGACTAGGATGAAGAAACAAGCACCATCCCGAGCCCGCCAGAGATCATTCACCAGAGCGACCAGTGCCTTTTCCGTGCTGTGCCCATGTCGGAAGCCCGATTGGTATGGGTCTAGGTATTCCATTTCCTCCAGGAACTGTGGGAGTTCCCCATAGTCTCAACAATCTTCGCAATGAAGCAAAGGTTGGAGATGGGATGATAGTTATTAAGTGAGTCTGGATCCAGGGAAGGCTTTTTGAGGAGAGGTCAAACCACTGCCTCCTTAAGAGAGGCAGGGAAGACCCCCTTCTTCAATGAAGCATTGACAATTGCCTGGATCCAATCTCTAGTCACCTCCCTGGCAGCCGAAACCAACCAGGTGGGACAAGGATCCAATATGCAAGTGGAGGAACCAAGTTTACTCATAATCCTGTCCACTTTCTTGACAGAAACAGGGTCAAACTCAACCCAGATATTACTCTCAAGAGCTACCCTAGTTTCCCCATTGGATTCTGCCCAGTCAGAGTCCAATCCGATCCGGCTCTGAGCGATTTTATCATGCAGAAACTGTACAAAATCCTCAGCTCTGCCCTATAAAGGGTCTTCCCTCGCTCTCTGATTGAGGAGGGAGCGGGTCACATGAAACAGGGCCGCTGGGCGGTTTTCTCCAGATGCAATGAGGGCGGCGAAGTAATCTTGCTTCACTGCTTCTATTGCCACTAGATAAGACCTAATATGGGTTATTAACTCTGTTCGATCAGATTCAGACCGGGAGGACCTCCAACTCTCCTCTAGGCATCTTTTCTGATATTTCATTTCCTGGAGCTCCATGGAAAACCAAAGGGCGACCTGGGATCTGCGTCGGGTCAGAGGCTGCAAAGGTGCAATTCGGTCCAAGGCGTCGGTAGCCGCCCGTTCCCAGGATGCCACTAGAGCCTCAGCCAAATCACGGGATTGAGAGGTGGGGAAGGTCCCAAGCTCCTTCTAGAACCTGTCTGGGTCCATCAGGCACCTGGGGTGGAACCATTTTATGGGTCCTGTCTCCCAGCAGCAAGGTTGGCAGATTGAAAGTCCAGTCTAAGGAGGGAATGGTCGGTCCATGACAGGGGGGTGATGGAAAGTTCTCCCCTACCACGACCATTTATTCACTGCCCAGAGAGAAAAACCAGGTTGAGTGTGTGTCCTCCCCTATGAGTTGGGCCCTGAATAACCTGAGTCAGGTCCATGGCTGCCATGGAGGCCATGAACTCCCGGATTCCCGGAGGAACTCAGGGCAGTGAACAGCCATGGTAAAAACAATGTACAACAAAAATTAAAAACTTATTAAAATAATTCAATCATTGGCCAAATTTAAAACACCCAGTTAAAATCATTTTAAAACTCCTATCATAACCCAATTTAAAATCCTTTATCCTGTTAGACCAGCTTGCTGGAATAATAGGGTCTTCAGAGCACGACGGAAGGCGCAGAGGTCGGGGATCCTTCATATGTCTGGGGGCAATTCATTCCATAGGGCCGGGGCCCCCACAGAGAAGGCTCTCCCCCTGGGGGTTGCCAGCCTACATTGTTTGGCCGATGGCACCCTGAGGAGGCCCTCTCTGTGGGAGTGTATTGGTCGGTGGGAGGCAATCGGTGGCAGAATGCGGTCCTGTAGATAACCAGGTCCTAAGCCATGGAGCACTTTAAAGGAGGTAACCAATACCTTGAAACGCACCCGGAAGACCGCAGGGAGCCAGTGCAGCTTGCGCAAGAAGGGTGCTACATGAGAGTGATGAGTTGCCCCCATTATTATTCACGCAGCTGCATTCTGGACCAGCTGTAGCCTCCGGGTGCTCCTCAAGGGGAGCCCCATGTAGAGAGCATTACAATAGTCCAGCCAGGAAGTGACGAGGGCATGAGTGACTGTGTGCAGGGCATCCCGATCCAGAAAGGGACACAACTGGGAGATCAGGCGAACCTGATAAAAAGCCCCCTTGGCCACGGCCGTCATATGATCCTCCAATGACAGCTGTGAGTCCAGGAGGATGCCCAAGTTGCGAGCCCTCTCTGAGGGGGATAAGGTCTCATCCCCAATAGCCAGTGATGGTGTCAGCTGGCTATATCAGGCTGTTGGAAGCCACAGCCACTCAGTCTTGAAGGGGTTGAGTCTGAGCCTGTTCCTCCCCATCCAGATCCGCATGGCCTTCAGGCAGTGGGACATCGTGTCAAGGGCATCATTGGAGTGGCCTGGGGTTGAAATGTACAACTGCGTGTCATCGGCATACAGTCGACACTTCACCCCAAAGCCACGGATGATCTCACCCAGTGGCTTCACATAAATGTTAAACAGAAGGGGCGAGGGGACTGACCCTTGCGGCAGCCCACATGTGAGGAACCTCGAGGTCGACCTCTGCCCCCCTGTCAACACAGACTGCGTACAGTCAGAGAGGAAGGAGGACAACCACCGTAGCATGGTGCCCCCCACTCCAACCCTTCTAGCCAACGCAGCATGATACCATGATCGATGGTATCAAAAGCCGCTGAGAGATCTAGGAGGACCAGGACAGAGGAGCAACCTCTGTCCCGGGCCCTCCAGAGATCATCAACCAATGCGATCAATGCCGTTTCTGTGCTGTAACCTGCTCTGAAGCCCGACTGGCATGGATCTAGATAGACAGCTTCATCCAGGAATCGAGGAAGTTGTCTCACCACCACACTCTCAACAACCTTCACTGCGAAGCGGAGTTTGGAGACAGGATGATAGTTAGCTAATACAGCAGGGTCCAGGGAGGGCTTCTTGAGGAGGGGCCTCACCACCGCCTCTTTCAGGGCAGATGGGAAGACACCCTCCCTCAATGAAGCGTTGGTAATATCCTGAAACCAGCCTCGTGTAACCTCTCGGGAGGCCAGCACCAACCAGGAGGGACACGGGTCCAGTAAACATGTGGTAGCATTAAGCCTCCCCAAAATCCTGTCCACGTCCTCAGGAGTCATGGTCAAACTCTTCCCAGGTAACACTCTCAAGACTCACCTCCGTCATCCTGTCCGAGGCTATCCAATCAGAGTCCAGGCCGGTCCGAATCTGAGCGATTTTATCATGCAGGAATTGTCCAAAATCCTCAGCTCTACCCTGCAAGGGATCCTCCCTCGCTCCCACCCGAAGAAGAGAGCGGGTCACCCTGAACAGGGCGGCTAGACGGTTCTCTGCAGATGCAATAAGAGTGGAAAAATAGTTAGAGTTTGCCACTCTTATTGCCACTAGGTAGGTCTTGATATAAGACCTCACCAGTGTCCGGTCAGATTCGGTGCGGCTGGACCTCCAATCACTCTCTAGGCGTCTTTTCCAGCGCTTCATCTCTCTCAGCTCCTCGGAGAACCGAGGAGCCAATTGAGAACGGCACCACATATGATACATGGGAAAATGCATATGTAAAATTTCATATTAAATCTACAATTAGAAGGATAAGTTGATGCTTGATTCTGCAGCAAAATTCACATTGTTCACGAATGTGTGCACCATTTTTTAAAAATGCACAAAAATGTTATATTAAAAGAAAACATACGCAAAATGTCTATATTGTTAAAAACAAAACAAATACTTTATAGGGCTAAAAGCTAAAAGACCTTTATAAAACTGAATGTTTGGAAAAGTGCCTTAAAATGGATTAGAAAAAAAACAGAGAATAATATTTATGCAACTTTGTTTACATAAATATTCGTAAGGGAAATAGGTTTTAAATGAATTTACATAGATGAAAAGGAGAAACTACGTGAACCTAATCTGGATATTTTATACAATTTATAAACATGGTTTATAAGCTAAACTATACAGTGCTAAAATGTGTAGACGGATGTGGGTATTCATACAATGCCTGGACACTTAAAAAAACAAAAACAAAATTGAAATGTGTACGGCAGTGTGGGATTCAATTTTTTTTACTACTGGTTCTGTGGGCATGGCTTGGTGGGTGTGGTATAGCATGGCTTAGTGGGCGTGGCTTGGTGGGCGTAGCAGAGGAAGGATACTGTAAAATCTCCATTCCCACCCCACTCCAGGGAAGGATACTATACAATCTCCATTCCCTCCCCACTCCAGGAGAAGGTTACTGCAAAATCTGCATTTTCTCCCGATCAGCTGGGACTCGGGAGGCAGAGAATAGATGGGGGCCAGTCAAAGGTTGTATTTACCAGTTCTCCAAACTACTCAAAATTTCTGTTACCGGTTCTCCAGAACTGGTCAGAACCTGCTGAATACCACCTCTGGTGTATGAATACTGTAATTATATTTAATGGAATGCACATATTCTGTTTCTATTCTACTCAGAATATTCTTTCTATCCTACTCAGTATTGCAAAAAAAAAAAAAAATGTAGCTGGATTTGCATTCCTGCTCACTTTCTTAGACACATTTTAGAAGTCAAATATCTGCACAGCACTATAGTCATAAATGGAAACATTTATGAGAAGGAAAAAAAAATGTGTCTCATTAGGAAGCACAGCCTGCTTTTCACCCACACCAGTGTTACTGGAAAGCGTGGACTTCATCTCTCAGAATTCCCTAGTCAGCATGCTGGCTGTGGAATTCTGGAAGTTGAAACCCACACATCTTCAAGTTGCCAGGTTGTAAAATACTCCACGGGAGTAAAATGGGGGAAATATTTTATAGGACTGAAATGTAAAATTGATTCAAATATTATAACATTCCCTGTCTACCTCTAGAATATTTTTAAACGTGTTTGTCCAAAAAAACATATTGTTTCAGAATGTCTTCCACAGCCTCAGAAACTTGCTTAAGAAATAAAATTAGCAGTCTTAAATTTGGACTCTATGCCAGGAGTGTCAAACTCAAGGCCCGGGAGCCATATACGGCCCAAAGGATGCTTAAATCTGGTCCATGGGGCTACCCTGGAAACAGTGAAGGACCGGCCTGCAGTGCCTCGGCCAGTGAAGAATGGATCTTGGGAGGGCTGCATGCAGCTCTCTTGAGCTCCTTTTCTGCTGGCAAAGAATTGCAGGAGGCTGTCGCAGCCGGAAAAGGAGCTCAGTAGCTCATTTTCACTGGTAGAGCACTTGGGCCACCACAGGCACCCTGACACGAGTGACGTTGAGTGACACGAGTGACGTTGAGCTGGCCACCCTGGCCACGCCCAGGATTGCATTGACATTTTTGGCTGCTGTGCTACACTTATGTGATATGATCACAATTTGGGTGCTCGGCAACCGATTCAACACTTACTCCGGTCGATGTATCCTATGGTCACATGATCACTATTTGCAACCTTCACTGCTGGCTTCTGACAAGCAAAGTCAGTGGGGACCTTCAGGTGTCACAAATGGAGATGACATGGCATTGTGCTAAACAGCTGTGGACAATTTGCTTAACAATGGCAATTAGAACTGCTGCGACGGCCATCATAAGCAAGTATGGTTTTATGATGTGTTTTATAACCACGTTGTTTAACAATGGAGCTGCTGGTCCCAATTACTGTAGCTAGGGAGGGCTACTCCCATACTTGGTATTTTGAGAGGCAAACCTTTTTATTTCTACTCATTTTGCTAAATTATTTATATAATCTTGCTTTCATCACCAGGAGTAAAAACTGTTTGCAAGGCATTACAAAAAAAACAACAGGAAAAAAAAATGAACTCATTATCCCATGGGAGTCTCTCATAGAAGCCAAGCCTTGAATAATTCCAGCAGAGGTGCTAACACATCCTCCTTTGCCAACTCGATCCATTTTCTCCAAAATTAACGTATGTTTTTCTCCACTTAGTTTTAAAGCCAATTATTCTTTGCTGTGTCCTCAGCAGCAGGCAAAGAATCAGCTTTTGACAGCTTTTCATTTTTGTTAGATATGTGCAGGAAAGATTCTGGCACTGAAACCACTCCCTGAATGTAGAGTAGTGATTGTACTCTGGAATGGAATGCAAATCTGATATTTCGCTTCTGCCTTTCGGTTTTGTTTTGTTTTTTTTCCTTCCCGTTTTTATTGTGTTAGCATTGGCACTAAATGCAAACTGCTTACAGGCAGTGTTTTGACTGGTATCTTCTATCTCTCTTATCTTTTCCTCTTTCTTGTCCTGCTCCTCCTATTCTTCTTTCATATTCATATTCTTTTTCTACAGCGGTCCCTGCTCTATGGAACATTCTCTCTTCGGAGATCAGAATGGCTATATTCTCAAGTATATAGTCAGTCCTAGAGGAGATCAACCCTGACAGCTCTTTAGAAGGCCAGATCCTGAAGATGAAACTCAAATACTTTGGCCACCTAATGAGAAGGAAGGACTCACTGGAGAAGAGCCTAATGCTGGGAAAGACTCAGGGCAAAAGAATAAGGGGACGACAGAGAACGAGGTGGCTGGATGGAATCACTGAAGCAGTAGGCGTCAGCTTAAACAGACTCCAGAGGATGATAGAGGACAAGAAGGCCTGGAGGAACGTTGTCCATGGGGTCACGATGGGTCGGACACAACTTCGCAACTAAGAGCAACAAATATTCTTGAGCCTGGGATACTGTATGGGTCAAGGATCCCATTTCCTGACTTCATTGCTAAGTGGCCAAGTATCTTGGTTGCTATATCTATATATTTATTTTGGATGTTTTCAATATTGTTTTCAAATGTTGTTAGTGTTTCCATTGTAATATAGGTTTCTTAAAAAATTGTAAGTCATCCAGCGACATTGTTTGAGATGGGCTGATATGGAAATCGAATAAACAAATATGGCACAAGGAAGCATTATGACTAAAGTCAATGGGTGCTTACTTGGATATCTCACTGGATTCATTGGGTTTTCTGTTGGAACGGTGATCACCAAGAGTCACGTTACAGTATAAACCGAAGTTAATTTTTCCTTTTAAAATCTAAAAGACTGTATTGGCAGGAATAAACACTGGCAGCTCTCCTGATATCGCCCCCCAAAATAAAGCATGCATTATGACATCACATGAAGGATACACTCTTTGGTACTTGTATTTGTGCTAAAAGGCTGCATGCAAATGAATAATGGAAAGGGTTTGTATTGTAATGCTATGATGCACATTTTCTCCCTTACAACCATGCCCCTCCAGAGATGCCTGTAATGCCAGAGATCATCCAAAGGCAAACTAATTAGTTTCTTTGAATATAGAGTGCCTAGCAAGTAGTAGAGCCCAGAAGCAAGTTGCGACTGTATGTATGTATGTATGTATGTATGTATGTATGTATGTAAGTATGTATGTATGTATATGTATATATAGAGTTTGCTCTAGGTTTGTCTACAGTGTAAAATGCAATCTATACAATTTACTGTATGTGCTGTACTGTATATACATACACACCACAGTATGTATTTAGGGTGGATTGCTGGGGGTTCACAGGGATTCGGGAGAACCTCTAGCTAAGAGTCTGTGCAGTTCGGAGAACCCCCAAATCCCACTCCTGGCTGGCCCCGCCAACCCTGCCCCGCCCATCCCAGGAGTCCCCATGTGGCCTGTTTTGGATGCAGGTAAGTGCAGGCACATGTGGAGGCTCAGGGAGGGCAAAAAATGAGCCTACTGGAAGTTTGGGAAGGCCAGAAATCGCCCCATTTCCAGCCTCCAGAGGGCCTCCGGAGCCTGGGGAGGCTATTTTTGCCCTCCCAGAGCCCAGGTAGGGCAAAAATGCCCCCCCCCTGCTCCACTGTGGTGCAGGAAGCCGACTTGGCCACACCCACCATGACCACACCCACCCAGCAACTGGGCAGAGAACCCCTTGCTAAAATAAAGCCACCGTATGTATTGCCTTCAAGCTAACCTCTTCAGCTGGGCTTATATAGCATTATCTCTGAAAACTTTGATTGTATTAATAAAGAGAATCATGATCCCTGGTTACTGGACCTGCGTAATCATTTTCAGGTCTCTTCCTGGTGGGTGACTTAAGAGAAGAATTTTGATTCAACATACAGGGGAAAGGAGGTAGAAAAGATCAGTCTTCCACAGATATTAAATCAATTCCATTTTAAATTGCTTTTATCAAATTTTAGTAATAATTTGTTTCTGGAACTCTGCACTTTGATATGGCCCAAGGGCTAATCAATAAATAAAGAATTTGAAGAATTTGAATTTTGAATGGCAGTTTTAATCAAGAAATGATGGGTGGACTTCCCATTGAGGAGAAAAGACTCACTAATGTAGAAAACAGATAAATTGTCAGGAGAACCATATTGTCTCCCAGGATCAAAATCCAGGATATTATAAGAGAATCGTACATTGGGTCTTGTTTGATATGACCTATTAATTGGGAAATAAGTAAGACAAAACACAGAGAAAGGCCAAGTATTGCAGGAAGTTAAAGACAAGGCAAGCCCTGAAGGAGGATGCTAAGACTGAAGGTAGAGTCCCCAAAATTAGACCAGATACAGGTCCTCATCCATCCTCTGTGAATATGGTTCACAAATGGTGTAAACAGGGTGAGAGAGTAAGTGGCGAGGGTGGGGGGAAGAGAGGAAAGAAATTATTGGGAATAAGAGCCAAAAAGAATATACAGAATGACACAGAATACACAGAATAAGATAGTTGATATTTCCATGTTGGTAACTTGATTTTGTAGGAAAGGTATAAACAAAAGTTTTAAGAGGGATAACTTCTTTTTCAATGAGGTAGATGTAATAATATTACCAAATGCCTAAATTAGTATTAGCAACTATCATTCTATGCGACTCCCAATATGGGGTGGGGTGTGTGGAGAAAAGGTTGTAAATGTAAAAAGCTATATAAAATGTTTTATAGATGGTAGCTACCACCTGCTAAGTCAGTTATAATGTTTAAAAATATGTCTAACAAATATTGGAAATGTAACCAAAAGACAGACACATATTACCACGTGTGGTGGACCTGTGTTAAAGCAAATAAAAAAAGAGGGCAAAAATATGTAAGTGGCTAGAAAAGATGATAGGAAAACATGTAGATTTTAAACCTGAACTTTTTCTATTTGGTATAACACCAGAAAAATTTGATAAATAAAAATTGTATTTAATATTGCATGTATTAACAGCAGCAAGGACTATATTTTCACAATATTGGAAAAATGAAGAAATACCACGAGACAAAGAGTTAATTAGGAAGATGCTGGATTGTGCAGAAATGGACAGACTTACATTGAAGATTAAACAGAAAGAAGATATAGAATATTACTCATTCTGTATCAGTGTTTGGAAAAAAGGGCTGGAGAATAAGAATGTAATTTGTACGGCTAAGGAAATAAAATCATCCAGACAACACAATGTTTATTAACCACTAACAAAATCTAAACAATAGAAAATCAACAAAACTTTTAAAAAAATAGTTTGGCATGCAGAAAAAGGTATCTGCACCTAAGCAGATAGAACAGAGGGAGCTGACTCTAGACCCAGCAGAGTTCACGCACACATACATACATACAAACACACAGACACAAACACACACACACACACACACACACACACACACAGAGAGAGAGACAAACACACAAACAGAGGGAGCTTGCAACACAACTGATTTTGAGTGGAAGTTGACCAGAAGCTGCATTGGTGAGCCTTGCCTAGTCAGAGAGCTTAATGGAGCTCCTATAGAAAAAGGCAGGCTACCTACAAAGAGCTTTGGCTTCTGTAGCAAAAGGTGAGAAAGAGGCAGCTTGAGAGATTTGTTAGTGGGTTCCTAGAGATCTTGGGCTGCCAACAGTGTATGCAGAAAAGGTGGAGCAGATCCTTTGGGCTTTCAGCCCTCTGGGAATTCTATTGGCTGTAGGACGTCATCCATCCAGGGTCAAAGGTCACCAACTTCCAGTTGTCACTGAGCAGAGCCAAGATGTTTTCGAAGACGTAAGTAGGTCTTCAGAAGGGCTGCTCTAGAGAGCTTCTCCATGTCTTTTCTTGTTTAGGAGGTGGAAGGTTTGTCCAGGAGCCTTTGCCCTGGGATGGGGAAACAGAGAGGGGGAAGGGAGGGAAGGGAAGGGGCTCCTTCACAGAGATTTACACACAAGGAGCCCAGATGCTCCCTCTGTCCCAGACACAGAGCAGGTAGAGCAGATGGAGTCTGAAAAGGGGTTTTACTCCCTTCCGTGCCTTTTCTTAGGTTCCGGAGATTTCAAAGATGTTGCAGAGAAATCTTCCAATGCTGCTGGGGGAGAATGAGAAGGAATGCCAGGCCAGAAAGTCCTTCAACCTCCACCTTGGAAGATGCAGCAAATCTTTCTGGCCCAAGAAAGAAAAAAATCGTCATAGAAATTGAGCTCCATAAAGTGGAGCAGCACGGTGAGTACACACTTTGGGTTGAAGGGGATGGAGAGGGAAAGGGAAGGAGCTCCTTTAAGAGTGGACTCCTCTCTGTAGGCATCTAGAGGAGCCAATTCTGCCTCTTCCTATATTCTAGGTTGCACTTAGGGGCTGGGCAGAACCAAATTGCTCCTGACTCTCTAGGCATCCCTCCTCATGAAGCTTCTGAATCCACATTAGCTTTCCACAAGTTGTTATGCTTCCATGAGACTCTTCTGGGAAACTTCACCTTTGCTCAGTGGAGCCTATCTATATCCTGGGAACTGGGGAGGGAGGATATAGAGACTGCAATAGGTCTTTCCCCTAAAATAGACATAGCCAGCAACCACAAAAGCCTTTGAATTGGGTCTCCGAGGGAAGGATGCTGCAAAGGGCTGATTTTAGTGTCTTTCCTTCATCTGGAGGAGATCTAAAACTTTGCTCTGATTCCACCCTCTGTGTCTCCTTTCCCAGATTTCCCTCCAAAGGACAGCCGAGGGAAAGAGAAGGTCCTCTTCGAGAGGAAGGACCTTTTCCAAGCAGCACAATCAGAGCTGGCCTGCATAAGAAGAGACCAGGAGATCAGCCAATATTTGCGCCAAGTGGTCTCTGAGAGGAGGAGAGAGACACAGCAGGTACCTCTTGGAAGTAGAGGTTTCTTTCACTGGGCTTTTCCTCCAGGTTTCAATCCTAGCCTTTTTTGCCCAATGTCAGTGTGGGGCAAAAGATTCCTTAGGATGGACAAAGTCTCAGAAGGGTTCAAGCTTTCCTTGTAAAGGAAGTCTCAGAAGGGTTCAAGCTTTCCTGATTCTGGGAGAGTCAGTTGCCCTGACTGACAGCCAAACTGTTTTCAGTTGCACAGGAGCATCGTCTAATCCAGGTCCTCAGTATGATCACTGCACTGTTTCACCTTAAGAAAAGCATGCAAATGAAGGTCCCGGTGGCCAGAAATAAAAATGTGACGGGGAGGGGGAGATTTAAGGATGATGGGGAGATATGAGAGGGAAAGGGAGAGGAGGAAAGCTACTACAAATTCTCAGAAAGTTTACCAAAAGCTCAAAAGGACCCTTAACAATTTTCCTTTGGACTGAAAGGTGAGCTGTTGCAACACCATAGCAGGTCAAAACAGGCTGGGACAAAGAAGATATTCTGGAGCAACTTGGTTGAGCTTGACTTTTCTGATTCTCTCCTCTTTTGTTTCCTGGCAGGTTCTGTTGCAGGAACACAGCTTTGTAACAGGATTAGCTGCACTGCTGAAAATGTATGATCTCAGGTCAGTCTTTTGTTTCTTTTATAATGGGTGAGAAAAGTCTGTTTGGGGTACTCAGTCATTAAGAAGGAGAAGGGCATTCAGTTGAACTAGCTTATCCTATTCTATTTATTAATATGGGCACTAATATCTCTTCCTTCTTTTAATTCCACAGCAAGATCACACCAGAAATGGATGAGCCAATAGAATCCATGCTGGTGGACATTTCCAGTTTTTATTGGATGGCTACCCTGGATACAGAAGAGGAGGATCTTTCTGAGGTACCACTTTAACCAACATTTCTGGGATTTCCTTTCTAGTGTTGCATGGATGGGAAACTGTTCTCCAAAAGAAAGAGCACCATCTCTTATGTTTCCTTTCAGGTGGAGAAGAAGTTGTTGGAGGAGGCCTTTGGCCTAACAATGAGGAACCTACTCCGACAATCTCCCACCACAGAGCAGTTTATTTTCATTCTGAAGGTAAGGGTCCAGAAGTCCCATGGGAGCTCGAAGGAACACTATCATAAATTTTACAAGTGTGTTTTGGCAGTGAGATTCTCAGAAATGAGAAAACATGTCTTTTCTTTGTCAATTCCACAGAACTTGGACCCACGTGGGAACCTGTTTTTGCCGGCGATAAACCAGCTCCTCTCTTGTGGGAACCATCATCCCAGGATCGATGTACGTAGCAAAACTAAATTAACACAAATTATAGCCTTTGAGTCCCCCGCAGCTCTTGGGACCCCACCCTCAAATAACCTCCCTCTTGGTGCCAGAGAGAGTGCAGGGGGGTCTTTTTCCTCTCATTCCATTTGAGGAAATTCTGGGAAGGATATCTTGCTAGTAATATGTGAATGATGGGCCAAGGGAAGGAGAATTACTCTCCAAGAACCTTGGCAACATGGTGAGGCATTTCTTTTCCTTACAGCTCAATGAAGTCCAACAGGCTTTCCCTGATGTTCCCAGGGAAATCTGGCAGGCTGGAACAACCTATGAAAATATCAATGAAGGTAACTTTATAGAGAACACTAAGAGGAGGGGTGAAGGTTACTTATGACCTGTCTTCTTAGTTACGACAGTCATATCAACCATACACTAATGTCATCACATTTCGGGTAGTTGGCAAGAAGTTCAAATTTAGAATCCTTTGCAGCATCCAATGGTTATGTGATTGCAGTTTGAGATATTTTCATTGTTTTAAGGCCAAAAAAAAGGGGGGGGGGAACCAGCCACTGGATAATCTGCTTTTTGATTTACCACCATGTGATTCACTTAACAACTGTTGTAAAAACAGTTGTAAAATAGAATTCAGTCATGTGGTGACTTGATTTAAAACTGTAATGACTGATCATGTAGAGTTTGAGCTCCCTTGTTGTCATAAATTGAGGACAACTCCCATAGATCGAAAACCTGTATATGTTTTCCAGCTGTGTAGCAAACATATTAAATTTCAATATCTCTTTCTTTCTATTTTTCTCACCTTTTATTTCCATGCAGGAGATCTAGAAATAGAGGAGCTGTAACCTCCACCCTTCGCCGTTGATCCACCTATGAAGATAAACTATTCCATTTCAGAAAATGGCTCTTCGTTTCCTCTTTCTATAAGTTGTATAAGTTATGTATAATAGTTGAATTTGATCCATTATAACTTCTGACTGTATAACAACTGTTGGTATTTGTGTTTTTAGATCACTGGAAGACCAGAACCCCCTACTGCCGAAGTTTCCCTTGGGGTTTAGAAGATGGCACTGGGGCTGAATATGCTGTGGAGCAGACGCCGACCATCATCATTTTTAATATGCTGCAGCAGGTTGGTAGTATGCAGGGTTGGACTAAGAGATGGTTCAGTTTCTGCAAATATGGGGGCGGGGGGGTTTCTCTCAAGCCTATGGTTGATTCTGCTTTCTGCCCTGTGATTTGTCTCTTCTTAGGCTGTGTAGCAGTTTGGACAGAATTCCACGCAGTTCCTGTAACTGACCTGCTTGCTTGGACCATCACCCGGCTGGATCAACATCTCCCCAGGATAGAAGAAGAATGAAACACAGATGATGGACTTGAGTTTTTAATGACAGTGTTTTTTCTTGTATCTATGGGACACTTATATGTCTCCAACTATATGCCACCATTGAAGGCAAACACAAGGCAAAGAAGACAGAAGTTTAGTCAAAAGTGCTACCTTCAGGCTTTCAAGATTCCGTTAATGTAGCTTTATAATAAGGTTGAATTAGCAAATTTAGTCATATTTCCTGTCTCGTTTCCCTTGGAGGCTTGACACAACGTCTGCAGATTGTTTGAACAATGTGTGTGTGTGTGCGTGTGTGTCTGTGTGTGTGTCTGTGTGTGTGTGTGTGTGTGTGTCCTCCCAGGTAAACAGACAGGAAACATGACTAAAGGTGCTAATTCTACCTTATTTTAAGGCTACATTAACAGAACCTTGAGAGTCTGAAGGTAGCCCTTTTGACTGAATTTCTATCTTGTTTATCTTATGTTTCCTTAAATGGGTAGCATATAAATGTCCCATAGATAAAATGTATGTTTATGTTTATGTACCTATATGTATATGTATATGTTTATGTATTTATTTTGGTTGTCATATTCTGTTGTTAATTGTATAATTGATTTTATAGTTGTTTGCCACCCATTGTCATTTGTTTGACATGGGCCCCTCTACAAGTTGTATAAATAAATAAGTATACTTTAAATATTTTTCCTCTACTTGTTTTTCTAATGAACCTGTGCTCTTTTCTTTATTTCATTATTTTTTTAAAATCTGTATTTGTTTGCTTATCTGATTTCCAAATATAAATAAAGGTATAATATCAGTCTGTCTTTTGTAGAAAATTCTTTATTGTATCCATCTAAGGGATCTTCTGTCCATCAAAACTTTGAGTATAACTCAACTGAAGTTCAGTTTTTCCTGACTGAAGAAACAGTTAGGAAAAATAAGCCCATGGATTCATTGAGAACCTGGGATGGTAATAAATGATACTCTTTTCTTTTAGTAAGGTCTTAATAACCCTAAGGAATGCTTTATAACAATATGTAAAGCCCCCAAAAAACAAACATTTGTTTATTTGTTTGTTTTAAAAGTTTTCTATGGTATATCTATCCCACAAAAGAATAAGATCGTAATAAACCTAAATAATGCTTTAGGTTTATTACTAGCCATCCTTATACTATCACTTCTCACAATACTAGACCGCACAGTATCAACATGTAGAGACCTTCAAGTTTCTAGGTTCTATCATATCTCAAATAAGATTTTAATAAACGTAAAGAATGCTTCTTAAGAATTAACAAAGAACTGGTTTCCTGGTTTGTTTGCTTCATACATCACATCTTTGACAGAATTTTTGATAAGGGCGTAATAGAGGGAGATACCTGATTAATCAACCTTTCTGCTGTTTTATGTTGGGATGAATGACAATGCCAGAAAGAACCTGGAAAGAATATCAAGAGACAATCAGGAATAAAATAATGCACCAATCAAGGAAATTCCTACTAACAGTAAACAGCCCAATCAAAAAATCTAAACCAGTCCCACTAGCATTGGCAGGCCAAACCACTATATAAATAGAGAGCAAGCTCCACTCTCTACTAGCACCGATGATGCTACCTAGTTGGATTAATGAAGCGTCTGCAAGAAAACAACTCGGCTCAACAAGCACCAAAGAACAATCCTCTCTTATGATGATCTTAGAAGTATTTTGGAGTATAAAGAAGATACACTGAAAAACAGAAGAGCTGAATGAGATTTATGATAGGTTACCCAAACTCAGGGGTGCTATTCAGCAGGTGCTGACAGGTTCTGGAGAACTGGTAGCAGAAATTTTGAGTAGTTCAGAGAACTGGAAAATACCACCTCTGGCTGGCCCCAGAATGGGGGTGAGAATGGAGGTTTTGCAATGTCCTTCCCCTAGGAGTGGGGAGGGAATGGAGATTTTGCAGTATCCTTCCCCTGCCACGCCCACCAAGCCACGCCACGCCACCTCCACCAAGCCACGCCCACAGTCCAAAAAATTGAATTCTACCACTGCCCAAACTGTACGAAACATCTGCACAAGCTGCTGAAAATGCTTAACAAATTCAAATTCAGTGACAAAAATGTCCCAGATCTCAACAGCCTCCGTCACTATGCACTGGCTCCTAATTATTTTATTTTTTTTTAATGAAAAAGTCTAGCTCTTTGATATAGAAAACTATCCCACCCTCTGCAAGCAGCATTCTTAGTTTCCATCATTGCCTTGATTTCAAAGTAGGAGAGAATAGAACGCGCTATTGAGGAAAAAGAAAAACAACCACTACTTCCAAAACCCAAAGGTGGTGTTATCTTCAGCTATGCTGTGAAATTATTTTCAGAAAGTAAAACCTCTTGTTGAAATAATAAGAAAGCACAGCTAGCTAAATGCAAATGTGTCTAGAATTAGAGAGCCTGCTTTGATAAGATATTACATATACACCCACTTTCGGCATGCCTGCTGCCCATTGTGATCAATTAATTTAACAAGACAGAACATTTAATTGCTATATTTCGGTGACTGTGTTCTCCAGCAGTAATTGGTAGCACATCGTTATAATTCTTAGCTCCGCCAAAATACTGTCTTTTTCACTCCCACTTCCTTCCTTTTTCTCATAGACAATTAATCCATGTAATAGGCACCAGCAAGAATTTCCAGGCTTTATCAAACCTGCAATGGCACATCATCAGTGAAAGCAGATTCAAGAACACAAAAACAATAGGCAAGACTGCAAAAGGGAAGTGCAAAACACTTGGGTGAAAAGACCAGTGCTGTTGAAAGCACAACAGAAACATTAGACCGTGTACAATCCTGATCTATGAAATGATATGGAATTTGGCCAGTGTGTCACAGGCACTCTCATAAAATGGTGGCCAACAAGGTCTGTTGGATTGTTGTGGCCCCGTCAACGGCCTGTGCAGATTGTAGCTGGCTCTGACAGCAAGGAGGCTGGTGTGGTGTTGCGCCAGCAGCCTGTGCAGCTGGCCATCGAGTCAAACAATGAGGAGGCTGGAGAAGATGTGGTGCCAGAGGCAGGGATTCAGCCAGGGCCTTCAGAACCTCCAGAAGCTTCTTTAAGTGAAGAGGACAAAGAGGAGGAGCCTCTTCTTGATGCACGGGCAAAGGGCAGGAGTGGCTCCTCAGGAGGAGGTCTCCTCGAGAGTAAGGCTTGGGGCTAATTGGCCACTCCCTTAGCCTATTTAAGGAGGAACGCCGACTGAAGCAATTTGTAGGGAACAACTTTAGTCCACTCTACTTCGCGTCTAGATTCTCTGCAAATTGCTTCTGGGCTTTCTGCCAACTTTAGTAAGATTGTGATTACTTTATCTTTGGTTTCTTGTAGGCTGTTAAGAAAGTTTATTAACAGCCTTTGTTTTGATAAATACTGAGTTATTTTAGTAAATTAAGTTTTGTACAAACTTTGTGTGTGCTGTATTCTTTGGGGTCCATAGCTGGGGCAGAACATGGATAAGGCCAGAAACAAAACATTCAATTACCAGAAAACAAGATGGTAAGATTATTGTCCTCTCTCCTGTGTAATCTCCAAAGATATTTCTTGTCATTTTAAATGTATTGTTGCATTGGATATACTTGCAAATAAAATACTAAGACCAAGACTTCTCTCCTATGTGGGAGCATACAGGGGGCATATTTTTAAAATGATGTTGATGCTAGAAATTGGCTTACCAAGGGGAGTCTGTGGATACATAGATATGCAGAGTGCCCTACCAAGCATTATAGTTACTGTATTTTTTGAAGTATAAGACACACTTCCCCCACCCAAAAGAGGCTGAAAATTTGGGTGCATCTTATACTCTGAATGTAGCTTTTTTGAAGCTTTATTTCAGCCATAACAAGGCGCTAGCGAGTGAAGTGATCTTCTGAGCTTTGCCTGCTCCCTCCAACTCTCAGCTGTGCTTTAGAAGCTTTTATTCAATCCTAATGAGATGCTAGCAAGTGAAGCAATTTCGTGCTTTGCCTGCTTTTCTCATTGCTTCTCTCTCCAAAGATCAGCTGTGCTTTAGAAGCTGTTTTTTTATCCCCAAGCAGGGGATAAAAAGCATGCACGCGCGCTCAAAACCAGCAAACTAATGTGCTGAAGCTGATCAGACTAAGGATGCTAGCCAGATGAATATCTGGTAGGCAGATTTTTTTTCCCTATTTTCCTCCCCCAAAATTTAGCTGCATCTTACACTCCGGTGCATCTTATACTCCGAAAAATATGGTAAGTAGGTTGACCCTCTCTCATTCCACTGTCTTGGTGTGATCTCAATTGGAACAAAGCCTGACTCCAAGAATGTGGATGTCTTTCATAAAACCAAACAATGACCTTGTGTTGAGAATCTAATATAGGGGTGTCAAGCACAAGGACCGCGTGCTGGATCCAGTCCATGATGTGATCGGATCTGGCCCACAGAGCTGTCCTGGAAAATATAAGGAGCTGACCCACGTCACTTTGGCCCAGTCTACCCAATACAAAGAGGAAACATGCCATCAGTTTGGGGAATGGTGTCAAGCTGGCCATGCCCACCCAGTTGGCCACACCCACCCAATCAGCCACACACAACCAACTCCCCGAGGCCAACCACAGCCCTGATGTGGCCCTCAATGAAATTGACTTTGACACCCCCAATCCAGTACAATATATTGCCACCAAAAGGGAAGGACCCAGCCATCTGGTCTCCCTTTATTGCCATCGACAGTATTTTGCCGCACAGATTTTGTAGTTCTACAAAAGAAAATTGTTTCTTTTACAGAACCCAAATCAGCTGGAAGTATAATTTTTACTTCAACACAAGCAATAGAATAGCTTCTTCCCATATCCTTGAAGATGGCAGGTTAGTTTAGGAGTTTTGATAAAGGTCTTGGAACTTTAATGGGGAGGAACGCCTTACCAATTCAGGAGGAAATTTGGAATTACTGATGCTGCTACCACCATCTGCTACCTGCTACCTTGTTCTGTCTGATAATAAGACCATCAAAAAGTCAGAGAAAAACCAAACTTACACTATAGTATTTTATAGTGACATTATCCATGAAAAGTATGAGTGGTGCGGTGCCCTAGAGGTGGAGCTCTCGCCTCACAATCAGGAGGTGTGAGTTCGATCCTAAGTAGAGGCAGATATTTCTCTCTCTGGGCACAATGAGAATATATCAGGGCTGAAATGCTACCGGCTGTGCCACGCGATTTATATTCACTAGAAAGTAGGAAACTCTGCTTTCTAGCGGATCTAAATCATGTGGCATAGCTGTTCCTCCCCCCCCTCACTGTTCTACTTACCTTTGAAGACCAAGACAAGGCTTCTTAATCCTCTTTTTGCAGCACTGTGTGGTAGTGCCTGCAGTGCGCATGTGTGCGAAGAGTGAATTTGGTGCGCACCGCACACGTGCGTGCAAATCAAACAGGTAGCAAAGCGGACCAATAGCAGACTTCAGAGCATTTCACCCCTGGAATATATCTGCTGAAAAAAACTCCGTATTGGTGATAGGAAGGGCATCCGGCCAGTAAACGCTCAGCTCCATTCAGGGGGGTTGTTATAAGAAGATGATAATTATCCATAAAAAGTATCCCATTAGTTTTGAAGGAGGGTGAGAAAGAAAATCCTTTTCCCTCACTTAGACAAACTTTACATTTGGAGAATGGAATATATTAGGGTATTTTGAAGAGGTATTCTTGTCCTGAAGATGTAAGGGAATGCCCTTTGTAAGGAGATCCTCATCCTGAAGAAAATACACCAAATGCATTTCAAGAGTCTGGGGTGGACTTCTTCTCCCTTTCAGCAAACTCTTGAAATTGCCTTTAATATAGATTAATTATTCTTACCGTCACTGTACAAAAGGTCAACAAAGGGAAAAATCATGTTGGTGGCTTGCTGGATAGACCGAGTTGTGGACTTCTAGATTATTGCTTTTAGCCATTATTTTAAGACAGCTGCCAACCACAGGCTTGGTCCAATCCTTTTGAGTCAATACTTAATCCATACCTGGGAAAATTCTAAATCCCCAAGAAAGGTGGTATTCATTGCCATCCCTTTGCCCTCAATTAGGGTAAGTAAATATGTAAGAACATGAAACAGACCTTAAAAATCAGGCTTAGTGAGTCCCCGAAGCCTCTCTTTACCTACAGGCTAATAGGTTGTTCTCCACTTGATCAATTCTAAGTAAAAGACTGGCCTTTTAGCTGATCCAGAGAAATCTTGAGTTGACTCAAATGATTCTGTGGATTCTGTCATCTATTGAAGCAATTCCAACCATATCTATGTCTCCGCACCTTTCAACATTGCAGCTAGTACATCTAAAAAGAAGTCTAAATATAGTTTTCATTCTACGCAAAGCCTCAGGAAAAGAGAGATGAAAACTCAGTTGAGATGGTAGGATTAGCAGTGGTCCAATATCTCAAGGGTTGCCATAAAGAAGAGGGAGTCAAGCTATTCTCCGAAGCACCTGAAGGTAACACAAGAAGCAATGGATGGAAACCAATCAAGGAGAGAAGCAACCTAGAACTAAGGAGATATTTCCTGATAGTTAAAACAATTAATCAGTGGAACGACTTGCCTTCAGAAGTTGTGGATGCTTAAACACTGGACGTTTTTAAGAAGAAATGTGACAATCATTTTGTCTGATATGTTATAGGACTTCCTACCTGAGCAGGGGGTTGGACTTGAAGACTTCCAAGGTCCCTTCCAGCTCTGTTATTCTGATTACAGTAAAAGATTTTAGAAACAATTTTTGCATTAGTCCTGGTGGCTATCTGTTTGAAGCAGGGGTGAAATCCAGCAGGTTCTGACAGGTTCTGGAGAACCGGTAGCGGAAATTTTGAGTAGTTCAGAGAACCGGCAAATACCACCTCTGGCTGGCCCCAGAGTGGGGTGGGAATGGAGATTTTACAATATATGAGACCGCCTTCTGCCACCAATAGCCTCCCACCAACCAGTACGCTCCCATAGAGAGGGACTTCTCAGGGTGCCGTCGGTCAAACAGTGTCGACTGGTGGCCCCCAGGGGGAGAGCCTTCTCTATGGGAGCACCCACCATCTGGAATGAGCTGCCCTCGGAGATACGGATAATCCCGGATCTTCGTGCTTTCCGCCGTGCCCTCAAAACATTTCTATTCAAGCAGGCCAGCCTGACCTAACCTCGTTTAAAACTACTTTAAATTTTTAAACTTGAATCTGCCCTATAAATTTGAGATGTTTAATTTAATTCTATTTCTGAACCAAACTAATTAACTGTATTTCTGATCAGTTTTTGAATTTAATCTGTATCTGAATTTAATCTGTATATTTTTCGTTTAACTGTTCACCGCCCTGAGTCCTTCGGGAGTAGGGCGGTATATAAATTTTAATAATAATAATAATAATAATAATAATAATAATAATAATAATAATAATAATAATAATATCATCTTTCCCCTGGAGTGGGGAAGGAATGGAGATTTTGCAGTATCCTTCCCCTGCCACACCCACCAAGCCACGCCCACCAAGCTACTCCACACCCACCAAGCCATGCCCCCAGAACCAGTAGGGAAAAATTTTGGATTTCACTCCTGGTTTGAAGCATTGCATTTCATTCGCCACGGAAGGAGAAATTATCCCTGAAATTGTCATTTAATTCTGTTTCAAAATAATGAAGTGACACATTTTTGTTGGGGATCACCAAGTTGTTTAGGAAACTGAGAAAATTGCAATCTGTGTAAAGCCACAATAAGGTTGATAAAGTTGCTTAATGTGTAAGATTAACACTATCCCTTTGAGTCTTCCAAGGACCCTACAGACAAAGATTCTGTACTACTTGAAAAACTGTTGGCTGAACCACTGCAAATCCCAAGATATCTGCTGAGAGCCAATTTGCTTCTGGCTCAGCTCTGATATAATTGCAATTGCAAACAAACTACCATAAGTTTCTTTTTTTGCAACACTGAAGCTCCGCAGACCTTATGAATGTTCTGTTTCTCTCCTAGTTGGATCACCTGCTTCACTGAAGCTCTTTTATAATGGAGACATGATAGCTGTCTTCCAGTACTTCATTAATTCGCCAAAGCACCTGAGAATAAAACAAGAATAAGCTCGTTAAAGAGAGATGCAACGTAGAACTAAGGAAAAATTTCCTGACAGTAAGAATTATTAGTCAATGGAGCAGCTTGCCTCCCAGAGTTGAGGATGACCCATTGCTGGTGGTTTTCAGAAGAGATTGAATAACCAATGATTGGGATGATATAAGATCTCCTGCCTTGAGCAGTGGGTTTATTGGTTTTATTTTTATTTATTTATTTATTTGTCAAGCATATATAAGATAACAGGTAAAAGTATAAACATAATTTGAACACATGAGAAGAGTAAGAGTAAAAAGGAATATTAGAACAAGGACGGTAGGCACACTGCTACAGACCTCTTAGGAATGAGGTGAGGTCAACAGTGGACAGTCTAAGGTTAAAGTTTTGGGAGTTTGGGGAAGAAACTACAGAGTCAGGTAGTGCATTCCAGGCATTGACCACTCTGTTACTGAAGTCATATTTTCTGCAATCGAGTTTGGAGTGGTTTACCTTGAATTTGTATCTATTATTTGCTTGTCTATTGTTGTGGTTGAAGCTGAAGTAGTCATTGACAGATAGGACATTGTGGCAGATAATTTTATGTACTACACTTAGGTCAGACCAAAGTCGGCATAGTTCTAAGTTGTCTAAGACCAAAATTTGAAGTCTGGTGGCATAAGGTATTTTATTGCCGGTAGAGGAATGGAGGACTCTTCTCGTAAAATATCTCTGGACTCTCTCAATTGTATTTATGTCTCATATGTAGTGCAGGTTCCAGACAGATGAGCTGGTCTAGAAAATGTTTTGTATGCTCTAGTTAGTAGTACAATATTACCAGAGAAGAAGCTACGCAAAATTAGGTTAACAACTCTTAATGCCTTTCTGGCAATGTTGTTACAGTGTCAGCCCTATGATTCTATGATTTTATTCCATGAGTATTTGTCATCCAACTGGGAAATAATAGATTGACTTGGCTACAGTATAATTCACATAAGTTTTGTTTTCTTCTTCTTTTTAGCACAGAAGAGGCTGAAGTGGAATCCTACAATGAGTACCAATTCCTGCAATCCAAAAATAAGCTGATGTATTTGAAATGCATTACTAGTTTGTCTGTTTTTAGCATTTGTAGCCATGGCTAAAAGCACTTGGAAAAGCATTTGGTTACTAAAGCTATGATAAGGTATCACAGTTCCCTGTGGCATTTTAAACACCAGTGGAATGGTAGCTTTGTGGCCAGGAAGCTTTACCTGTTAGACAGGCTCAGACTTTTATTTTATTTGCAATCGAGAAAAGAAAATTCACACAATATACATCGGAATCCTGGATGTGAAAACCATTTGTTACAGATTTTACTGTCTTTTGGGCGGAGGGGAAATGAGAGGATTTCCCACCCCCCACCCCTATTCTTTCTAGCAATGGAGACTGATGAAATGATATTAGTGCAGATTTCAGTTGAGGATAATACAGGTTGTTTCATTGCCTTCTTAAAATCAGTAGTTGAGAAAAGCAATAGATATGGGCATATCCACTGCCACGAAGAAGTGTTCTTAGGGACTAGATGGGGGTTATCAAGTAAGCAGAAACATATTTCCACAGTTGCAACCTGATGAGGTAGGAAGACAAAATGAAAAGTACCCAGACCCAAAGTTCTTCTAGGTTTCTCAGACCAGAAACCTGGAGACTTCTGATTTGGTATACCTTATGAACATTTTTTTAAAAAAATTGATTTATATGCCGCCCTTCTCTGGAGACTGAGGGCGGTTTACAATGTGTTACAAAGACTCTTTCTCCGCTGAGAAAGCCATGGTAGCACAGTGGTTAGAATGCAGTATTACAGGCTAATCCTGCTGACTCCCGATTGCCAGCAGTTCAGTAGTTCGAATCCCACCGGTTCAAGGTTGACTTAGCCTTCTATCCTTTTGAGTTCAGTAAAATGAGGACCCAGATTGTTGGGGGCAATATGCTGACTCTGTAAATTTAGAGAGGCTGTAAAGCACTGTGAAGCAGTATATAAATCTAAGTGCTATTGCTATTGCTAGTGTTCATGTTCTCAGGAACTGATAGGAATCGCTGAGTAGTTGGCTAACTTGGGAGAAGATTCAATCTGGACCAATTAGATTTCTTTCTGTTTTAACAATTCTTACAAATATTGTACTGAGAACATACTCACATTTACCACACATGTCTATAAATAAATCCATAGACACAGCAATATTTTGTGGGCTCATATTTTCCAAATGACACTGACAGTGCCACAGTATCTATCAAGCCGCTTAGCTACAGAGCACAATCACAGAAACAGGATGCACATGGGAATTGTTTAATGATTGTTAATGCTAGGAATTAGAAGGAGCTCTGGTGGCTCAGTAGACTAAGGCAGTTATTAACATCCACTTACATCTGCTGCCTGCAATTACTGCAAGTTCAAATCCCACCAGGCTCAAGGTTGACTCAGCCTTCCATCCTTTCTAAGGTAGGTAAAATAAGGACCCAGATTATGGGGGCAATAAGATAACTTTGTATAAATATACAAAAGTATGAAGGCTATTGCTTAACACATTGTAAGCCACCCTGAGTCTCTGGAGAAGGGCGGCATATAAGTCAAATTAAAAAAAAATCTGCATAATTCATCATAAAAACATCATGGTTTAAATCAAACCATGAATTTATCTAGTCCGTGTTCTTGTTCCTGCACTGGCCATTAGAATCATGCCAAGAAGCAAGGCCAAAAGCAGAGAAGAAAGCAACTGATCTACACAATTGTGTCTCATTGTTTACTTCTGAATACAGAATCATTCTCTTGAAATCTCACTGCCAAATGATAGTCTCAGCTTCCATTAATTTACACAATCCACTTTGCTGTTACTGCTACTAATATAATTACAACTACAAGTACGATGCCATTTATTTCAGAACTGTAGCATGCTGAAGGGGGGAGGGGTAAATTAACTCAAATCCTATTGCAGAAATCATCACTCATTATAAAACTAAAAATATCCTTGTTAGCACAAGGGACTTCACTTGAGATGTGAAGTGAAATCAGATGTATTTCGCCTACAGAGTTTTTGTAGAGAGAGGGAGAGAGATAGGATGATGATGATGATGATGATGATGATGATGATGATGACGATGACGATGGCGATGATAGTATTTCAGAAAACTATAGAATATAAAAACAATTGTGCATTTTCTATTCTGAAAATAGGAAAACTAATTCGGATAGTCCAGTCATCTGACCTGAAGGATTTGCAAAGATTTATTCTCTATAGAGTATCAGTAAAAACACCTGAACATCTGATGCTATTATTCTTCCTTGTCTTTTTTCAACCGTAAACTTTGCTGCTCTCATAGCTACAGTGCAAATCGGGACTAGACATTGATATTCCAGGGCTGTCATTCTTGTGTGCCCAGCTGCATGGCAGCAACCCAGGAGAGAAACAAAAGCTCTGCTGAATCTAGATTAAAGCTACGGTGCTCCAGACCGCATAGGGAACATCCCATACATTTGCAAGTTATATATTCTTTGCTAATATTACGGAAACTATATCAAATAAATATTTCCTTTTTCTATCATTTTTTTTGTAGGTACCTTGAAGAACTTACAATGCTTCACACGGGGAGCAGTTGTAAAAACTTAATAAAACTGAGACCTGTTAAAATTGTAATTAGAGAGATAAGTAATATTTGGGATGGTAAAATAAGCTGAGGTGGCACAGTGGTTAGAGTGCAGCACTGCAGGCTACTTCAGCTGACTGCTATCTGCAGTTCAGCAGTTCAAATCTCACCGTCTCAAAGCTGACTCCGCCTTCCATCCTTCCGAGGTGGGTAAAATGAGGAGCCAGATTGTTGGGGGCAATATGATGACTCTGTAAACCGCTTAGAGAGGGCTGTAAAAGCACTGTGAAGCGGTATATAAGCCTAAGTGCTATTGCTATTGCTATAAATTTTTCTATAACTTGGTTATAATGTAAGCAAATAAAGCATAATAACTTGATTGATGTATAATTAATGAAGCTAAAAATATAATCATCAGAACCTTCAACTTTGTATGTGTGTATCCGTGTTCTGTCCCCGTCTCAGACACGCACACAAACAGTCAGCCACGAGTTAATGAAACCAGCAATCAGGAATTCCTTTGTGATAATAGAATTGGCAGTAACCCAGTAGCTGCCTGCCAAAGACTTTACTCACAAAGGGAGGTTTTTCTCCTCCGTCCGATACACCAAAATAAGTCCACAAAGTCAAAGAATTGTCAAGTCCAGTCCATAATAAATCCAAGGAGGGCATACAACAAAGTTCCAGAAACACAGTATGACTTACTAGCTTTTCAGTTTTGTCCATCACAAGGCCTGAATGGCCACCACACCCCCTTTTATCCCTTGTGGGATGTGGTCCAGTGACTCAGCTTAATCTCTGGCACGCCTCTTTCTCTGCTGCGCGCGCTTATCTTTCCGACGCTGTCGGGGATCCAGCCAAGACTCATCTCCGTCGCTGTCTAACTGTGGCTGCTCGGAAGTGCCTGGCTCCTAGCTAATCTCTTGGCCTTCAGAGGACACCTGAGGCATTGCCAGAGAGGAGGATCCTGGAGAGGGAGGCCTTGCCAACTCCTCTCCTTCACTTTCGAAGTCTTCTCCCTCTGATAAGACAGGCTCGGGGGTCGGAGTCACAACAATCTGTGTGTGCGCATGTATGTGTGTGTGTGTGTATATATATATATCTCAGCATATTTAGCTACTTTTAATGTTATGTGTGCAGTTCAAAGAAAACAAAGGAACAAATCTGACAATTTAAAATTCAACAACTCAAATGCTCTGGATACTAACAACCAGCAATTAAGAAGTCCTGCAACCTTTGATTTGCCAGCAATCATATGCATCTCAAGAGAATACTATGAATAGAATCTGAGCAATACAGTTTTTAAAGAGGCAGATCCTATTTGTTTCCATATTTACCCCTCCCCTTCCTTTTGCCTCTAAATAAATAAATACTACTCAATTATGGGCTACCAAGCATTAAAAAAATCACGCAATTGGATTGTATAGAATCATAATTCGCATCTGTTGTCCACTGACTTGTGATCAGTGGTGGGTTTCAATTTTTTTTTTACTACCGGTTCTGTGGGTGTGGCTTGGTGGGCATGGCAGGGAAAGGATACTGTAAAATCTCCATTCCCTCTCCACTCCAGGGGAAGGATACTGTAAAATCTCCATCCCCTTCCCAATCCAGTGGAAGTTTACTGCAAAATCTCCAATTCCTCCTGATCAGCTGGAACTCAGAGGCAGATAATAGATGGGGGTGGGGTCAGTCAGAGGTGGTATTACCAGTTCTCCGAACTACTCAAAATTTCCACCACCAGTTCTCCAGAACTGGTCAGAACCTGCTGGAACCCACCTCTGCTTGTGATGTTCCTAATGTTCCTATGCTCAAGCTATCTTAGACATAGACATAAAGATGATAGAAGTAGAATAGAGATGATAGAGACAGAGATAGAGATGATGTAGATAGAGACAGAGATAGAGATAGAAAGAGATAGAGATGATAGAGACAGAGATAGACATAGACATAGAGATAGAGGTGATGGAGATAGGGACAGAGATAGAGATAGAGACGATATAAGGAGGGATGTCATCAACAGTCTATGACAGATGCACACATTTCTTTATTCATGATTCTGTCACCATTTTTTTGCTTTATTCTGCTAGATCTTGTCTGAGAACTGAAGCATCTGGAAATCACTGTTTTTATTGATCTTTTCTGTAAAGGAAATTTGTCATAGATTTCTGTGGGATCTAATCTACTCAAAGAATCCAGCTGCTGCTCAGATGGCACCATTGAATAAAGCCAGCTATCTCTACCTTTGTCTTTTCTTAAATTTGTCCAAAAAGTGGTACATATCTTTCTGGAAAAAAACACTCCTAAAAATTAGTTCTAATAGCCCTTCCCCAACTCCTCTCTCCAATTGCTTTTGTTACATACCTTAAAAAAGCTTGCTGAGTAGATATATAAGTAACAAGGAAACCTTTTTAGAAAATGTGCATCAAACAGATTTCTCAGGAAATCAACATTAACAACTTCGAGTAAATTACACACACAAAAAGTGAGACTTTTATGTATCTTTAAAAAAATTCTCGGAAAAACTCTGGCAGGGGAAAATACTGCCCTACTAGCATGGGCAGTAAAGAAACATCAATATTTATATATATCAAACCTTACATTTTTGATTGGCATTTCTTGGATGTGGTGATGACATTTTGTCCTCCGAAGTGACTATACAAGCTATCCACACATGTCAACTGTGCAAAGTCCAAGGGAGTTAGCCAAATGTTTGCTCTATTTGTGAATGCACTTACCAAGAGTTGGTTCCAAACATACATTTGCAAATACGGGGAGCTCATTCCCACCTTGACTAAAGCTACTCAATTGACTCTTTTCAATGAGTTAAAAATGAAACCTTGATGCAATGGTACCTGTAACAAAATACAATGACATCAGAATAACGGAGCGCATACAATGACATCCTACAAACACTGCCTTTGTGTACTCATATCATAATGTGGGAATTACCGTATTTTTCGGAGTATAAGACGTAGCTTCCCCCCCCCTAAAAGGGGATGAAAATTTAGGTGCATCTTATACACCGAATGTAGCCCCGCCCACCCACTGGCCCCACCCTTTGGCCTCTGCCTCCCAGCAGTTACATCCTTTCAGCAAGCAGCAAGAAGAAATTGCTCCTTTCAGCTTCAGCACAGCCTAATTAGCACAAGTTGAATGGATCGGCCTCCCGACTCTCAGATGTTTTGCTCTCAGCTGTTTTGCGGGGCCTCTGCTGCTTGCTGCAAGGAGGTAAATTGCTGGAGCAGATTTTTTTTTGCCTTGTGCTAATCAAGCTATGCTGAAAACGAAAATGAAAGTAAAGCAGGCTGTTTGCTGTTTGCTGCAACGAGGCAAAATTGCTGGGAGGCAGAGGCAGATTTCTTTTTCTTCTTTTCCTCACCAAAAAAGGTAGGTGCGTTTTATAGTCCGGTGCATTTTATAATCTGAAAAATATGATAAGTGTTTAAGTCACAGCATTTACCTGATGATATCATCACACATGCCCATCCTTGTCCGTTCCATGGACACATGTGCTCGGTCAATGTAGATAAAGACTTTTAGTTTCTAGAATTGGACCTAATAAACAGACAGGTGGCAAGAGGTTAGAGAAAGGAAAGAACTGCGGAACATATAAAATTGTCCTATATTGAGGGAAGTTTTGGATCACCTAGTTTAATACTGGTGCTATCCATACCACTGATTTATAATGTGATCTAGCTTTTTCAATGGCTTCACATGACCCACATATATAACTATAATTGTCTAATGTCTACTATAATTTATAATAAAATAAGTCATTTACAGTTGTACACTAACTATAATTACTGACAATTCTCCATAGGTTGTGGGTACACTTTTATTTTTCTAGTTCTGCTTAAAAATTGTGAATATTGAATCTTCTGGGATATTTTGTTTGTTTGTTTGTTTGTTTCACAGTCTAGTGTTAAGACAGGGGTCAGCAATCTGCGGCTCTGGAGCCGCCTGTGGCTCTTTCACCCTCTGCTGAGGCTCCCTGTCACTCAAAATTTATGTTACAACCGCCAATGTACAACACCCGCCGGCATGCGATTTATTGAGCTTTTCAAGCCCCAGTAGGCCAACCATGGATAAATCCAAGAAAAGAAAAGTTTCAGAAGAAAACAGAATGTTTAATTCAATTACATATGCTAGTTTTGTGGCCGCTCGAGAAATAGTCAGGCATGAGAAGGGGTTTGTGGCTCCCGGTGTTTTCTTTTCTGTGGGAAATGGGTCCAAAAGGCTCTTTGAGTGTTTAAGGTTGCAGACCCCTATGTTAAGATATTCTGGTTGTCTTCTACCCCAATACTAAATGATGGCTAACTTACTTAGCTTTCTGGGGAGAGGAGAGGGGGAGGGAAATCAACCAAAATTGGCTAGCTGTTGCCCCATGTTATTTAATCATCTAAGAAAAATAAACATGATTTTCATAATTCAACTCCTGATAACTCTTTGGTAGATCCTTCTGGTTTTCATCAGAGCAACATGGAAACAGTTTAGCATTGCTTTCCCCTTTCTCAATCTAGCCTACAAATTTGGGGTCTCACGTTGAAGCCTCATTTCAAGTATTACCCAGGAAGACTCCTGGTTAGCTTCTGAACCTAGGCAAGGTTGCTCAAATTGGCAAGGAAATGACAAGGGTAGAGATTCTGCTCTATATTTAGTGTCTTTCTAACTCACTAATGTGCAGGGTCACACAGTGTTAAACTACCTATGAGGAAAGGAAAAGGAAGGAACAAGGACAGGGTCAGGGAAAGGCTCTTGATGGTGGGGAACGGAGGAAGGATCAAATGGGAAAGATAAAAGAGAGAGAGAAATGGGGAGAATTATAACCAGAAAACCCAAAGTAGACAAACTACAAAATACAATGACATACTAATTCTGTCTTTTATCACATGAAAATGTAGCAAATTTCAACCCAAAATCTTCAGGTCATTCTAGACCAGTGATGGCTACCCTTTTTGCCGTCATGTGCCAAACGTGGGGGGAGCATGGGGGGGGTCGCACCCATGTGTGCCCACACCCATAATTCAGTACACCCCGTCCCCACATGCATGCACACACAACACCCTTGCGCTTTCCCTGCTTTTGGCACGCAATGGCACAGTGGGCCCAGTAGGCCTGTTTTTCACTCTCTCCAGGCTCCAGAGGCTTTCTTGGAGTCTGGGGAGGGTGAAAACAGCCTCCCCCCCCCCGGAGGCTCTCCAGAGGCTGGAAATAGCCTGTTTCTCAACTTCCAGTGGGCCCGGAAGGCCCGAAAATCAGCTGGCTGGCACACACATGTGCCCACCGTGTGCCATAGGTTTGCCATCACAACTCTAGACTAATAATGTTATCATCAATCATATCTGTAGTCAAACAAAGAGAAGAACTAGGGGTGATATGATATCAGACTTCCAGTATTTGAGGGGCTGTCATAGAGAAGAAGGGGGTCTCCAAAGCACCTGGGAGTAAGACAAGAAGATCATTAAAAAGAGATCCAAACTAGAACAAAGGAGATAATTCCTAACAGTGAGAACAATTAATCAGTTATGAGTGCTCCATCACTGGAGATTTTCAAGAAGAGATTGGAAGCCATTCATCCAGAACAGTCTAGGACAGGGGTCAGCAACCTGCAGCTCTGGAGCTGCATGTGGCTCTTTCATCCCTCTGCTGCGGCTCCATGTTACTGGTTGGCTCCACTATTGATAGAGCTTTCAGTTAGGACAGGTAAAGGAAAAGGGGTGCTGCACTAGGAGGAGACTCTGTGGTGGAGGAACCAGACTTCTGGTCAGCAGAGGAAAAAGGATGCCGCGCTAGGAGGAGACTCTATGGTGGGGGAACCGGACTTCCGGTTGGCTTCAGAATTGAACGGGGGTTTCCAGTTAGGATCTTTGTGGCTCTTTCAGTGTTTACAGTTGCCGATCCCTGGTATAGGATATCCTGTTTAAGCAGGAGTTTGGATAGGAAGATCTCCAAAGTTCCATCTAAACCTATTATTCTATGTTCTATCTTCTGTCTAGGAGATGGGCCATTGAGTTTCATTTGCACAGTAAAGTAGTCATTATCAGATTCCTGATGACCACCAAGATGATCTGTTCCTCTCACCCTTAAACATGCTTGAATGTCACTGCTTCTGAAAAGTCCATTTCCATAAACTACACCATTGTAGTTTCTGAATTGTCCATGTATGGACAATTAACTTTGGTTCTTTGCCTCAACAAATATTTTTGTTAGTAGAAATATTATTGTCTATGGAGATTCTCATTCATCCAGGTCATGGTTGTCCCAAGGGTGCTTTTTTTCAAGAAGCAACTGGACTTTCTGGTAAAAATATTATTATTCCAACCTAGGCATTCCTGTTAGTTTTAATAGAAAGATCCCACTGGCAAGGTCACTGATAATCCTGTGTTTTTATCAGCACAAGACCAAGATTAATAAAATGACCACAACTTCAAAATCAGCTTTTATGGACCTCTATTTTTCTAGATAACACTATTACAATAGTAAAAAAAATATATGTATTTTTAGAATCCAATAAATTTTCCTGGACCAACTGAGAGACTCCCTGAGTTTAAATGCTCTAATTTAATTGCTTGTATATTTACTGATGAATGTATTTTCATAGTGGCTATATATAGGTAATGCTGTAAGCACTGGCATATTTTCCCTAATTAACTGAATGGTAGACACCCTAACTGAACTAGGATTTTACACATACTTTATTTATTTAAAAATTGTTCAAAAAATAATTATCTTGGTTTGATTCTAAAGTAGTTTCATGAGGATTGTATACAAAACAATTCTCCTTCTCCTTCTCCTTCTCCTTCTCCTTCTCCTTCTCCTTCTCCTTCTCCTTCTCCTTCTCCTTCTCCTTCTCCTCCTCCTTCTCCTTCTCCTTCTCCTCCTCCTCCTCGTCCTTCTTCTTCCTCCTCCTCCTCGTCCTTTTTCTTCCTCCTCCTCCCTCCTCCTCCTCCTCCTCCTCCTCCTCCTCCTCCTCCTCCTCGTGTATTCCTGCAGGTACAGGGTCCATTTTTGGGATCAATTCTATTGTCATTACTAAATGCTAAAAAATTCTACTGTCATTTATTTTATTTTTTACTTGTGTTGTTATCTAGGACAAAATAAATATAACACTTAAATTCAAAGAGGATTACCTAAGAGTAAACATTCAATGAATTGTTCCGTTAGTAATTTGGAGTTCATGAGACTGTTAATCTGGGGGCCCATCAGAAGAGCCTTGGAAGGGAAAGTTCTGGGGGGAAATCATGAAAGCTCCGCCCACCTGCCCAGACATAATCACGTCACATTTATCCATGTTTTTGATGCTCTGTGCATGCACGGAAGGCCCTGCACATGCACGGAGGTTCACACATGCACCCTCGCTCACATTTGCGAACTGGTAGTAAAGATAAGTGCATACCACTCCTGAGTAGAGGTTATGGTGCTATGGCTTAATGTTCATTTTGATTAAAGCATTGGATCCTGCAGACATTTCTATCAACATGTTCACCGGGTCAGAAGGAGATCTACCATATTAAGGTCCTGAAACTGCTGCCTTAGGAAACAGCATCCTTCATTATTTATTTTATTTTATTACCAGGAAGGAGAGAGAAGTGTGTGGATTTTTCTTTCTCATGATGAAAAATAATTTGATCGGTTTGGTTATAGGCACTTTGAGTTGGAGCAGGGCTAATGGATTGCTGCAACCTCACCACAAGAAAGAGAATTACTTGGGTCAATTCTTTTTACTAGTAGAAATCAACAAGGAAAGGCTCTATTATAGGCTGCAGCTGAAAAAACATTTGAAAAGCATCCCAGAAGGATAGAAAATCCCAGTATAAGAATAGGTCTTTTAGACCATTCATCCTGCCCAACAAGATGCTTTGGAGTGCTCTTCTCAGCTGAGATGGAGGTACTGTACTACACTCCAACTGTTACTTGAAGACATGCTCCCCCACCCCCAATTATCTCTGTTTACTTTCCAATAAGAGGACACGGTAACTTGTCAATCAAAAGGTAGGCAGTTCAGCAGTTCGAATCCCTAGTGCCACATAATGGGCTGAGCTCCCGTTACTTGTCCCAGCTTCCGCCAACGTAGCAGTTTGAAAGCACGTAAAAAATACAAGTAGAAAAATAGGGACCACCTTTGGTGGGAAGGTAACAGCGTTCCGTGCACCTTTGGTGTTTAGTCATGCCAGCCACATGACCACGGAGACGTCTTCAGACAGCGCTGGCTCTTCGGCTTTGAAATGGAGATGAGCACCGCCCCCTAGAGTCGGGAACAACTAGCACATAAGTGCGAGGGGAACCTTTTTACTTTCCAGTATGTGCTATTTCCTTTCTCAAAATAGACTATCAAAAGTTACTGGTAGCAACAATCTGCCACTCATTCAGGTGAGAGTGTGAGTAGGGTGTAAATGCATGCATAAATTCCACACATATCTACATACTTCTCTTTGTTTCAGGAAAGATCATGATCAAATAATTTCTATCAGACTTTAGGTCAAAGCGCATATATATTATTCCCCTGATATCAATTACAAAGGGCACATTTAAAAATAAATCATCATTCAGCGGGTGTAATATATAAAAAGAAGCAACTTTCTCTCCAAATGGTGATATCCTTATCATTTTTTTTTTTTTGTCAAAACGCCTGCTGGGTTTTGCCCCTAGCTGTTCATCATAGCATGATTTTAGCAGAGTCCAATGTGAGGTTGCATTCTTGATTGGGAGCATATTTTAGGTGGATGTCAAAGTGTATTTATTTGATAATAGCCTCTGTGGTTTGTTTGCTATTTTGTAAAGAGAGAACAGGGCACGACCTTCTTCAGTGGTTTATATTTGTTTTTCAAAATTTTGACTGGCCCTCCCCAGCTACGTTTTCACTGGCAGAGGGTTACAGGAGGACATGGCAGCCAAAAACAGAGCTCGGGAGCCCATTTTTGCTGGCAGAGCGCTCGGGCCACCGCAGGCGCCCCTGACAGGAGTGACCTCGAGCTGGCCACACCCACCCTGGCCATGCCCATCCTGGCCCCCCGAGGTCAAACACAACCCTGATGCGTCCTTCAATGAAATCGAGTTTGACACCCCTGTTCTAGGCTATTGAAAGCCTCAAATAAAAAATTCTAAGCAGTTTTGTAAATCGCTACCTTTCCATCAAAACTGTAATTATGGTTTTGATCCCATGATAAAAACATGGGGAAAATAAAAGCCTTCTCCTTTCCATTAGATATTATATTCTTTTAAAAAATGAGATAGATCCTACTGATACAATTACATAGCTACATATATATTACAGTTATGCAGTTATTTACATTTTTTTTTAAATGCAGATCAGAAAATCAAAAGTGAAATCTAGCGTGATGTTTCTCTGAATGAGCTAGAGAGAACAATTTGTTTTTCTCTATTTCTCCACCTGGGTCTTCAAAGTCCAATCAGGTAGTGAAAATCTATACTATTCATGTCAGGGAATTTAAAGCTCTTACTATATCACAATGTTGGAGCGCATAGATTAGCTCCCCCCCTGACCTCAAACATTAATTTGACTGGGATCATTAATTTTTAGTTTTGAAAATTTAATCCAGATTATTTGATTTTTCCAAGTGAATTAATTCATTTTGATTTATCAATGTGACTTTTCAATTCGGTTTGGAAAGCCAGTTTTGTTCACAGATTCAGCTGAATTGCCTTTGAATTGAATCTTCAAATCAAAGTTTTACACAACCCATACAAAGTTTAACACGTTCAACTTCTTAGCTCAGTATTAGCACACAGAAATATGCTTTATTTTTCCTGACACTTTTTGACACTCCATTTTCTGATTTGCTTTCACTGCATATGAAAAGTGATCTAGCAATGCCCAATTTCCACATGTAATGAAATGTGGAACTGAAGGGAGAAGACCAAATAACTTCAACATGCGTTAGAAGAAGGTAAGAGATAAGAGACATGATGCTGGCTTCCTAACTCTCTTTGTCAGAAGAGAAACACAGTCTCATACTAATGTAAGCCTCAAAGATTAAGCAGTTGCAAGAGTCATAATGATTTTCAAGCTCATAGAGAAGAATTAAGAATAGCTTATTTTAGATGCATTTTTTTTTACTATTTCTTTTATTTAGCATTCACTGTTATCTCAACAATATCTTTGGCACCACTGATGTATGACCCTTTCATCTTAGCACTTTCGTAAAGTAATTCCAGCATGCTTCTCGTTATATCTTGCTTTCTTTGTGACCCTACCATATAATAAATGAATGAGCAGGACATTTTTAAAGGAAAAGAAAATGTAAAAACTGAGAAAATTGAAACATCTACAACTAGTATCTTCTTAAGAAGACGTTGTCATCATCCTCATCTAGCACTAGATATTACATTATGCGTCTCCAACCAGATGATGATGATGATGGACAAGAGATATCTATTGTTACTTGTATATTCCCTTAAATATAAAAACTAATACCGTGTTTCCCTGAAAATAAGACCCTGTCTTATATTTTTTTGAACCCTGAAATAAGTGCTTGGCCTTATTGCCATGTGCTCAAAAGCCTGATTGGGCTTATTATCAGAAGATGTCTTATTTGGGGGAAAACAGGGTACACACTAAAAAATAAATAAATCAAAGAATAAAAAGAAATATCGAAAGTGCAGAAAACATAGAAAGAAAAAAGAAAAATAAGAATATAGTAAAGAAATGAAAAGAAACGTATAAAGAAATGACTTTTCCTTTCATCACAAGTATAAAGAATTTTAGTAACTTATCACCTTCTTTTAAAATACAACTAATAATTACATCTTCTACTGCCTTATCTATAAACAAACCCTTAAAGCATTATTGTTCAGTGAAAGTTTCAAGGGTTACCAGAGATAACATTTATTTTAATCTTGATCAAATAAACGAACTTTATATTCCTTCTTTCAACTTTTAACAATCTTGATCTTTAGTTCCTTCAAATATAATGCCCAAGAATTTGATTTAAAAAAAAAAAACATTTTCTCTTTCAAGACTCACAAAATTCTTTACATCTTTAACAAGCCTCTTTTGTAAATTCAATATAGGAATCTACACTGGTCACTCTCTTGGTTTGTTGCTTGCATATTCCTTTTAATTATTAAGGTATCAGCTGTTTTCATTTATATGTCCAGTATAGCAGCTTTTTCCATACTATTCTTGTAGCATGTCATTTTTAAATTTACTTTAAGATGAATTTCAGTTTTGTCCAGTAAAACTTTTTCTTCTTCCATAACATTTTTAATCCAGTCCCTCTATAGAGGCAAACACTCTTAAAATTAACTTTTACCTCATGATCCGTGGTGAGATACTCTTAAATGAACTTCAGATAGATAAGTCAAATAGAACAACTTTACTTGTGTTAGATAACAAATAGAATAGATCATCAGTCACCAACCTTTTGGACCTCAGAGACCACTAAATTCATAATTTTAAATCCCACAGACCACTAATATGAATTTTTTAAAAAGATAAATACATTTGTAAAATAATGGGCCTAGTGAAGGGGATGGGCCGGGGTGAAATCCAACAGGTTCTGACAGGTTCTGGAGAACTGGTAGCAAAAATTTTGAGCAGTTCAGAGAACCGGTAGTGGAAATTTTGAGCAGTTTGGAGAACTGGTAGAGGAAATTTTGAGTAGTTCGGAGAACTGGCAAATACCACCTCTGGCTGGCCCCAAAGCGGGGAGGGAATGGGAATTTTGAGGTATCCTTCCCCTGGAGTGGGGTGGGAATGGAGATTTTGCAGTATTCTTGCCCTGCCATGTCCACCAAGCCATGCCCACCAAGCCATGCCCAGAGAACCGGTAGTAAAAAAAATTGGATTTCACCACTGGGATGGATGTAGTCAGCACAGGCAGCAGCTCTTCGCTTCTCTGGTCACCTCATGGCTGCTTGGCCCTTAACCATGGTCTGTGGATCAGCTGAGCAAGCGAGGGCCTGGAGTTCTATCTCTCCAGGTGCCTGGAAATGTTTCCGGCACACTCTTGCTAGCCCCAGCCCTTCCCATAGTGCCAGGCCTTGCAGCCAAGGGCCCCTATCCTCCTCCGCTCACCTTATGGCTCTGGAACAGGCAACAACCACTGTTTGCGCTCCACCAGGCCTGGAGCTCGGGTGTTGCTCAGGCTACTGCTACTATGAGGCAGAAAGCCATGCGGCCCATCAGAATCGGCTCCCCCACCCCGGCTGCTGCTGCTAGAGAAAAGGATGATTGTTGGAAGCGTCTGCTTACGGTGGAAATAAGAATTCCAGGCCCTCGCTGGCTCAACTGATCCATGGGCCATGGTTAAGGGCCCAAGCAGCCACAAGGTGACTGCGCTCGCCACCTCCTGTACCTCAAAAAACATAAGACCTCCCCAAAAATAAGCTCAAGTGCTTATTTTCAAGCCTAAAAGAAAATAAGTCCCGGGAAAATATGGCAAGAAAACATTAAAAATGCAAATAATGTCCAGATTTTTCTGCGGACCACCAACATTTTCTCGTGGACCATCAGTTGGTGACCAGCTGGAATAGATGATTGGCATTGTCCTTACGTCTTCCTTCAAGGCATGCACAAATTGTCACCTGTTTGAGACTGGTTTCAGCCCATTAGGATCCGCCATCAGAAAAATATCCTGAAATAGATAGGCAAACAGAAACCCTTTGCAATCCCGGATGGCATCTCCCCAGTAATTAATAATCTCTGAAACAGGCCATTTTAAAATTAGATGATCTGGCTGGAGACACATGCTCCAGATGACTTCTGCCTTCCAGGCAAAATTGAGTTGCTTGCTCCCCCGAGGTCCAAGAAATGGTGAATGCCTTTCAGATGAATGCTGCCATGTGGACAATTTGCCTGGGAGACAGTATCCATCTGTACCACACCAAGGATTTATCACCGTTTCCCTGAAAGTCACTGAAAGAGTAACCCATTTGAATTCATTATATAGCTGCATCACCATTAGTCGATGGCCCAGAAGATAAGCTTGCATCTATGAAATAAGTTTTGCACCTTATTTATATTGTACCTACAGGCACATTTACTGGTAGAAATAGTATCAATGAGGGCCTTCATAGAATAAAGGTAAAAGGTAAAGGTTCCCCTCACACATATGTGCTAGTCGTTCCCGACTCTAGGGAGCGGTGCTCATCTCCATTTCAAAGTGAAGAGTCAGCGCTGTCCAAAGACGTCTCCATGGTCATGTGGCCAGCATGTCTAAACGCCAAAGGTGCACAGAACGCCGTTACCTTCCCACAAAAGGTGGTCCCTATTTTTCTATTTGTATTTTTTATGTACTTTCGAACTGCTAGGTTGGCAAGAAGCTGGGACAAATAATGAGAGCTCACTCTGTTATGTGGCACTAGGGATTCAAACCGCTGAACTGCCGGACTTTTGATTGACAAGCTCAGTGTCTTAGCCACTGAGCCACCATGTCCCTTTTCATAGAATAAAAGACCCCTTTATATTTGCACAGTGCTGCCCTATTCTGTGAGTACAATTAATTTTAATGAGAAAATAATAATTTAAGAACAAAACATTATACTTGTCTGTTCACAAAGATCACTGAATTCATCAAGATTGTTGTGACCTCGACTCTCGAGCCTATCCTAACAGAGGAAGAGGACTCAGAAGGTGATGGGGAGGAACTGATAAGGCCTCCCTCTCCAGGACCCTCCTCTCTGGCAATGCCTCAGGTTCCATCCAAAGGCCAAGAGGAACAGCCTGGGATATGCCAGGAGGAAAGCATATCGGAACAACAACAGATAGGGAGCGAGGATGATGAATCCTGGCTTGATCCCAGGCAGCGTTGGAGGGAGAAGCGTGTGCAGCAACGAAAGAGGCGTGGGAGGGCCAGAGATTGAGCTGAGTCAGTGAGCCACACCCCACAAGGAATAAAAGTGGGTGTGATTTCTCTTCAGGCTTTGTGACGGTCAAAGTTAAAAACTTGAGAGTCACATCACCTGACATCTGGCTTGTGCATATTTGGATTGGACCGTGGCTAACTCTTGCTTCGTGGATTACCTTTTGCTACTGAACTGGACTGAGAATAACCTCTCTCTTGCTTACTGTGAGTGAAAACTGACTTGACAGGCATTTCGCAGTTTACTGCCAAAACTCTTATCTGCAAGGGTTTCTAATCTGATTGATTAATAAAATCTTGGCAGGCATGCCTGGTTGTGTGTTTGCCTGTGTGGGGAAGGGGGACAGAACAAAGGTTGACTCCCAAGTCAATTATGGCACTCTCTACAGTGCCCACCAGCCCCTATATATCCTTGAACTTGTCCCTTGGCATCTTTCTGGCTTCCATTTGGCACAGCCAGTTTGTGAACAGACAAGACCATCTTCCTAAAACAGCCATGGTGCCTACAGTTTACTTTCAAGACTCCAAACAGACCCTTTGTGTTACATAAATACAGCATATGTAGCTTCCAATTCTCGGAGGAAAGTAATATAATTATATCAGTGGTGAAATCCAATTTTTTTTACTACCGGTTCTGTGGGCGTGGCTTGGTGGGCATGGTGTGGCTTGGTGGGCATGGTGTGGCTTGGTGGAATCTCCATTTCCACCCCACTCCAGGGGAAGGATACTGCAAAATCTCCATTCCCTCCCCACTCCTTGGGGAAGGATATTGCAAAATCTCCATTCCCACTCCACTCTGGGGCCAGCCAGAGGTGGTATTTGCCGGCTCTCCAAACTGCTCAAAATTTCTGCTACCAGTTCTCCAGAACCTGTCAGAACCTGCTGTATTTCACCCCTGAATTATATATCCTAGTAATATAACACATGCTTTTGATAGGTAAGTTTCTAAATTCAATTCACAGCGTCTTTAAACAGAGGTGGAGAAATTCTCACCAGAAAATCTGGAAAGCCGTTGACTTGGCTTTCTTCTGTTCCCAAAGATGAATAGAGGGGTGACTGCATTATCTCCAGGACTGGATTCATATCTATTTCCTGGATGAGATGTTATGGAAGTGTAGCATTTAGTTGAAAAAGATACCAACGTTAGTCCTCTTGTTTCAATCATGTTTCGTTTGTGGCATTTGAGCGTTGTTATGCCTACGGCCCTTTATTAACTCTTATGCAAAAGGGACCATAGAAGGTGTAACTTTACAACATCTGTGCCTGCACATCAACATCATGTAATTCATCCAGTAGAGCCAATGGTTAGTGAAACTGGAAACCTTTGACTTCAGTCCAGCTGGTCAGAAGCATGTTAATCCATCCATTCTTCTCAGCAACATGCCTTATAAAGTGTGGGTGTTTAGCAATAAGGCATCCTTTGAGTAATCAATTAAACACCAAATAAAATCAAGACACTTTATCACAAATTATGCAATTATGTCTGTCAGGAAATAATAAGTTCAAAGGAAGCTGTTAAAGAAAAAAAAAACAAGAATGCAATCGTTCACCAATGAATTTTAACTGGCTGAATTTATTATCCTTTCTGACAAGGTGCAGGCAGGAAAGAGGAGGTTTTGTAGATAGAGTCTGCGAAGGGAGAATATAAATGTCTTATTTCTTCCTCTTGCCCACCTTTTAGAATAGCAAAATAGAACTCTTATGAAACACTTCACCGTCCTGAAGTGAAAAGGGCTTTTGAAGTGGAGGGACAGAACAACCATCGATCATTTCTGAAAATAGGGTAGAAGAACTGGCAGATGGAAACTGAATTAAGTTATACTCCTTCACATCTTCTTCCAATTTGGTAAGATGAAGATGCATCTCCTCCTCATATACATAAACATTGCAATTTAAAAAAATATAAAAACTAATACTGTGTTTCCCTGAAAATAAGACCCTGTCTTTTTTTTCTTTTTTTTGGAACCCTGAAATAAGCGCTTGGCCTTATTACCATGTGCTCAAAAGCCCGATTGGGCTTATTATCAGGGGATGTCTTATTTTGGGGGAGCACAAAAAAAATCAAAGAATAAAAAGAAATATCGAAAGTGCAGAAAAAATAGAAAGAAAAAAGAAAAATAATAATATAGTAAAGAAATGAAAAGAAACGTATAAAGAAATGACTTTTCCCTTCATCACAAGCATAAAGAATTTTAGTAACTTATCACCTTCTTTTAAAATACAACTAATGATCACAACTTCTACCGCCTTATCAGGGGTGGGTTCTACTTACCTTTACTACCGGTTTGCAACGGGAGCGCGCACACGTGCATTTCTGTGCATGCGCGCAGAAGCTTCTGTGGATCTGCAGATCACCAAATGTGACATCAGGGCAGGTGGGCGGAGCCTCCCGCCGTTTTTACTACCGGTTCTCAAGAACCGGGCAAAACCAGGAGCAACCCACCACTGCGCCTTATCTATAAACAAACCCTTAAAGCATCATTGTTCAGTGAAAGTTTCAAGGGTTACCAGAGATAACAACATTTATTTTAATCCTGACCAAATAAACAAACTTTATATTCCTTCTTTTAACTTTTAACAATCTTGATCTTTAGTTCCTTCAAATATAATGCCCAAGTGTTTGATTTTTAAAAAAAATAACATTTTCTCTTTCAGGACTCACAAAATTTTTTACATCTTTAACAAGCCTCTTTTGTAAATTCAATATAAGAAAGTACACCGGTCACTCTCTTGGTTTGTTGCTTGTATATTCCTTTTAATTATTAAGATATCAGCTGCTTTCATTTATAGGTCCAGTATAGCAGCTTTTTCCATATTATTCTTGTAGCATGTTATTTTTAAATTCACTTTAAGATGAGTTTCAGTTTTGTCCAGTAAAACTTGTTCTTCTTCCATAACATTTAATCCTGTCCATCTATAGAAGCAAACACTCTTAAAATTAACTTTGGGGTTCATTATCCAAAAATATCCTTCAATGTGTCCAATGTGAAAATAGTTTGTCCATTCTGTATTAATAAGTCAAATTTAAATGTTCTTCTCTTAATTGTACGCTTTAGTTCCATCTGATTCCATCTAGTATCCAACCTTCAAAGTCTTATCCAATCATGTTTTTAAAAGAATTCAAAACAAAAGTATTTTACCATGGGAAGGATTCTTATAATGAATTCCAAAATCTTATTTCAAATTTATCTGGACCCATAGTTGATTTGTAGCTTTACAAAATGAAAATTCTAATCACCCTTTGGCTATTTATTTCAAAAAACATTTTTAAGTCTTTAAACTTCTTTTTAAAATTTCTTTCAGTTAAAATTGAAGGAAGATCACCTGGTATTGGCTGAAAGATTCATAACAGATAAAGAACCGTTAATAAGCAATTTCTGAATGTGATTAGAAAAAGAAGTATGTGAGCCTAATGCCCTTTAAAAGGCACCAATCACTGTTTGAGCAAAAAGATGGCAATTCCCTCATCTCTCAGAACTCTAAATCTGTTGGAGACTACTATCTAGGGGTGGGCTTCAAAAATTTTAGCGAGGGGTTCTCTGCTCGGTTGCTGGGTGGGCATGGCCCAGGTGTGCCCCCCCCGACTAGGTGTGGCCTAGTCAGCCTCCTGCACCACAGCGGGGTGGGGGGGCAGCGGGGGGGCATTTTTGCTCTCCCTGGGCTCCGGAGACTTTCCTCAAGCCTCCAGCAGGGCGAAAATATCCTCCCCATGCTCCAGAGGCTCTCTGGAGGCCAGAAACGGGCCCATTTCCATCCTTTCTGAACTTCTGGTAGGCCCTTTTTTTTGCCCTCCCTGAGCCCCCATGCACTTCCTGCACTTACCTGCATTCAAAACGGGCAGCGTGGAGACTCCTGGGAGGGGCGGGGTGGGCAGGGCCAGCCAGGAGTGGGATTTGGGGGTTCTCTGAACTGCACAGAATCTTAGCTAGAGGTTCTCCCAAACCCCTGCGAACCCGCAGCAGCCCTCCCCTGCTGCTATCTTATAGTATCCTCATGAGGAACAACTGTCTGGACCACTTATGGGTGATCTCAGGTTCTCTCCTTGTCCAGAGAGGAATTCTGGTGTACTTGCTGGCTCTTTATTCCACTGCAGATATTTTAAAGCAGCCATCTTCAATTTACCATTTCTTCCCCATAAATCCCACCATGAACAAACATTTCTAAATGTATTTTGCCATTATGGCATGTTTTTGTCTGCATTCCTTTTTATTTATGAACTACATCACAACATTTGGATCATCAACATTCTTTCTCAGCTGAAAGATAATTTGTACCTATAAATGTAGAAAAACTAGAATATAAAAGAAATTTCCAGACTGGAATTCTTCACCTGGTTTTCACTGAGTGAGAGAAACAAAGTTTCTACTACAACATCAGGATAACTTCAGGTATGTGGTCACTGCCAAAGTGGCTATCCACAATTAAATAGGCAATCAGTTTAAGTAAACATGAGAGATAATACCATAATAATATAACAATAGAGAGCCAGTTTGGTGCGCTGGTTAAGATGCTGGATTAGAAACCAAGAGATTGTGAGTTCTAGTCTTGTTGTGGACAAAAACCAAATGAATATACAGTGGTACCTCAGTACTTGGCATTAATTGGTTCTGGGAAGTGCAACGTGTACTAAAAAAGATGAGTCCCAAACAAACCATATGACTTACCACATAACCCTTTCTTTCAGCTGGGAAGAATTTTCTATCTGTTCCTTTTCCTACCTCAGCGACCTTCCTAGCATGGCTGACTTCATGTCCATTCCAACAGCCATCCCCTTCTTCCTATGGCAGTATGTCAAGTACCAAACAAATGTGAGTACTGGGACAACGTTTTCATGTAAAATGCCTAGAGTACCAAATTTGACAAGTTTTGAAGCAGTCGAATACCAAGGTACCACTGTAATTTAATAAGTTATCTTTAGTTTGGCATCTTTGCAGTGGAACCAGGCAAACTCTATCATGTAAATATGACAACTGGGGTGAAATGCTACCAGTTCGCACAGGTTCAGGCAAACCGGTAGCGGCGACACATGGTTCAGAAAACTGGTAGCGGCAGCAGCACGAGGCTCCGCCCACCCGCCCAGACATCATTAATTCCTGGTTTTAACCAAGAAGTAACCTGTTTTTGACCCTCTGTGCATGCACAGAAGGCTTTGCACATATGTAGAGGGTCCAAAATTGCATGTGACACATATGTGTGCTTGAGTGGAGTGTACATGCATGGAGCACACACTTCTGAACCAGTAGGGAAGGTAAGTAGATTTCACCCATGATGACAACATGTTGTAACATTAAAATCTCTTTCCACTATGAAGTCATATTCTGGAAAGGCAGTTAAAAGATTAATACTATATATTTTTTAGCATGAGGCCAAAGTTTATTGTATTAATCCGACAATTATATGGAACTAGATAAACTTCGAGAAGCAGAAATCCACAACTATCATACATTCTGCAAAATGCAGGGAGAGATCAAGTGCCATCATCTCAGCCTGTAGGCAGAAATGGAATTCTTTTATTCCTAACAATGGGTGAAGCATTCGGAACATATAAATCAAAGCTGCTGAATTCAATTCTCATATTTTATCTATTTTTCCAGAATGAGAACATAGCAAACTGTAGAAATGAAATCAGCGAAGAAGGTATTTACTTTTTGGGGCAGTTTTTTAGCCATATTCTGCAATATTTTATAAAATTATAACAATGCTGCATTGATTTGCATACCAAAAAGTATGCTAGGGAATATCTGTGTGACCATAAGTAACACAAAATAGTCCTCCTTAATGTTGGACACAGTACCATCAAAAAAAAAAAAACCTCAGAAGGAATGTCTGTAAGCTATTAGGTACTGTAGCATGAACGGAAGCTGGACTCACTGTTGGAGAAAAATTCAGCTGCATTTACAGAATACAGAATAACAGAATTGGAAGGGAGCTTGAAGATCTTCTAATCCAACTCTCTGCTCAACCAGGAGACCTTATTCCAGGAGTGTCAAACTCACGGCCCGCAGCCTGGATGCGTCACACGCTGGCCATGCCCACCCCCAGTTTAGCAAAGGGGGGAAAATTCATGTGATGACAACCTGATGCCACGACTTTGACACCCCTGCCCTGTACCATTCCAGACAAATGGCTGTCAGATTCTTCTTAAAAACCTCCAGTGATGGAGTGCTCACAACTTCTGGAGATAAGTCCTTCCACTGCTTAATTGTTCTTGCTGTCAGGAATTGTTCTTGCTTCTCTAGGCTGGCTCGCTCCTTGATAATTCTCCATCTTGTTCCGCCCTCAAGTGTTTTGGAGAATAGGTTGACCCCTCTTCTCCGTAACAGCCCCTCAAAGAACCTTGGTGGTGCAGCAGATTAAAGTCCTGTTAAGTAACACCAGCTGCCTGCAATTACTGCAAGTTCGAATCTCACCAGGCTCAAGGTTGACTCAGCCTTCCATCCTTCCGAGATAGGTAAAATGAGAACCCGGATTGTGGGGGCAATAAGCTGACTTTGTATAAAAAAGAACACCGCTTAGGGAGAGCCAAAAGCCCTACTAAGCAGGTATATACCAAAGTATGAAGGCTATTGCTTAATGCATTGTAAGCCATCTTGAGTCTCCGGAGAAGGGCAGCATATAAATCGAACCAATAAATAAATAAATAAATAAATAAATAAATAAATAAGTAAGTAAGTAAGTAAGTAAGTAAGTAAGTAGTTATTGCTGTCAGGAAATTTCTTTCTAGACTGGAGCGCTCCTTGATAATTCTCCATCTTGTTCTGCCCTCAAGTGTTTTGGAGAATAGGTTGACTCCTCTTCTCCATGACAGCCCCTCAAATATTGGAAGACTTCAAAAAAAAATTTAAAAATTGAGATCACTTTTTATATGAATGATTAATTGGTTAAATAACTTGTAGGCAACTGTAAATCAAGAAGGTATGATAGAATTTTTTAAATATACTGATTTCCCCAGAATGATTATCAAGTGTTTTAAGATGATGTAACTGTAAATGCAATCCTAAATTATGTTCAGAGGATGGTAATGAATAAGGCAATAGGACAATTCAGATAAGAGAAGGATTGCTAACTTGGTCTTCGCTTGAGTTTTCATCTTATCTGGGCTGTTCAGGAGTTCATCAAAGTTTTCCAGTTTTGTAGTGACAGCTAGAACAAGTATTTCCTGATTTAAAGCCTTAATGTTGATCATCACGTCTGAAAGGAGAGAAACAACTAAACATTCAGTGCTGCTAGTAAATGACATTATTGTTTACTAATCCCTATACTTTACAAATAAAGGGACTCGGTGGCTCAGTGACTAAGACACTGAGCTTGTTGATCGAAAGGTCGGCAGTTCAGTGGTTTGAATCCCTAGTGCCACGTAACGGGGTGAGTTCCCATTACTTGTCCAAGCTTCTGCCAGCCTAGCAGTTCGAAAGCACGTAATAAATACAAGTAGAAAAAATAGGGACCACCTTTGGTGGGAAGGTAACAGCGTTCTGTGCGCCTTTGGTGTTTAGTCATGCTGGCCACATGACCACGGAGACGTCTTCAGACAGCGTTGGCTCTTTGGCTTTGAAACAGAGATGAGCACTGCCCCCTAGAGTCGGGAACAACTAGCACATATGTGTGAGGGAAACCTTTACCTTTACACTTTACAAAAAAATTCCAATTGCTGAATTGTTGAATCCTGGCTTCCAATGTTTATTGCGAGGCTTTTCATCAGATGCAGATTGGTTGTTTAAACTTTGTTTTTCTTCTGGCTTGTGGGTAGTCCAGGAACACTGGGGACATTATCAATTGGCAATTTATCCATGAACCTAGTGTCAACATCTATTGCTTTAGCTGTCTCACTTGTACTAATTAGTGGGTTTACTTTCTCATTACAAAATGTCACATAAAAAAAATTATAGACCACAGCTAGAAATATTTTTTTTTATTTTACAGAGTGTAAGTAAGGGATTGTAGAACAACTAAATATTACAAGAACTTTATTTCCTCCTACTGTACTTGGCAGCCATTTAACCACATTTAAATCAGTACGACAGCTTTGGCACCCAAGAAGTTGATTCAAGGTGTTTATTATAACTTTAAAGGAGAATATTTGTAGCTCAGGGTTGAAATGAGGGATCCTTGGTGCTCTCTGAGCTTCCTTCTTTTCTTGCAGATGTTTTATTACTGCACTGTAATAGCACTGATGATTTATTTATTTATTGAATTTATATTGCCGCCTATTCGCACATGGCGACTGTGAGTTCTAGTCCCAATTTAGGCATAAAAGTCAGCTGGGTGATGGCCAATTGAGAGAAATAAGAATTATTCCTGTAAAAAGTATGCCTTAAGTTACGCCATTTTAAGTGCCTTATTTTACCTTGTATAACCTGATTATATAACTGTATTAGTAGAACATAATAAGAACATGAGAAGAGGAACTGTGTAGTACTTAAGATACTTGTTTTGCTGTTTTGCAGGATACATGATGCGTATTTTTGAGGAAACCAATGTTCTGGTAAAATTCCAAAGTAGGCTTGTTCGAGGTCACTCTGACCCTTCCAGAAGGGGAAGTACGCATATAATGATACCACGTACATAAGTGATATTTTTGTAGGGTATTTCTACTGGGAAGAAAGGGAATTTTCAGGGCGGAACACGTGCCAAATATGTTATATAAGATCTGAAACTGATGCTCTAGGGCAGTGATGGCTAACCTTTTTGCCATCGCGTGCCAAAAGCACGGGGAGTGCAGTGGGGTCACATGCATGCGTGCCCACAACCATAATTCTATGTGCCCCTCCCCTCCTGTGCTCCCCCATTTTTGGCACATGATGGCATGGTGGGCCCGGTAGGCCCGTTTTTTGCTCTCCCCAGGCTCCAGAGCCTTTCTAGGAGCCTGGGGAGGGCAAAACCGGCTTTCCCCCCCTCCCAGAGGCCCGCTGGAGGCCGGAAACAGTGTGTTTCCTGACTTCTGCTGGGCCTGGAAGGCCTGAAAATCAGCTGGCTGGCGCACGCATGCGTGCCAGAGCTGAGCTCGCATGCCCACCGATATGGCTCCGCGTGCCACCTGTGGCACCCGTGCCATAGGTTCGCCATCACAGCTCTAGGGCTATGATGGCGAACCTATGGCACGGGTGCCACAGATGGCATGCAAAGCCATATCTGTGGGCATGCGAGTGTTGTCTTAGCTCAGCTGCAGCATGCATGTGTGCACCGGCCAGCTGATTTTTGGACCTTCCGTGCCCAGCATAGGGGCCTCTAGAGGGGCTCCGGAGGGGGTGTGGAATGAAGTTTTCACCCTCCCCAGGCTCCAAAAAAGCCTCTGGAGCCTGGGGAGGGTGAAAAACAGGCCTACCAGGCCCACCGGTAACCTTTTTGCCATCGCGTGCCAAAAGTGAGGGGAGTATGGGGCGCGCATGTGCGGGGGGCCAGAGCACGGGGGCATTGAATTATGGGTGTGGGCACATGCATGTGTGACCCTTCCATGCTCCCCTCACTTTTGGCACGCAATGGCAAAAAGGTTAGCCATCACTGCTCTAGGGAAATGCATGTATCCTGTTGTATTGGGCTTCTGTATCCTAAGAAATTGTATTTAACTATCATAAGTGTATCATCAAATTGTTCTTCTCCTCCTGAGGGGAACCAACTTTGCAAAGTTTTATAATAAACCTGTCTCTGGCTTGTTCATTGTCTCTGTTTTATTCCTTAAAAGGGAAAGGCTGGTTTCCTGATTTCTTACACCAATCACTCTATTTCAGCCCGTGACTCTAGGTTTGGGCAACAAGACGGTCAATAAATTCCTGACACAACAAATATCAAAGCTTGGTCGATCTAAAAAAAAAAAATCCCGCACTTGCAAAAACAACACGAGGAAGAAAATGTAATTGAAAAGAATCTTTAGCACGATCAGATCATATATTTTAACTTCTATGGTTCAGTCTTGCCCAGTAATTATCCATAAGTAAGGAGCAAGTTTTCTTTCTATATAATTAGTGCATGTTTTTAGGAGGTCTCCTCCTCTCTATCTGTTCTGCCCCAGCTACGGACCCCAAAGAACGCAGCACACACAAAGTCCGTATAAACCATTGTCCGTACAAACGATCCGGAGAGAACCGGCTGAATCCCACCACCATATGGGTGCTAATTTATGATGCTTTCAAAAAAGATCTTATCTGTATTTGTTCCCAATCTCTGTGGATAAATTCAAAATGCCACTAGGAGTCTGGTGCTCACAGCCTGGTTTTATGCATGAGAAAAAGAGCTCAAGTTTCATTCGATCCTAGTTTGTTTTGATATTGCAAATTTCTATGTGTGGTATGTTACAAATGCCCTTGTTCGGAGAGAAGTTCCTACAGAATACATAAGCAGATCTGGGAGGATTGTGTGAATGGTTTATGTAGGAAGTACAGTGTGCTCATATGCACTTATGGGCAAAGAGAAAAAAAAACTTCACCAGAGGTGGTATTCAGCAGGTTCTGACCAGTTCTGGAGAGCCGGTAGTGGAAGTTTTGAGTAGTTTGGAGAACCGGTAAATACCACCTCTGACTGGCCACGCCCCCATCTATTCTCTGCCTCCCAAATCCCAGCTGATCGGGAGGAAATGGGGATTTTGCAGTATCCTACCCCTGGAGTGTATCCTTACATACAGTATCCTTCCCCTGCCATGCCCACTAAGCCATGCCATGCCCACCAAGCCACAGCCACAGTAGTAAAAAAATTTGAATCCCACCGCTGAGCTTCACACATATATTTTGGCACTTTCAACTAGATCTGTAGAGATTTAATTCATAGCAAGGTGAGCACAGCATAAAATTAAGACGGAAACGTCCACTGAGAAATTTCACTCATGACTAAACACAGATGTTGTCTTATTGTCTTCTCATGTGTAGCCTTGCTCAGAAATAAATCCATTTTTTTCAATGAGATAAATTCACCAACATGTGTGCCTAAGGACCATGATACATAACTGTACACTACGCAGTTTGTTGCATCTAAAATCATTGATTTCAGTCATGCCTAATTCTGCACCGGACAAAACTATAAGTACAGTATTTTCTTGAAAGAATATGAGTATGGCTGCCTTCTAATACCTATATTTATTTGGCAGTAAATCCCATTAACCTCAGCAGGCTACAGTACAGAGCTGACCTTGAGTTATCTTAGAGATTAAATAATGATGGCCCTCATTGATATTTGGAGTGGAGATCACCTGAGATGGAGAACCACCTGTTGGTTAGGTTGAAGTAAAGGGGTGGGGGTGGGGGGGGAAGATATCCTGGAAGAGGATAATGGCAAAGCATATCAGTGATGCTGTAAAAAAAAAATAAGCAGCTGAAGTCAGAATATATTATCTTTTAGAGTCAGTAAACTCGGTATGGATTTACTTTTTAAGATACACATAGAGCAAGATTGGGAAACTGGTGGCTTTTTGTATCTTGCTACTCTATCCGAGCTAGCTGGGATTTATCCCATAAAGAATTTCATGTTGTGGAATCAGTGTAGCTGTCTTGGCTGAAGTGGTGGCTGCTAATAGCTGATCCTAAAAGGCAGAAGTTATTCTAAATATTCACTGTTAATTCTAAGAGTGATTGCTGCCCCTGTCATTAGTTTGGCCTTCTTTATATTTACCTTTAGTCCCTACATATTTGCTTCTTTAAAAAAAAAAAACTAAATGTACAAACAAGGAAGTTTGTTTTTGGAAGTCTTCCACTCCTTATACCAATAATATAGTTAATGAATTTCTGTGTATATAGATGCTGTTTTGTTTGTTTGCACAGTGTTAGCGATGAAGAAATAATTAGAATGGCAGAAACTGATGATCCATTCTTCTGCTTCATTTCTGTTTCCTAGGCCATACCATCCAACAACATTGTTTTGTATACTATTGCCATTCCAATCTCCAAGCACAAACGGTATGCCTTGCATGCGTGTTCTGTTGATTTCATAATTTCTGTTGATTGGGCATGATCATAAAAATCATTAGAGGAGTCTTCTTCTTCTTCTTCTTCTTCTTCTTCTTCTTCTTCTTCTTCTTCTTCTTCTTCTTCTTCTTCTTCTTCTTCTTCTGTGGTTGAAGCATAAATATGGATAATCAGTGTATTAAAGATTATCTGCATTGCAACCAAGTGCTATTTCAAAGGAATACATCCCTTCTTTAGTTTTTATACCCTGGATAGTAAACACTATGATCTTTGAACAGAAAATGTCCATTTCCAGTCCGTTTCAATTTGCATATGCCGAAAGTATGGTCAATCTCAATTAGCTGTTGCCTAAGATGTTATGTGTAATCGAGTCATGTCATATTTCATTGTGTTGAGTTTTCCCATGCTCCCTACCATCCTGTCTTTGCAGCTTCAGTTTTCCTTTCCCTGAAACCTTTCATCTAGTCACATCATAAACACCATCAGTAAGATCCTCAGTTCTTCTTCAGTGGCAGGCTGAGCCCATCCAATTTGAAGAATCTACAATCCAGCATTAACTTGTGGCTTTCTCGCTGAAATAAAGGAGTGGTTTAGCAGTGCCTTCTCCTATCTCTGTATGAAGAGATGCCTTTTCCATTGTTATTAAAGTGATCATCCACCATAAGCATTTTCCTATATTACTACTGTCTGATATAGTTTCCTGTTTGGTCTAGCTGAATGGTTGCCATAAAGCTCCCTAGTTGCTGGGACTATATACTATTCACTGGGACTATATAATGATTAGATTATTGTATTGGGTTAGATTGTAGGATTTCCATTCATTGAATTATTTCTAAACTCTCTCTGAATTCATCAAAGACAGGTCTCTTAAAGAGCATGTGGGAACTGCCAGAGGACTACAAAAGGACTGGTGTGGTTCAATCCTCAAAAAGTGTGTGTGGGGGGGGAGGGGTGGATCCAGGACATTACAGATTAATCAACCTGACAATAATTCTGAAAAAACTCCTGGAAAAGGTAATAAAGCAACAGATTTGGAACCAAGCAAGGTGATCAACTAATTTAGTGAACTAATTAATTCAACTAATTTATTGTCAAAGAAGCCAGCATGAGTTTGTTAAAAATAAATCATGCTGGACAAAACTTATTGCCTTCTTTGACTAAATTAGCGGATCAGGAAAATGCTGTGGATATATAGTAGTTTTCTTAGACTTCAGAAAGGCATCTGACAAAATAGACCACTGCCTATTTCTACATCTATATGGAAGGAAATAAGGTGGGATCCCCAAAGATTCTGTTTTAGGCCCGGTACTCTTCAATATCTTCATAAAGGATTTAGATGATGGAATAGAAGGGTGTTGTGACCCAGGCCCCCGTAGTTGATGTTAAATGCAAAACAGTTCCAAAAAACAAACAGATTTTATTAAAACATCTGAGAATTAACTCATTCTCAGCGTATTCTAAATTAAATGAAAGCAAAGTCCTCAAAACACCAGTCTTTAGTTTATCTCTGAGCTTGGGATAATTAGGCAAACTGCCAAAGGCTTTTCTTGGCAACAGTTCAGGACAGAAGAAATAACTGCAGCCAAAGGAGCAATTCTCTTAACGGTTGTTTTCCGGCAAAGAGGCCAAGAGCCATTGTTGGTCTTTTAAGCCTTATGAGAGGGGCCAATCATCTCTTGGCTCTACTCCCGAGTCGTCCTCTCTGCTTTAGCTGCTCCTGCCTTCTGGCAGCTCTTCTCATACGTGCACTAGGAACAGGCTCCTCCTGTTCCTCTGCCTCTCTACTGTCAGCCTCTGGAGGCTCCAAAGTCCGTACATCACTCCCCGATGGCCTCCAACGCAGAGCCCTCATCTGGGCCTTCCCCAGCGTCCAGGACTGGCCCATGTTCTTCCTCAGTTTCATCACTGTCCGACTCCGCTGCCAGCTCTGCAGGCTGCTGGCGGACCACAACAAAGGGGGACCAATAAAATTTGCAGATGACACTAAACTGGCAGGAGTAGCCAACACCCCAGAAAATAGGCTCAAGATTGGGACTTGAATGCAGTGATAAATAGATGTGTTGTTACCTCTATTAACGCTTAATGGATTTTTGTTGATCAGGACAGAATGATGAGACTTTAAAGATTTGTTTGTAGGTAAGAGATGGACTATGGGAAGCAAAAATCATTTGTTTTGTTTTAAGAGAAGTTGGTAAATTACTAAAATTGTTTATACATGTTGTTAGGAAGAGGAAGTTTTCTTTTTCTTTACTACATTCTTTTTTTTCTTTTCTGCACTTTCTATTTTTATTCTTTTAATTTTTTTAGTTTGTATTTGTTTTTATTGGTGCGTGTGTGTGTGCAGATACGCACACAGACACTCAGACACATACTTCAATCTACTTACAGTTCTCCTCATATAAGGAACTTCGCTTTTGTTACTACTTGCAACAGCTATCACTGTGTTACCTTTGACCCTGAGAAATAACATGACTCGGATCAGATAGGTAAGTGTTTGATATGAAATTGGTGCACACATTTTAACATCTTCCTAAAGTTAAAAACCACATGAAAGAATGAAAATGAGTGAAATGTCAGTTGATTGAAGAAGAAAAGTGTTTCATTTTCAACATCTACTTCTTGGCTCTCTTCGGCAAACCACCCCCTCCCCCACCTCCCATGGATACTTTCTAAGACATCTCAAGAATAAAAATAACTACTTTGAAATGGTATGATATTACAGGGTGTGTTTCTCTGTTTATGCTAGATAACATCCATATAGGCCGGGGTGAAATCTAAAATTTGTTACTACCGGTACTGTGGGCGTGGCTTGGTGGTGGGGATAATGTGACTGGGTGGGCGTGGCCAATTTTTTTTTTTTACTTCTAAAACCATTTTTTACATGTAAAACCTGGTGGATCATCTGCGGCCAGCGACAGCTCCCCGTCGCTTGGTGCACTCTCACAGGGAGGGCCTCCTTGGGGTCTCGTCGGCCAGACAGTGTCGGCTGGTGACTCCCAGGGAGCGGGCCTTCTCTGTGGGCATGCCTACTCTGTGGAATCAGCTCCCCCTGGAGCTCTAGATGGCCCCTGATCTTCGCTCTTTCCGCCGTGACCTCAAAACATGGATATTTGGCCTGGCCGGATTGGACTGAAGGGGGTTTTTTAAAGGGGATTTTATTGGTTTTTATATTTGAATACTGAATTTTATGTGTTTTTATCATTGTGAGCCGCCCTGAGTCCTTTGGGAGAAAGGGCGGCATACAAGTTTAATAAAATAAATAAAATTAAAAAATAAATAAAATAAATTAAAATAAATTAAATCGGCAGGCAACTCAGCTGGGACTGTCAGAGCTTGGATCGTCAGAGCCATTTAAAAGAAAAAAAAGGCTCTGATGATTGCGCGGCTCAGCTAAGCATGGGGGGCGGGGACAGGGATTTTTACTATTGGTTCTCCGAACTGCCCGCCACCATCACTACCTACTCGCCCAAGCTGGTCCAAACCAGGAGCATTTCACCCCGATATAGGCTGATATCAGCTGAGAATGTTTTCCTGATGATGAATGAAGAAATCAACAGCAGGAAGAGGGCATATATATTATATCTGAACAATTGTCCATTCCTGCTCTAAAATCTCAAGTCTATTTAAGCCTATTTAAATGTTGGCTATAACTGATGAAGTATATCTCTTGACCAACCACAGACCATGTAACTTAAAGAAACTAGAACTGAATGGAACCAGTGAAGGATATTATATAGCTAGAGAATAACTTGTTTACGGGTCAAGAATTTTACCTCTTCCATCTGCTTTCTTTGATTTGAGCAATTGAAAAGATAATATAGTGTCTGCTTCCTATTTTTTTTTCTATGAATAGAAAAAATGGTACCTTGAAATATGATTTGGAAGCTCCTTTAGAAAAGAAAACTCTGATTAAATTCAATGATGTCTCCAGAACAACTATTTTCAAACCTTCCTTAGCGGTACTATACAATAAATATAAACTTCACATCTTGTGAAGATAATCTCCAAAATTTAAGTTAGATTTTTTAAAATCACATTTAGACCATTGGCATATAAAGTTGTGAAGCAGCTATGATCTTTAGAATAGCTTGAACTAATCATGAGGACTCAATTAGAACCTTATATAGATTTTATTCTATCATTAACTTTCACTAAATCAATATTTAAGGTTGTTTATTTGAGCTGCTCACTTCCATTGCAGCCATTCAAGAGTCTATCTAGAGCTTGAAATCCAAACTTATACATGACTTAACACTACTCCTTTCATAGATAGACTTACTGACTTTCTCACGTAAGTGTAAAATATACTTGGCCAGGAAACCTTCTCTAAGGTAGCATCCAGAGGTGAAATGCTCCCGGTTCAGACCGGATCGCCTGATCTGGTAGCGATGGCAGTGGGTGGTTCGCAAAAATCCCTATGCCCCCCCCCAATGCCCAGCTGAGCCGCATGATCATCAGAGGTTTTTTTTTTTACTTTTAAAAGCATTTTTTCTACAACCTCTTCCAACGAAAAAATGCTTTTAAAAGTAAAAAAAAAAGCCTCTGATGATCGTGTGGCTCAGCTGGGATCATCAAAGGCTTTTCAAAGCATTTTTTTCTGCAACCTCTTGGCCAAAGAGGTGGTAAAAATGCTTTGAAAAGTCTCTGACAATAATAATAATAATAATAATAATAATAATAATTATTATTATTATTATTATTATTATTATTATTATTATTATTATTATTATTTAATTTGTATCCCGCCCTTCTCCCAGAAGGGACTCAGGGAGAGTCCCAGCTGAGTTGCCTGATCGGCAGAGGCTTTTCAAAGCATTAGAAAAAATGCTTTGAAAAGTTAAAAAAAAAAAAGTTGGCCATGCTCACCCAGTCACATTACCTCCACACACACACACCAAGCCACGCCCACAGAACCAGTAGTAACAAATTTTACATTTCACCCCTGGTAGCATCACATACAAAACTCTGCTTTACAGGTTTGTGCATCACTGGTCTAAAATAATCACTATTGCCTGGTCTTAACCCAGTGGTGAAATCCAATTTTTTTTACTACCGGTTGTGTGGGCGTGGCTTGGTGGGCATGGTATGGCTTGGTGGGCGTGGCTCGGTGGGCATTGCAGGGGTAGGATACTACAAAATCTTAATTCCCTCCCCACACCTGGGGGAAGGATATTGCAAAATCTCCATTCCCACCCCACTCTGGGGCCAGCCAGAGGTGTGGTATTTGCTGGTTCTCTGAATTTCAAATCTCAAAATTTATGCTACCGGTTCTCCAGGACCTGTCAGAAGCTGCTGGATTTCACCCCTGTCTTAACCCCATGTAAAAAAGAGGGAGACCTTAATATTTAATATCTAGAGGAATATCTCTTTTGTTCTGTTACCAAAACCTTTGAAATTGGACACCTTCTTGGACCCTTCTCTATGGAAAATCTTCCCCACAAAGTATGATTGGCCTCCACTTTGTTGCTTCTCTGAAAAGCCCTGAAGATGTAGCTTTGTCCACAGGCCTGGGAACGATGAGTGGAGATTGGGCCAATCAGGGTGGTAATGCCACCAAGCTTCTCAAACGGAGGTTTCAGAGGTTGAAAAGAGCATCGGAAACAAAGCTTCAGAAAAGAAGCCCCCAAACAGAGCTTCAGAGGCTTTTTTTCTGAAGCTGTTTCGGAGGCTTTCAGAGGCAGGAAAAAAAGCAAAAAAAAAAAAAAAAAGCAAGGCACAGAGCTCACAACCAAGGAACCTGTTGCTAAAATTCACCTCTGGGAACAGCTGATTGGGGGTATTCCGGGAGGCCGATCCACCTGCCAATCAGCTTTTTTCTTATTTTCCTCTCCAAAAACTAAAGTGCATTTTATACTCCAGTGCCTCTGAAAAATACGGTACCTTCGCTACTGGTTTGCAAATGTGTGCCCATCCATGCATGCGCCTGGCCTTCCACACATGCGCTTTGCTGGTATGCGCACCATCCTCACGCCCATCCTCAAAAACGTGCCTAAATAGGATGGCATAGAGCCGGGGCAGGCAGGGGGGGGCAGGTGGATGGGGGGGTAGGTAGGGGGGCGGGGGGCAGGGGGGCAGGGGGGGCAGGTGGGTGGGCCCACTCCACCTGCGATTTTTGCTACCGGTCCAAACCAGCTGAATACCACCTCTGGCCATTTTGTTAATAAACAAGACAAATGAATAAATAAGAGTTGCCCTACTTCTCTTTTTAATGTTTTAAGCTCTCATAAGCCTGAAAGTTGACCAGCCACCACTGTTCTGCAGATTGTAGAGAGTCTCAGCCATCCAGGTCATGCTTGTCCCAAAGGTGCTTTTTCTGAAGGCAACTGGAGTGACTTCCTTGTTTTTTCTTTGAAGACGTTTCGCTTCTCATCCAAGAAGCTTCTTCAGCTCTGACAGGATAGTGGGGGATGGAAGGATTTATATTCCTTGCAGACAGTTGGTCATTTGCATCCTTTTAGAGGGTCGTTGAAGCGATTCTTTTTAATTCTCTGCCGTTCTCAATAGGTTTTTGGTCTAAAGTAGATTTGGGCAGATTGGCCACTGTCTGGCCTGATGACCAAATGTACATAAGTTATTCCTCTTTGATGAAAAGTTGAAGTAGAACTTCTGTGTCTTATGGGGGCCACTTTTCATCACAATCAGGAGTTTTGTACCTGTATCTCTCATGTAGAAAACTGTTGTTATGGGGCCAGCAAGAGGGCATGCCTGCTCCAATCTACTATTCAAAATCAGGTTGCTTTTCCCTTTGCCATCACTTAGAAATGGACCTTTTCTCCAATCTTACATGCTAGTCATCTCCATCTTAGTCCAGATATTTTTTTAACCGAATGGTGTTTTTTAAAAAGAGAGAGAGAGAGAGAGAGAGAGAGAAGGAGATTAAAGCAATGAAAGTCAATTTGAGACAGGACATGGCTGTCATTCTCACTGGAATTGCAGAACATTTTTGCAAATCAACAAGGCACTGAATTGTGCAAAGCGGGGTTATTAATAAGAAATAATGGACAGTAGATATTTGAAAGAGAAAAGACACTGACTTTCATCAGCTCTCTCAATCAGTATATGTTTTATAGCTTCCTTTCTCTCTTCTTTCTTTGAAGATGCTTGTTTCAGCAGATAATGTTTTTTTAAAATATGTATAAGCATGGAACATATTACAGCTTTTCAAATCTGAAGGGAGTGGGTGAATTAGCTGTGTCAATGGAGCTAAGTCAAAGTTATACAGTAAATGATGATGATGATGATGATGATGATGATGATGATGATATAGATAATATCACAGCTGGAATGCTAAGGTATTTTGTCTAGTTTATATGCACTGACCTTAATGGTGTCTCAAAAATTAAAGTGTAGATAAAGGTAAAAGTTCCCCTTGCACTTATGTGCTAGTTGTTCCCGACTCTAGGGGGTGGTGCTCATCTCCATTTCAAAGCCGAAGAGCCAGTGCTGTCCAAAGATGTCTCCATGGTCATGTGGCCGGCATGACTAAATGCCAAAGGCGTACAGAATGCTGTTACCTTCCCACACATTTTTTACGTGCTTTTGAACTGCTACGTTGGCAGAAGCTGGGACAAGTAACGGGAGCTCACCCCATTACACGACACTAGGGATTCAAACCACTGAACTGCCGACCTTTTAATTGACAAGCTCAGCATCTTAGCCATTGAGCCACTGTGTCCCTTTAAAGTGTAGATAGGATAGAGATAGAAATAGAAATAGAATAACAGAGTTGGAAGGAACCTTGGAGGTCTTCTAGTCCAACCCCCTGCCCAGGCAGGAAAGGCTACACCACTCCAGACAAATGCTTATCCAACATCCTCTTAAAAATTTCCAGTGTTGGAGCATTCACAACTTCTGCAGGCAAGTTGTTCCACTTATTAATTGTTCTAACTGTCAGGAAATTTCCCCTTAGTCCTAAGTTGCCTGCTTAGAACTAAGAACTTAGAAGGATATCTAAGGATATCCTTAATTATAAATTTTTCACTCTTGCATGTAAATTAGGACATGGCTGCTAATTTGGATGTTCTTCCAGGCAACTAGAAACTAGAAAACCTGGATATTATTACAATTGTATGCATAGGTTCAAAATGGGGTGTCAGGTATATGTAAAAGTGAACGGCTACAACAGTTAATGTGATGACTTGCTTTCGTTTCAAGGAACATATACCCAAAACGTTTGTGTGTGTTTGCCTTCACATCAGTATTGTCTCCTGGTACCTGCCTGGACAAATCCCTGCAGTTTTCTTGGCCAAGTTTTAGAAGTGGTTTACCATTGCCTCCTTCCTAGAGCTGAGAGAGGATGACTGGCCCAAAATCACCCAGCTGATTCTGTACTTTAAAACCCAGTCTCCTGGTTTCTAGCCTGGTGTACTAAATTGACTCACTACTACTAGTAGTAGTACTACTACTATACTACTATTACTATTATTACTACTATACTGTGATCTTGAATTATTATTTCTTTGGCCTGCCTGTATACAGTATAATGTTACAGACTCACCAGAAACAATTCTCAAAGAAGTTTTTATAAAACAAGCAGTAGAAAAACCTACACTTGACTCACACATATTTTTTCCCTGATTGAGAGAAAAGACACAATGCTCAGAACTCTGAAATAGATTCTCCACGAATCCAGTCCAGCTCAATACCACTGAAAAAGAAAAGCAAGAAAAAAACAAGATCTTTCTCACCAAGTGAAAAAAAAAGGATAAGTAAAAAAAAAATGGAAAGAGGGATACATAACTAAGGCAAAATACCAACGAATAGCCCAAACCTGCAAAGATGAAGTTAGGAAAATAAGGCTCAGAACTAAGTAAGACTTTTAACAAATGTCAAAAACAATGTTTTAAAAAAGGTTTCTTTCAACATATAAAAAGCAAGGAAAAGTCAAAGAAACAATTGGTCCATTAATGAGAGACAATGGCGAGGAAAGAATGGGCAGTAGAGAGAAAGCAGAATTGCTTAATTCGTTCTTTGCAACTGTCTTCATACAAAAAGATAATACAGACCAACCTACCAAAAACATAACTGTAAAAGATAGGCTAGGAATACAAATTAAAATAAGCAAGAAAATGGTAAGAGAAGATCTGTCCACTATAGATGAGTTAAAATCATCAGGACCATGCCAAAAGGCAAAAAAAATTTGGAAAATGATTCAAAAACCGTTGGAAGAAATTACCACCCAGAAAGTGCTATTAAGACCAGAAACATACTTATTAGTTACTTATTACTTACTACGAAAAGGAGATACAGTATTTGATAATCCATACTCTGACAGCTGCAAGAATTATGTTTGCACAAATGTGGAAACTAGAAGAGATGCCACCAGAGGACAAAATAATACAAAAAGTAATGGAATGTGCGGAGATGGACAGGCTTACCAAAGAAATACAAGATAAAGAAGATACAGAGTACTATCTAGTCTGGCAACGATGGTACGATTGGCTAGAGAAAAGGAAAACAAAGCAACAAATGATCAAATAGGACAGGAAGGGAATACCAACAAAAGGAAACCAAAATTAAGAAATAATCTTAAAATATCATTATATAATGAAGGATAGAGAGAGAAATAAAAAATACCAAAAAAACTCTCTTTTTTCTTAAAGTTCAAGTTGTAAGACTTGATTTTAATGTATAGTTTGTTTACGTTGTGTATTGTATGTATGTATGTATGTCTTGCTTGTTTATCTCTAATAAAAAATATCATAATAAAAAATCATCAGGACCTGACGGATTACATCCCAGAGTTCTGAAGGACTTGGTAAACATGATCTCAGATGGATAGACAGCATCACCACTAGATGAATATGTAGCTGGCTGATAAACCATACTCAACATGTAGTCCTCAAAGGAACTACATCCATATGGAGGGAAGTAAGCAGTGGAGTACCCCGTTTTAGGCACAGTACTCTTCAATATCTTCATAAATGATCTAGATAGGGAATAGAAGGGGAACTCATCAAATTTGCAGATGACATTAAGTTCGCATGAATAGCCAACACCCCAGAAGATGGGCTCAAGGTCGAAAAGAATCTCAACAGATTAAACCCTGGGCCCTATCTAACAAAATGAAATTCAGTGTAAAGAAAATTAAGGTTTTATACTTAGGCAAGAAAAAGCAAATGTACAGGCACAGATCAGGTGAAACCTAGCTGAAAGCCAGTAAATATGAGAGGGATCATAGAGTTCAAGTGGACAATCATTTAAATATGAGCCAACGGTGTGTGGCAGCAGCCAAAAAAAATAATAATGCAATCCTAGGCTGCATTAATAGAGGGATAGAATTAAGATCACATGAAGTGTTAGTACTGCTTTATAATGCCTTGGTAAGACTGCGCTTGGAATACTACATCCAATTTTGATCACCACAATATAAAAAAGATGTTGAGATTCTAGAAAGAGTGCAAAGAAGAGCAACAAGGATGATTAGGGGGCTGGAGGCTAAAACATATGAAGAACAGTTGCAGAAAAACAGATGCATGAAGAATTGGGTATGTCTAGTCTAGTGAAAAGAAGGACTAGAGGTGACATGATTGCAGTGTTCCAATATTTGAGGGGCTGCCACACAGAAGAGGAAGTCAACCTATTTTCAGAAACACCTGAAGGCAAGACAAGAAGTAACGGATGGAAGCTAATCAAAGAGAGAAGCAATCTAGAACTAAGGAGAAATTTTTTGACAGTGAGAACAATTAACCAACGGTATAGCATGGCTTGTCTTCAGAAGTTGTGGGTGCTTCATCCCTGGAGACTTTTAAAAAGAGACTGGTCATCCATTTGTCTGAAATGGTATGTGGTCTTCTGCATGAGCAGGGGCTTGGACTAGAACACCTCCAAGGTCCTCTCCAACTCAGTTATTCTGTTACCCGTTATACCGGTTATTCAGTTATTCTGTTACGGCCGTGACCAGGAGGATTTTTCATCAGGTTCGCCTGATTCGCCAGTTGCGTCCCTTTCTGGATCGGGACTCCTTACGCGTGGTCACTCATGCCCTTGTCACTTCCCGCTTGGACTACTGCAATGCTCTCTACATGGGCCTCCCCTTGAGGAGCACCTGGAGACTCCAACTGGCTCAGAGTGCGGCCGCGCGGGTGGTTATGGGAGCAACATGGCGTTCCCATGTAACACCTCTCCCGCGCAAGCTGTACTGGCTCCCGGTGGTCTTCCGTGTGCGCTTCAAGGTCTTGGTTACCACCTTTAGAGCGCTCCATGGCTTAGGACCTGGTTATCTACAGGACCGCCTGCTACCACCAATAGCCTCCCACCGGCCGGTACGGTCTCATAGAGAGGGGCTTCTCTGGGTGTCGTCGGCCAAACAATGTCGACTGGTGGCCCCCAGGGGAAGAGCTTTCTCTGTGGGGGCACCTACTATCTGGAATGAGCTCTCCCCCGGAGATACGGAGGATCCCAGATCTACGCACCTTCCGCCGCACTCTCAAGACCTTTTTATTCCATCAGGCTGGCCTGGCCCAATTTTTTCCCTTTTTCCCTTTTAAAACGCAAATTTTAATCTGTTCCTAAGTTATTGGGGTGTTTTAAATCTGTTTTTGGCCAAATTGTTTAATTCGGTTTTATTCTGCTTTTAAATTTTGTATTTATGTGTTTTATCTTGTGGCTGTTCACTGCCCTGAGTCCTTCAGGAGTAGGGCGGTATATAAATCAAATTATAATAATAATATTATAATATTACCTGAAGTTCTAGATCAGTGATGGCTAACCTTTTTGCCACCGCGTGCCAAAAGCGGGTGGAGCGGGGGGGGTCGCAGGAGCGTGTGCACACATCCATAATTCAATGCGCCCTGCCCTCCCGCGCATGCGCACGTGACCCCCCCCACTTCCCCCTGCTTTTGGCATGCGTGGGCCCGGTAGGCCCGTTTTTCCCCCTCCCCAGGCTCCAGAGGCTTTCTAGGAGCCTGGGGAGGGCAAAAACAGCCTTCCCCATCCCCCCCCGGAGGCCTTCCGGAGGACGGAAACAGCCAGTTTCCTGACTTCCGGTGGGATCAGAAGGCCTGAAAATCAGTTGGCTGGTGTGCACATGCACGCTGGAGCTGAGTTAGGGCAACACTCGCGTGCCCACCAATATGGCTCCGCGTGCCACCTGTGGCACCCGTGCCATAGGTTCGCCATCACGGTTCTAGATGCTCCATTGCTAGAGGTTTTCAAGAAGACATTAGACAATCATTTTGTCCTGGATGGATGGTATATAGTTTTCTACTTTGGGCAGGGTGTTTGACTAGAAGACCTTTAAGGTCCCTCCCAGCCTTATGATTCTCTTATCTTCTAAGACTAAAGTGCCTTTCGTTCATTTCAAATGCTGAGGGAAGGTTTGCAGAATCCCTGCCCCCACACTCAAAGTGCTCAATGACACATTTTCCTACAGACTGTCAGGCTTTCAGCACAAACATCTGCAGCAGAGAGCCTTCTGTATAACAGAATAGCACTTTTAGGATTGTTTTTTCCCCCCGTCTTTATCTTGCCTTAGGTGAAACTGCTTGCTTTTTCAAGGCAGAGCCAATAGGGTCCTTATTTAACATGTGATTAATATGCCCTGAAATAACCGTGATGTTCAAAATGATGATTATGCTTTGTAGCCAATTGTTGACTCTTTTTGAGGAATATCAGCAGCTGCATGGATATTTCCTTCATTTCAAAAAAAAACCCACCTTGGTTTCTGATATCATGGTTCCTTCTTATTGCAGCTAATGGCTGCATTATCTGGAAGGCAGCAGAAAACCAGATTTCTTTTCGCAGTATGATTGAAGCCATGAGAAAACAGCTCATCAAGGCTACCCACAAAACTATGATTGATTGCATACCATCAGGCTTCACTGCCCTCTTTCTTTATTACGGCTGTGGAATAAATGATAGCATTTTATAGCAGCCATTCTAAGGTTACATAAGAATATGTTTAAAATTAACATAAAAGGATGAGCTGCATTCACTTTTTTTTTTTTTTGACTCCAGTCCTTTTGTGAAAAGCATTTTTCATTTCAAGAGAGTATGCATGAGGGTCACAGCAATAACTCACAAGCTAAGACATGATAGGCATAACACTTTCCGCAGGCATGTATGTGTATTTATATATATATATATATATATATATATATATATATATATATATATGTAGGTCTTTGGTTATTCGGGTTTTCTCCCGCGTAAAATTGGAAGTGTCTTGGCGACGTTTCGACGAAGTCTCATTCGTCATCTTCAGGCTGGTGTTCTCGGCTTCGTG